>OU896723.1:9693317-10293317 GCA_918026855.4 Phaedon cochleariae
TTGCTCGTAGCACTGCACGGAAAATAAACGAACGCGCATTGCGTCATGGTGCTCGTCTGACAGACAACAACAACAACAACAACAACAACGAACATCGGATGTCAAATTATTTTGTAAATATGGTGAATACATATTCACTGTCTTGCTAAATTCACCAACTGATTGATCTTCATCATACGATGGATTAAACTTTGGTAGAAGTCCATATTGCTCAAAGTGGAGTGAAATTTTTCAACGGAAGGAAGGAATGCTACACCCCAGGCAACCAGATGACGTTCCAGTGACGTCTTTTTTACGTCACTTGAATGACCAAGGTGACGTCAGTAGTTGACGTCGCATTGACGTGATAATGACGTGAATAAGTCACAGCCCAATGACGTCATATTACTCACGCCTGACTGACGTGAATTTGGCGATGATACGTAAAAAAGATTCCTTTGACATAGTGTGATAAACACCACTAGCCTCTGATGACATTATATTATATTGATTATGCATTGTTGAGTCTGCGTGGTGGGTCTCTCCTGTGTCATGTTCATTCAATCGCCTATTCAGCAGCGCCATCCTTCACTACGCATCTCCATCAGGATGCAATCAGTTACTCGTATTTGTATAAAAAATTATGTAGTTTGTGTCGGCGAGATGTAAGCAAACAAAGAATAGTTTGATAGCGAATTTGGCATCACTTCGTTGAATAATGTATATTGATGCATTCTTTGTCACCCAACAAAAATCTAAATAGCAAATTATTGAAAAATTTCCTAAATGGCGAAGCTTACCAAATTGGTACGTCACACCGACGTGATTTTTAGACGTCATAGATACGTCACTGCAACGTCATAAGAGTAACGGTTTCAATATAGGTATACCTAAACAATCATTTTTATATATACATAGCTTGTTGGTTTCCGAGATATACAGTGTGTCAAAGTTTTTTAGAAAAAAAATTTCTACTACTTCTCGGGCATATTAATAATTAGAATAAAACTTGCATGTTGATTTGCTTTCATGAGTTATACTTCTATTTCACATGATAATATATAAGTATCCATGGTTTAGAGAAGGTTTTGGAAAAATGGACGTCGACAGGACGTCTCTGCAACGTCATGAAACTGACGTCTTCTTTTACCCATCTAAGTGACGTTCACTCAACGTCGAAACGATGACGTGATTATCACGTCATAGAAAGTACGTCATAGTGACGTCATGTGTGTGACGTGTCTGATGAAAAATCAGCAATTAGGGACGTCACAGTGACGTGATCATTCGTCATCTGGTTGCCTGGGACACACTGTTACACAATCATAAAGGACATGTTTCGGTCTTATAAAAGACCATCTGCAGCCTAATTGAAAGTTCTACAATACAAAAAGATTAATGTGAAAGAATTACATAATTTGTTCTTGACATACTTGGAGTTGAAAAAATGTGATGCTACTAGTTGACAACAAAGTTGACGCAAAGTATGTAGAAAGCTTCAAGAATAGGACATCCAGAAATATCAGTTGAAGAAAGTGCTATGCATCTGGTATTTAGCAAATGTCGAAAGTTTTAGGTAATGTATATTGTATAGTGATGTGAATCACCCTGACCTCTACTTACATTGTAAATAAAATTATTTTGTACCTTACGTTTGCTTCATTCTATTTTCATCCAAGTTGAATAACAATCTACAGAAAAACAATTAGCTGTTCCCTGAACGAGATAATGAATTTTTCACATTTGTATACTAATGATAATAAAATATCATTCACCATTTTCATTTACTTTTGTATTTCCTCTAGCTTTCATAAAGGAATAATGCATATTTTTAGTGTATTCGCAGGAAATGATAATGGGCACTTTGATAATTATTCTTTGGTTTAAACTTTAAATGAGTCTTGTCATTAAAATTTGAGGTTGAAATTTTTTGTGTTCCGATATTCACCGACGAGAACTGAGGAGTAAAAATGTCGATAAATGTCATTTCCCTTGAAATGTCAAATTTCAAGCAATGACAGCTCTGTCTAATCAAGCATTACTTGAGAGAAAATCAGATGGCTCCAAACCGAAGAAATAAAAAAAAATCGCAATTTTCTGTTACAGCCGTAGAAACAGTAAAGTGTATAACTCGCACGGAATGCCAATTCTACACTCGTATCTCGAAACTTCATTCTCGTGAGGAATTACTATCATTCCGTGCTTGTTGAGCAATATAGTGCTCTGTGCTCGTTAAACAATATACTATTGTTAGTTTATTGATAATAATTGTGGCTGAAGAATAATTGTCTTCATTGTATAAAATAATAATACAGGGTGTAATTCAATTGATGGCCAAAAATAAAGGATATGCTTCCTTAGCTCATTTTGAGTGGGAAAGTTCATATGAATATCATAATAATATGCCCTAATCCTCTTAACTTTCGAGTAGGGTATTAACATTTAAAAAAAATCGTTTTCTCATCATAACTTCGATACTGTTCTAGATATTTTCATGAAATTCGACATGCAGCTACTAAGCAACAATAAGTATTTTTTTATGCAGAACATTTTTTAATATTTTTACCAGTGGCGTCCGTACGGGATGTATACTGGAGATTTTTCAAAAAAAAAAAATATCGCCTTTCCAGATTTATTATGTTATTTCAAGATGTACTTGATTAGCCTTAACCGTTTTCCAGATATGCAGACTTTTTCGATTTTTTAAAGTGTTTACCTTCTTCTCTGATATACAGGCTGATTCACGGTGTATGGCACATTAGACGTTTCTGGTGAACCAGACAACGGATCATTTTGAAAATTCAATGGAGGGCATATTCGGACATTCTCTAGCCAACTAAAATATTTTCGACAATGCGGTGTTGCCGCTTCTATTAGAAAGCAGTAGCAACTTTGATTTTTCAAACGGAACATTCTGTATTTTATTGCATTTTTAGATTCTCCCTGAAGAGCTGATTTCATCGATGTATCACACTTGGGGTCTAGCGGAAATGATTACAGAGATATAGGGTGTGAAAAATTGACATTTGTCAACTTTAGGATTTTTTTGTGTCGAAACTATTCATCATTGGTCAAAACGGCTTACATGTCCCTATCTCAACTTTTGATTAACTATCTACTGATATTTAATTGGGACATATACCGGGTGATCAAGATTCTGAATTCTGCACCACCCTGTATTTGTTTCAATTAAATGTTAGTAGATAGTTAATCAAAAGTTGGGATAGGGACATGTGAGCCGTTTCGACCAATAATGAATAGTTTCGACAAAAAAAATCCTAAAGTTAAAGAATGTCGATTTTTCACACCCTATATCTCTGTAATCATTTCCGCTAGACCCCAAGTGAGATACATCGATGAAATCTGCTCTTCAGGGAGAATCTGAAAATGCAATAAAATACAGAGTGTTCCATTTGAAATATCAAAGTTGCTACTGCTTTCTAATAGAAGCGGCAACACCGCATTGTCGAAAATATTTTAGTTGGCTAGAGAATGTCCGAATATGCCCTCCATTGAATTTTCAAAATGATCCGTTGTCTGGTTCACCAGAAACGTCTAATGTGCCATCCACCGTGAATCAGCCTGTATAACTGTAATTTTTTACTTCATGAGAATCATTTTTGAAAGTCCGTAAAAAAACGATCGTTCTTCTTTCGTAAATCAATGATTGGGAAAAAACGATTAGAAATCTTTCACATATGGGAAAACGTATAGGAAAATTCGAGTGGTTCCCATAACGTACTATTTTCAAATGGAATGCCATTTTTGTCCGAGAATTCAATTCTATATTGATATGTATTAATGTTCCCTATACCTTTGTCAGATAGTTTCCGAGTTATGATGACTTTTTCTGGATATTAAGGAAATTCTTCACCAGCATTAAACCTAATCATTTGGAATCAACCGCAAACATTCTAACATTTCATTCATTTTACTTACGATCGCTTATACCACACTTATACTATACCCCAACAATTCACCTATTTTGGGTGTGTTGAAGATTTTTTCAGTATAGGTTATATTGGCAACTCCCCTTCCAAGTTGATCATAATCAATTTCAATGCATATATCGATACTTTTTATTGAAATATCGATATCTCGAATTTTTGTATTCAATTATTTCTCAATGGAAACACCCATCCGTGATTGGTAATTTCATTTTCATTTAACAAATTCTCATTTGGAATATACCAATCGACCATGACCGACGTTTGAATCAGATCGAATTTTATGCAATTCTTGTGATTGTGAATAGAATACTTATTGATTGATATGGCCATGACATTTTTTCATGGATCGGAGTTTGATACAATGCCATTCTAATAGAGAAAGTGTGATGAACAGAAACTAAGCATCACTTAACAGTCGTCATTCAGATACTTATAATAGTGAGGGAGACAAAGAGGCTAAATACGGATTTACTCGAGCGTCGTGGGGACGTATCAGATTATGAAAAAGATGCGAAAATGAAAAAAAGTTTTTATGATATATGACCTTTCACTGGTGGGGGGAGCTTGTACAGTTGTTTGAAAATGTAAAAAAAAACAGTCACATAAAAATACTCGAGCGCATCAGATATTTATAGTGTATGCGCCCCACGTGTTTCTGATAACCGAAATATATTAATCTGCCGGTTTGCATGGTGGGGGTGGCTGTACGAAGGAATAGAGAATAGGTAAAAAAATGTATTCGAGTGAGATATTGAGAAGGGATGTTAAGTGAACTCTCAAGTAGCTCCTCTCCTATTCAAAAGACTGTCGATTTGGACGCGACCAAAAGTCAATTTTTTAAAATGAAAAAAAAAATCGTGACCTTGAAATACTCGAGCGCGTCAGATTGCGGAATTTCTTGTATCAAAAGTACTCATTATTGGTCAAAAGGGTCCACATGTCCCTATCTTAACTTTTGATTCACTATTTACTGTTACTGACATTTAATTTGAACGAATTAATTTCGCTTCGCTACTTCGGCTTGTGCAAATCGGCAGATTATGTTATTTCCGTGATCCGTGACAAACTGCCTTCAAAATAAGAAAAAAATTAACCGCGCTCGAGAATGTACAGGTGACGATTTTTTTCTGCAATTTTCTGGCTCTCCCATTTTCTTATGTCACGCTCAAATCGTCAGATTATTGAAATGCACACTTTTCTGCATGTAATTAACGTACCATGTCTTGAACTGACGCGCTCGAGTATTTTTGATGATTGATTTATTTTTTACTAATCTGATCGGCTGCCCTAAACTTTTGACACCTCATAAAGGGCCCAGGTATGGTTGGAGTACTTCACAAGGTCCAAGCATACCCCCCTTATGTTAATCTCCCGCGCTCGAGTAAATCCCAAAATCCCCGCCAGGGCTTCCCTACTACAAGTCTCTTGAAGAATTTTGAGGGTAGTTCGTAAGGAGACAATCGAATGATGGATAAAAACAATAGTTTAGACCAACAACAACAACAACAAAATTTGCAATAGAAAAAACTTCAAACTGATTTATTGGAAGTAGGGTGGTTTCATTTGGAATTTCAAAGTTGGAGTAGCTATTGGTTAGGGGGATGAACCTGTCAAGATGGCTTGATTGAAAAAAACAAACAGAAATTGAGGGGTTGGCAAATTTGGAATTAATCGGTTTCCTAATTTTGATGGGAGGCAGTTTCCGTTGGTTATCATCAAAGCTATCAATGGTTTCTTTGACATTCTTCATTTTTCACAGTTGTATTTTGGTGTTAAATGGAACTATACACATTTGCCCCCTTGTAATGCGACCATTTCCAAGTATGGCATCACAGTAAATAAATTATTTATTCTTACTTTTGTTGATATCTCGTCCAAAAAAATTCGAAAAGAGTGGCACTTGAAGAGATGTTTCTATCTATGTCACGAATTTCTCTGAAAATTTGCCACCTCCGCCGATGACCGCAACATATTTTTTATTTTACTTTACAATAAAAAATTTAGTTCGCAACATCAATTGGTTATGAAAATAATGCAAAAGTTTTTTGAGTTGGTCGCAAATGTACGGAGTAGTTGCCTAGAGAACATTTGAAATTTGCCACCACCAAAGAATTCGGGAACTATGTCAAATGTAGAAAAAACAAAAAAATAAAAAAGTTTTTATTCTCAGAAATAGTACAAAACTTTTTTGAAAAACCTGATGATAAGAAACTAATATAAAAACAAGGATCTGAATTCACTCCCTCGCAACGATATCGGGAAAGTAGTTAAAAAATTCTAACAAGATGAGTAATACCTGATAAATTGGCAACGCTACACAGAACGTCTTGTCTGCGTCATATGAATTGTTTTGTCTACGACCTATTAAGTGGGGATTTGTTAGGTCAGTTGAAATTCGTCGAAGGTGAGGAGTATTTAGATATAGGTAATACTTTTCCCATCGTTTTGTGAGGAAGCAAAAAGGCGACTGAGATTAAGATCGTAGCGCTAGAACGGCGAATGTCGGTACTACTCTATGGGCCATTGGCGGATTGTTTACATTGTTTGGTAATGGCACGTAATGGTGTTTATGTTCTTTTTGTTTTGAGTTTTCAAACGTTCAGCTTTGTTATTTGTCTATTTTCGAACATTGTATTTTTCAGTGGTCTATTGTGTTTCGATTGAGGACTATATTATCTCTGTTCAACATTAGATAACCTACCTACCTCTAGTTGAACTTCATATGTACCAAAATACATAAGCTGTAAGTTTTTATCATTACTGAACAAGAATTCTCATGAAAACCTGTGTGGGATGTTGATTTCCAATTCGTATATATGGCTGGGATATTCCTCTGAGAGCATGATATTTTTAAAATAAAATCCAGCATACTTTTTGGAAATAAAATATTCTTTCCAAGGTAAATTTAGGTATATATTGTCTACTTGACTTTTTACAATGCAATCATCAAAAACCTGATTGATAAAATTCTTCACTGCTCAAAAATTCTACTGTTCATGAGTGAATATACAGGGTGTTCCGTTGGGAAACGGAAATACTTTAACGGTGGATTGAGGTGACCAAGGTGGTTCTGAATATACCATATACAGTGTGTCCCACTTACCATGCTCACCATGGGTATCTTTTTAACGGTGAGAGATACGAGGTCGGTTAAATGACACCAAATGTGGAGTTTGTCAAGGCCAACTATAATGTGAAAAAATATTTTGATAAAATCTATTCATTTTTGTTTTATACGCAAAAAACAGATTTTGATCATTTTCATGTCTCCTCCGTAACTTCTTTATTTATGAAAATATCCAAATAGGAATTTCACATTCTCATGGCAGTTTTTCAAAGTGATTTCGAAAAAAATATGGAATTTATACCAACTCTTCTAGAATTTGAGATATCATCACCAACTTTAGTTTTTCAAATGTTTGTCATAGCTCACTATGACTTAGTTACAAATAACTTTTTTTTCTCTTTCAGATGATATGTCGCAGTAATAGTTTTGTGTTGATAACAACGGAGTTATCGTCATTTATACAAAAACAGAAAATTATTCGGAAGCCGCCATCTTGAAATTATGAATTTTAACAAAAAAATCATGATATCCGACCTCAAAAACCCCCACTTACCAATTTTGAATGGAATCGGACCAAATCTTGTCCGCCATCTTGGAGCAGCCATTTTTTTAAATTTCAACAAAAATTCCATAATGTATTGTCACCGAAATTATGAACACCTGTCAAATTTCAAGTTAATCGGAGTTATGGAATTTTTTTTGAAATAAAAAAAAAATGGCTGCTCCAAGATGGCGGACAAGATTTGGTCCGATTCCATTCAAAATTGGTAAGTGGGGGTTTTTGAGGTCGGAGATCATGTTTTTTTTGTTAAAATCATGAATTCAAGTTGGCGGCGTCCGAATAATTTTTTGTTTTTGTATAAATGACGATAACTCCGTTGTTATCAACACAAAACTATTACTGCGACATATCATCTGAAAGAGAAAAAAAAGTTATTTGTAACTAAGTCATAGTGAGCTATGACCTATATTTGAAAAACTAAAGTTGGTCATGATATCTCAAATTCTAGAAGAGTTGGTATAAATTTCATATTTTTTTCGGAATCACTTTGAAAAACTGCCATAAGAATGTGAAATTCCTATTTGGATATTTTCATAAATAAAGAAGTTACGGAGGAGACATGAAAATGATCAAAATCTGTTTTTTGCGTATAAAACAAAAACGAATAGATTTTATCAAAATATTTTTTCACATTATAGTTGGCCTCGACAAACTCCACATTTGGTGTCATTTAACCGACCTCGTATCTCTCACCGTTGAATAGATACCCAGGGTGAACGTGGTAAGTGGGACACACTGTATGTTGGGTCTTACATGTTTTATTATCGAGATATAGGGTGTTTTATCAATTCTGGTCATTTCTTTGAAGGCTCATAGCATACGAACCACCTGGTATATTTTTTTGATATTTGGTAGACGTGTTCTCCCACTGCTACCCCAGCGACTTGAATACCCGTCAGAAAAAAAATCCAGGCCCGGATTACCAAAAATTCAACATATTATTGGGTCCTCGAATAAACATCCTGTATGTTTGAATTTACAAAATCTGTTAACATATCTGAAGAGAGCACAAAATGTTGAATGGATTTGTGTACTTTTTATGTTTCCGCATGCTATTTTACTATCGAATTTCTGAAGTTGCAATGAAGGATTTGTGAATTTTAATAGCTATAAACAGAATATTTTCAGTTCTCCATATCGAATTATGAAAATTTTGCAATTTTACAAGAAATGCAATTATCATGAATCGATGTTGATATTAGTATACAACGAAATGTCCAAAAATGAATTGATTTCAACCGCTCACTTTTTCGGAAATAATTGGAACATTTGCTATTTTTGGACCAACTCTTTGTATCGTGAGTACGTGCAGATATCACTTAACTCTATAGTGGATTTTCACCGGCCACATAGACAAACAAAACGTAGTCGATTTGATTTTGGTATTCAAAAAGGAAACTTCACAATGGCCATTCGAAATTTTGAAAAAGTCAACTTCAGCACCCTGTATAATCCAAACTATTGAATTTAGAGCGTTGATAATTGAGACATTTGATCAGCATCACGAGTTCTAGGATATATCCAAAATTCGAGAAAATTCACCGAAAGCCAATTTCCCCCCTATTGCGGTGCGGGGTCCTTTGTTCAGTTCCATTTAACTTCTGTGAAAGTTTAAAACGTTTTGTTATTATTTCCCCATTTTTGATTTCAAACGCCAAAATGATTGACGCTTAATTTTTCGTTGTTTATTTTTTGAAAAGCGGTGAAGAAAAGTAAAATGGTACCTTATCTAAGGAAGCGAAGGATCACCCTATACAAATATGTATTAGCACATGCGTATGTCACATATACATTTCACCATCATTTACATCTCAAATTATATTTTCCTAGAAGATAAGAATCATTTGAAATTCTATTACGTCAAACAGTATTCTAATGCAAATCGTGGTGCTCTGATAGTCTATGAACATTGTTTTGTAGTTGGTCCATGGTTTTATCTTGTTACACTGGTGCGAAACACACCATTTGTTAGTGTTTGATGTGTTATTGTGTACAACAAAAATCGATTTTTGTGATTCCAGTGATAGGAGAGCGACAATATTGATAATATTAATTTATAAATATGTAATGAAGAACAACAGGTCGAGTTATATAAATATATAATGCGTGAAGTAATCATTGCATATGTGAATATAATCTGTTGATTCAGTTGAGATGTCCGCAATTGTAATATGTAAGTATTCCATGTCATATTCAAAATTGATTTAGAACATCCCATGAATATCAAACATTCAATGGAAGTGTGGGCGGTTTGATACCGCAAACTCCACTTTATTTGGAACGTGTTCCTGTTATCGATCTTCAAAAACAAACGCAATAATATCTCAGTTATGGCAATTGTAGTTATTCCATTTTAAAATTTAGCTTTTTTATTTACCCTGTACTAAAATCCGGTGAAGTGGTCATTCAACGAAAGAACACATCGAATACTTGAAAGACGAAGTTTCATAGTTGTACAGGAAGACTTTTTTGTAGGTCAACCAAAAATTACATTAGAGTAAGGTTAGGTTAACCATTTTGGAATCCCACGAAAACTGTTATTACTCAGTTTACCAAACACTTTTCTTGATTATTCCATTTCATTTCAAAATACACGTTTTTGATTGGTTGAAATATCTGTGTTGATAATCGAAAATATTTTATTTTCGATTTTGTATTTCGGCAGTTGATTGTATACTGGATACTTATATTCTGTATTTTCCTTTGTAATGGTGTCTGTAGGTTAATCGAGGAGGTGGAACATTCATTATTCCAGATTTTTTTGGGATTTTCTCCTCGTTTCTATAAAATAAAAATATAATAGTATATTATGTAACAAGTGTTATAAACGTCCTTTTAGTAACGAGTATTTTAAGCACGAGCGAAGCAGAGCGGAGCGAGTGTTTAATAAACGAGTGTCTAGAAGAGTTTATAAACGCGTTTTTTCTATGAACTCCGAAAATTACATTAATATACCTGCTATTCCTGCTAACCCACAAAATAATTCGATAGGAATGGGAATAGAGAACATAATACATGCAACTGCATGCAACCAGCGAGACACGTATAAGTGATATTGGTTGTAGATGTGTCCAGTCCATTGCTTACTAACCTTTGTTTCACGTTTATTGTCATGCTTAGCGCAGAATAAATAAATTGTTCTCAAAGATGGATGCTTCATTTTCACACTTCTTGGAGATATACAGGAACCAGAACATTCTCTTCGATTTCACTTTCGTCTACATTTCGCATATATTTTCAATGGAGAATTCTGATACAAACGAATATTGTTTGAATAATTCTGATACAAAATTTTAAAATAACAGTTGACAGTTAATACAATTGACAGGCCATACATGTCTCAAATTACTGAAGCTGTGTTTAATGAACTGTGTTGCCATGGTAATGTGTTTAAGAAATCGTGTTGCCATGGTAACGTGTTTAATATTTTGAATAAATCACAATCCGTGATAAATCGGATCATTTAGCGTGGTACATATCCGTACGCTAAATGCCATTTTAGTTATGTGAGTAGAAAAATATTATTTCAATATACGTGTAATTACGACAAATCAGATGATTTGCCCCAAAATGTCACTGCGTTTGAAGAATTATCCTATCAGAGAGCCTAAAAGAAAAATTCACTAGCTTGTCAGTGACAATTTGTATTGGAAAAGGTTTGAAGAAGAGAAATAAATGTATATAGAAAAAATATCAGATTTCCACTTAGCTTTGGACGTTTCGGGAACGAATCTGCTTCCGTTTTCAACATAAAAAATGGATATTTGAATAGCAATTTCTTTTTTGCCTTGACACTTTTCAGTTCTCAGTGAAAATTGGTGAAACCAACAGACCACTTTCAGTAAGGACGAAGGAACATAAGTACAATATAAAGAAAAGACACATCGACAAATCGAAACTAGCTGAACATATTATTCATACTGAAGATGGACAACACATGGCAGAGTAGAATAATATTAAAATCATTGGAAAAGAAGATAACCAGAACAGAAAAATCAAGAAATCTGTTTGCATTCTTCTGAACGGAGACAAAAGCATTGCTTCCTGTTTAGTTGATATAGATAGAACATGGTATTCACTACTGAAATCTGAAAATGAAAATAGTAAATTCAAGATTAATTAATGAAAATATCCTGTAACTCATTTGATTGCCAACGTCACCAATTGTCACTGAAAACTGAAATAAGAAATTACTATTCAAATATCCATTTTTTTTTGTTGAAAACGGGAGCAGGCTCGTTCCCGAAACTTCCAAAGGTAAGTGAAAATCTGATATTTTTTCTATATACCTTTATTTCTCTTCGCCAAACCTTTTTCACACTAGTGCGGGAATTTTTTTCCCGCGGGAAAAACAAAGATATGGCAAAATATAAGTGGTAGGTAATGGAATATGAGAGTTTGAGTTTGTTTGTTGCAGTATTGAGTATGTATGTTCAGAAACATCCATCAAATTGCACTATTTATCGTGAAAGTTAAGAAATATTGAAAAATTAAAATTGATTATAATAAAAATCCCCCTATAGATTTGGATTGATCTGATGGGAAACGATTATTGTTGTCATGCCAATCAAACCTCAAATGAGTTTGTAATTGTCAAAGTGACAGACACAGCGTTACTGTCATTTTCGATTCAGTGGAATTGCCACAATGTGATCAAAAACTTCCAGCTGTACGGATGCGATACAGATGCGTTATGGCCAACGAAGTCTTAAGAAAGGTATGAGAAGCTATACACGCGTTTTATTGAATGGTGCAACAATAAAGAAATGAAAATACCGAATAAAGGAGAAGTATTTTTGGCTCATTTCCTAGAAGTGTCTGAAACCTAGAGACCAAACACCTTATGGGCCTGCTGGCTTCCGCAATGAAACTATACATAATGCGTCAAACTGTAAATTCACAATAGATCACTAATATTCAGTAGATAGAGAATATTTTCTTCTTGTTAGTTGTTCCTATATGAATCAATAATTAATTGAACAAATCAATGAATTTCCTACGCTTGTAGAAAAAATATTGTTCCTAACTCATGCGGAAAATGTCTTTCCCGTACTCGACTGCTTGCCCGAACTCCGCTTCGCGTTGTTCGTGTCAACGGCAGTCGCGTGCTGGAAAGAATCACTTTCCGCACTTGTTAGGAAAATTACTATAAACGCAGTGACATTTTGGGGCAAATCATCTGATTTGTTCTTACTACACGTATATTTGAATAATATTCATATTTTTATTTTATAGAAACGAGGAGAGAAAATTCCAAAAAATCTGGAATAATAAATAGGGATACTTTCTGGGCCCATGTTCAGCTTATCAGGAATTTTCATCATTTTCTCAAAAGTTTCAACAAATGTGTTATTTCAAACTGATTGTCAAAGTGGTAATTAGGCGTAGGATTTGGGTTCTCACTGTTTACTGAGTTGAAATAATCAGCGAAAAGATTAGTTATCACAGTGCCATTATTGGCATGTTACATCATCTAATGACATAGTATTAGGAATATGGTGAGATTTTCTTTTATCATTTATAAATTTCCAGAAATTCCGCAGATTATGGGTAATACTACTTTCTATTAATATAATGTCTGTACTTAACATTGTTCTGTGAGTGTTTTACATTATGTTCTATTTTTGGCATAGATTTGGTAGTCACAATCAGATTTAGATATTGTAAACTGCTTGTGTGCATTTTTTTTCCTGGACAATTAATTGTCTTAGCTCTATATTGAACCATTTAGGAAAATTAGATATTTTTGTCTTCTTCTGAGGCACACATTGTCAATTGACATACCCCGATCATAACGGTATCATAGAATTTACCACTATCCAATTCAACGCTATCATTGAGGATTCCTTCCCAGTTAATTGAATGACGGTTTTTTTGGAAGTTCCAAGCTCATCAAGATCAGAGTTTATACAAGCATACTTCTCCTATACATTTCAATTATCATTTCAATTCTGAACATGTTGGTAAGTTATATTTTTATATCATAATACATCATATTATTTATCCGATTTGACAGAGAATGTCAATTCCCAATTTCAGAGGATTTTCATTTATCTTGCTCTCTTTTTGGATGTTCAAAAGATATAATTCAATGTTCGACGTGGCAAATATCCAGGAAAGTACTTGTTTTCTGTTGAATATTCAGAATAATATTATGTGCATATACATATTTTTATCTCAAGGAGAATGCAAATTCCCAACAACTTCAGAACATTTTGTTTTTAAATTCTTATCGTGTGTGTTTGATAGATATAATTCAATGTGAATTTTAATGTATGTACTTACCTCACAAATTTTGCTTGTATTCAAATTAATTTTAGATCCAGGCCGTTTCATACATTCCTCCCATAAGGGAATAGTTGATATTTTCTTGGCAACAGTAAAGAAATGAAATCGCCATTCCCTTCAGAATTTCCGCAATTCATAACACAGCAGGACATTTTCATGTATGCTCTTTTATCAATAGTTTATGAAATTATATTTCAATTCTGACGTTCATAAAATTTATTGTCAAATTCAAAAAAAATTTAATGAAGAAGCGCGGAACGACTATGATGCTGTTGTCACAATGCAAGGTGTGTAACTTAATGAATCTAAACATCCAAAAACACTAACATTTCTGTTTTCGTACTTTTATCTATGTACTTACCATCCAGTGACTCAGTTCGAACACAGCTGAACTTCTGTCCTTTTCTATTTTCTATATTACAATGGTTTGAGTGAATAAGAGAATAAGACATATTTTCTGATCTTTGTCTTTCCAATTTCCCTAGTAGCGCCTGATTGTCAGATACGATTTAAGAGGTTAGATTTTCTGTCAAATCAATCATTGTCGTAGATGGAAAATTAAAATAGGGTATAAACACCCACTTCAATTTATACAGCGATACACTTTTCCGAGAACAGTAGTTATAAAAATGAAAAGAAATCATGTAACAATATAGACACATATATATACACTTATAGCTTGTTCCTTATTGTATGTGAAACTCTACCTGAGTGATGAAGTTTAAAACATGAAGATTGTTTTAAATTTCCACCATTTTGCTGCATTCACTTCCAATTGATAAGTTTTGAATTCGGTATTGAAAACGCCATTCAATTTACCGATTTTCCAGTTCGGTCTCTTTATGTTTACTTTCCATGTTTTGAGTTTATCTTCATCTGTTGGAAAGCTTACAAATTGAAATTTGCCATCTAACTGATTGGCACAGCCTAACACAGCACATTTCGCCATTTTTTTCAAAAGAGAATAGGAAAATATTTTATTCAGTAAATAATATCCTTATTTAATCGTAAAATGTTCTTATTTTCTTGAATTTTATGATCATTAACATTCAGAGATCATTTGACACTGTCAATATTTTCTTTTTTCGACAATATACAAAGAGTATTGGAACGAATAATAAATATCATTACTAGATTACTAGCTGACTTGGCAAACGTTGTTTTGCTATGCACAATATTATTCTTTTAGTTAAATATTTACCAGCACACTTTATTTATTTCATTTTCTACTTCTTTTCAGTTCGGCTATTCATAAAAGCGTGTTTCTTTAGTTTTTCAAGATACTATTCATCATATACTCGTTTTCATCTCGGCAATCTATCTCTTCAGTTTTTTAAACTACTATTTATGTTCTACTTCTTCTTAATTCGACTAAGTAGTAAGTAACTATTTATTTCTAAGCTCGTTCGCCATATTGGATCCGCCATCTTGACAAAAAATCATAAAGTTCGACCCTGAAAACCACCAGATACCAAAATTCAATATTATCAGATCATAATTAGAAATGTCTTTCGCCATATTCGATCCGTCATCCTGAATTCTACAATTTTCACGAAACAATCATTATCTCCTACACCGAAAACCCCCAGATACCAATTCTGAATAGAATCGGATCATAATTACAAAACTCGATCCCCATATGATCTTCCTCAACAAGTAAATAAATAAAAAAAAATTCATTATAGCAATTTTTTTCAACAATATAAACATGTATCACACGATTTTCTTATAAGAATGTGCGTGTGCTACGTTTAATAATTAGAAACTGATTTTTACTATTTTACTTTTATCAACTACACTTATGATAATGAAAATTATAACAGTTTACAATAGAGGTCAAAAAAATAGTAACAATTTAATTATGAAATCTAATGCAATGCAATGCATACAATACTAACCTAACAGACCTAATCAGTAGGAAATTTTATTATCTAGCAACCAGAAGACTATTTTTTTTGTGTTATACCCTGTACATACCTATAATTAAAATTTTGAATGATTTTCTGTAGCGCCCATGGACGTGACATGACAGCAATGTCAGGGATGCCAGTAGACAAAACTAAAGTTTCTAGATCATTGAAAAAGAATGCAGCTATGATCTGTCCGTACCCTGGTTAAGATGACTTTAACGTCAATTTCCATCAAGGGACCCTAACTAATACCATCCAGTGACTCTTGTATTTATATACCTGTCTCTTTTCCTTTTGCAGATGTGACCGCTCCACCGCAGACGACGCCGCAAATGAAAATCAAGTCGGCCGGGACTGACGACGGCTTCAAGGGCGAGGCCGCCCGATGCGGCAGCTCCATAGTCAGGGTGGCCACGCAAATGGTGTCGGGCAAGGTAAATAAGTACAAGGGAACTGTCAAAGACAAGATTAATAATAATAATAATGATGATAATTCATTTATTTTCCTTTTGATAATACAAATATTATATAGGAATAGTCGAATTGAAGACCTCGGTGCAAGAACCGGGCAACTCCAATTTTTCAAAATGTTGGGGAATGGGAAAAACTTAATATTTTTGAGAAACTTGAAAAAAATTATGCTAAATGTTATAAATCCTTCAGAGTTACGTTAGATGAGCTGTATTAACTTAGATAGTAATTTTCATTTACATTGTAGAAGCTGAAAAAGAATGATGCGTGCATATACATATTTTTGTCTGAAGGAGAATGCAAATTCTCAATTTCAGAAGTTTTTATATTTCATTTCCAAACTCTTATCGTGTGTGTTCAATAGATATAATTCAATGTTCGTCGTGGCATATAGCCAGGAAAGTAATTTTTTTGTATTGAATCAACTGAAAAAGAGTAAATATCAATGAATTGCTTTATATAAATATATATCCATTTTTGTATGTTCATAATTTATCTGAGAATATTCCTTTTCAACACTGAAAAAGAAGTTTGAAAAAATGGAGTTGCCTGTTTCTTGCCCCAAAAAGACAAAATTCTGAAAATATAGTCAAACTCGTGTAATAATTTTGCTTTTTTTATCAAAAATGAAATATGTAACGAAAAATATTGTAAAAAATAGTATTTTGAACATAGGAAGAGTAGCTGACATTTCCTGCATCTTGATCTTCGTAAACATTGCCAGAATTTGGGTCCTCTTCATCAACAGTTTTGTTTTTGGAACATATTCACTCCCTGAATCTTGAAAGAGCTTACTTTCACTTTCCGAATACATTTCATTGTATTGCATGAAACAAATGATCAAAATAAACACGCCACACACGATGGAAGACGCGGGACCGTCATGGCTTACATTTCAGTGCTAAAATCGGGTAACTCCTGGAGTTGCCCGACTCTTGCGTTTAGTCTCTGAGTACTTCGAAGATGAGATATTACGGTGGGCGTGATTTGTGCTAGCGTACAGTATATTTAGTAAAATCGCGTCCGGGTGTTGGAGAACGACTCGTTCATCTACATAGAACAGAATACTTCGCAGGCCGCAATTTTACTAAATATACTGTACGCTAGCACATACCACGCCCACCGTTATATCTCATCTTCAAATTACTTTACTTAGGCAAAACTCAGAGACTATTCATCCTCAACGAACTAACCTATCCCTGATTGCAATATTTTTGAGGAAGGAAAACCGAATGGAGTGTAGAAACACATTGATTAATAATATATTTCAAAAGTTGAGTTCTTCAACAAAATCGAATAAAATGAGACTGTTTATCCTAAACGCACTAACCTATTTGACTTCAAATATTTTATGAAAAAGGAAAACCAGAATGAAGTAAAAAAACATTGGTGAAAAAAAAAGTTGCAAAAAAATTCAAGTTCACAGCGATTCGAACCATGGACCTTCAGACTGAAAGTCCATGGTTCACAGCGATTCGAACCATGGACCTTCAGACTGAAAGTCGACAGCGCTAACCAGTAGACCATTTGTGTGTATGAATTTGCTGCGTACAAGAGATTGACAACGAGAGAGCTTCAGTCGAATTCGTGTCAAAATCATAAAAAGTGTATTCTTGCGTTGGAGCACAGTATATTTAGTGCGATGTGCTGACTCCGAGTATATCGGTAATGTTTGGAGATATGACGTATTATGGTAGGCGTGGTTTGTGCTAGCGTGCAGTATATTTAGTAAAATCGCGACCAGGCCAAAGATACAATTGTTGGAGGTGATTGTGCTAGGGCTGCACAACACACCACCATTCACCATGCTGCAGCTCTGACATTTCAAGATATGCCCGTTGGTCGATAAATATAAAATATTGATGTTCACCACACAATGAACCATTCGTTTATTTCTATTCCCTAGCCTTATTTAAGTCCATAGTGTTTATGAATTACAAGTGATGCTTTCTGAATTACAAATCACGCTTTATGAATCACAATTGACTATTCTGAATTACAAGTTACACTTTCTGAATTGCATTTCACTAATCTGAATTACATGTTATGCATTCTGAATAACAATTGATTAATCTGAATCACAATTGACGCTTTCTGAATTACAATTGACTATTCTGAATTACAAATTACACTTTCTGACTTACATTTTACTAATCTGATTTACAAGTTACACTTTCTGAATTACAATTGAAAAAGGTGTGGATGTGCGGGGTCCTTTGATTCGATTACCAACTCGATTTTGTCAGATCCTTGATTTCCTTCGACGTTTTACAGGTGATCAACGGCTTCGGCGCCAAAGACGACGCGCCGTCTTGCAACAACGACGACTTCGGCGCCCATTACGACGCTTCGAAGCGGCGTGGTAGCAGGTCGTTGCCGGCGTCGCCGCTGACGTCGCCGAGGACGTCGCCTAGAAGCGGCAGGAAGGCGATGAACAAGTACTTCACGGGCGCCTTCACCGACACCGATAAGCCCAGAGGTAAGGACGTTTTTCCCTCAGAGCAAAGATGATACACACTCTAGAGTCTAGATCAGGCATGAGTAACCCAAGGCCCGCCAATGAATTTTCGCTTTTCATATACAGGGTGTTTCTTAAGTACGTGTAAAAAATTCGGGATCATGTTGCTGACGTCAAAATAAGAAGACAAGTTTGTATAAACATATGTCCGAAACTGATCCGTTTCTGAGATAGAGTGTCAAAGTTGAATTCTTATTCTTGTTTTCTGTTAATATATTTCAAAACAATTGTGATATTCGTATAAAGTTTGGTATCTAGGGGTATTTTTCAACGACAATATCAAATTTTATGTTAGTTTGCCTCTTTCGTGGGGGTGGCGCCACCTACATGTCTTTTGAATCTTTTGGAAAGGCATAACATTTTTGTGCGTACCTGTATCACGTTTAATAGTAGAAAAACAGATTTCTAGAACACTTTCATGTAAAAAAATATTGTTGGTAGAGGTCGCTGCTAGCAACTGTTTTCGAGTTATTAGGTTTTGAAATAATCAATGCAAGTAATTTGGAATGACAAGAAGTTGGAATTCAAAATTGATTTATTAAGTAAGGGAAATTATTTTTCTTTAATTCCCTAAAAAATAGGAATCGGGTGTTAAAACAATTTAATACTAATAATGATAACAGTAATTGAGACCAAATTGATACTAAAACAGTTAGTTGAAAAAGCTTGGATCACAAGTACAGAAGACAGAAAACTTCACTGTGGCAAGAACGGATTGTTATAACATGACAAGTACTCACTTGATTGCTATTTTTTGAGATTGGAAGAGTCCAAAAAAGTAGGTAAAAAGAAGTAAGAATCATATTTTGCCTACATTCCAATGTTGAATGTAGGAGAATATTGAATGAAAGAAGAAAAATGCACTGGCGTATCTTTTCTAATATTCCTAAAAGCGACGAGCCACATGGAAATAATTCAAATGCATCGATTATTTCGAATCCCAATGACTCGAAAACAGTTGCTCGCAGTGACCTCTACCAAGAATATATTTCTTACACAAAAGTGTTCTAGAAATCTATTTGTCTACTTTGAAACGTTATACAGGTACGCACAAAAAAGTTATGACTTTTCAAAAGACTTCAAAGACATGTAGGTGGCGCCACCCCCACGAAAGGGACATAGTGACATAAAATTTGATATTGTCATTGAAAAAAAAACCTAGATACCAAATGTTATTCCAATATAATAATTATATAGGAATTTATTAACAAAAAACAAAAATAAGAATTAAACTTTGACACCCTGTATCTCACAAACGAATAACTTTTGGTTATATATTTATGCGAACTTTTCTTTTTATTTTGTCGTCAGCAACATGCTGCTGAATTTTCTACACGTACTTAAGAAACACTCTGTATGAGCACAGCCTGCCAATGACATCTAATGTTTCATGGGACGCATCTATACACTTATATTATTACTAAGGAAATGGAGGTACATTCAAAAAGCCATTCTCAGGAGGCAAAGTTGTGGACAAATGTTGAATTTTCCATAGCATTAGGAGTTGACATATTGAATTGTCCCTCAGGAGCTCACAACTTGTGAGTACGGGAATGACTTGTGAGTACGGGAATGGTCAACCCATGGTACCCTAGCCGGATATTCAAACTTCGACTTGTCTTGGGTGACATCCTCTTCTCTCTTCCTTTTCCAATCTATCCTATCGGCCAACTTCTCTTTTCCTCTCTCCCTCCGAGCCCAACCCCACTAATGTGTTGTATATTTTAATAAATAAACTTCCAGAACTTACTTCTTGAAATGCTCTTATTTATTCCGAAGTTTTATACAACACCTGCTCGATTCCCAGTCTTTAGATAGAGAGAGAGCGAGAGAGATAGCTTGATTTTCATTTCGGCTATCAAACTATGCTAATACCAACTTATAACAAATAAATACACTAATTATAAATTGATCCTGGATGTGACTAATGTGACGACATGACGTCAATACACTACATTTCCTCCCTTTTAAGAATAGTTCCTTACAAATATAAAATATCAAATTTTCTTGCTCATTCTAGTTCACAAACAAAATTCTTATATTTACTTGGTCTCGTAATAATCCTGCCTGACATACTTATTATTGACTCTGGTTCATTACAAGTACTGTTGTCTTCCTGTAAATCACTGCTTTTTTCATAAGACTGATTGCTAGTTGATGGAGTGGACGTCAGTGATTAATAGGATTCACTGGAATTATTTCTACTTGATGATCTATGAGGGGAAGAGGAGGATGAACTATTATTGCTTGTATTTTCATAATCCCTGTTCAATTGCTCTGTTGGGTTATTTTTAGGTATCTGAACTGAGGGAGCTTTTATTTTTTTATCATCACAATACTTATTTGTGTGTACTTCCCCTTCTTCAGGTTCCTTGTCTGAACCTTTTTTAATTTGATCCAGATGGCGTCTCCAACATTGACCATTTGGTAATTTGCAGACATAATTTTTATCACCAACTACTTCTTTGATTACCGCTTTTGTCCACTGACATTTGTTTTTCTCCCTGTAGTCCCTAATCATTACTACCTGTCCCTCTTTAAAATTCTCTCGTCTACCCTCTTGGTGACTAATACTTCCATTATCCACCCTTGGTTTAAGTAAGTCAAATACTGTTCTAGCATTCCTACCTATCATAAGCCTGGATGGTGTTTCATTTGTGGCACAATGTATTGAGTTTCTATAGTTTAAAAGATATCTACTAATAATCAAATTAGTTGAACTAAATTTATTTTTAGGATCTATTAATGTTGCTTTCAAAGATTTTTTAAAACTACGCACTGCATTTTCGGCAGCCCCATTAGTGGCTGGATGGTATGGTGCTGATGTGATTTGCCTAATACCATTTTTTGCCAAGAATGGGCGTGTACACCTTAGTAGAACTTTTAACTCAAACGATGTTTATAATGATCCTTTTATACATAAATAATGAATGACGACATAATTGGATTGAAAAATTAACTGGAATGTTTTATTTTTGGACATAAATGATAGTACCTTCTGAAAACGGTCACTCTTATGACGTAGAAACCTCATCTCGCCATATAGTTAAAAGAAAATACCAAACGCCCGACGGAGACTGAGGCAACTGATATATTAATTTTTTCAACTGTGATCTCGCGCTAATTCACTCCGTCAGAAATCATGTATCATTCATCTCTGTCTGGAATAGTCTTGTTTCAGTATGAGGGTTTTGACGTCACATCATCGCCTCGTTTTCAGAGGTCCGAAAAATCGGGGATTTCAATAATTTTTTACAAAACGTAGGGAACTCACAGCAAAAAACGGTTTGAGGTGGTGAGCTAGTTTGGGTGAGTTCTATCGAATTATGAAATAATTTTTTTTTGTGATATAAGCCCATTGTTTGAACTCTGTTGAGACAAACTGTGTACCGTTGTCTGATACTATAGTTTCAGGAATTCCCCAAGTACAAAATATTTTCCTTAGCTTTTCGATCGTTTTGGGTACAAACTTACAATAGTAATTTACTTTTTGAAATATAGAGCTTGCTGGAGTAATGCCATAAGGCAATCTGTTTACTGAGAACAGCCCTTTATGTGTGCTCCAAGTCAAGATCTTAGCTCATCTACACTTATTTGGTTATACGCATAACTCAAATCCAATTGAGTGAATGATTCTCCCCCACTCAACTCTATGAATATGCTTTCAATTATAGGAAGAGGATATTTAACTGATTTCAAATACTTATTTACAGTATCAATAGAGAAAGAAACCCAAAGTCGTCTCCACAATATTTAATTTATAATCTAGCAGTCAATCCTGCTTCATTGGTAGATACATGTTTCGGCCATTCAAATGGCCATCTTCAGTCAAAAGAATACAACAAAGTGCATCTACAATAGAAAACATGATTTTATATATAAGAAAAATTGAAACAATTGTAAATTCAAATTGAATTGATTAACAAATTTCAGTTAAGTCAAAGAGCAACAGTGATTTTTATGAGTATACAATGATAATTGATCGATAATAGAGAATAAAAGTGAAAAACAAAAATTTTTTTTTTTTTTTTTTTTTTTGTCAAATCAAAATTCTGAAAAACAAAATGGAGAACCATAGGTAAGAAGGTTGTACTCACGTGGAAATACTTCAATGCATCATGAAGGCGAAAAAATTATTTTGTTATTACTAAATCATTATTTATTATTTAAATTTGATAAAATGGATGTATGAGGAATTGGGAGGAAGGCAAAAAGCCCAATCCCCCAAAAGGAAAGTTGAATACTTCATAGGACGCTGAAGAAGCTCTGTGTAACTTGATCATTATTGAAACAATGGGGCAAAAGCGCTGTCGAAAGTGAAAATAGAACCTGTTGAAGAGTGAAGGAAAGAAGAAAACTGTAAAGTGATTACTAAAAGGAAACCTGTAATGTCCAGTAAGTTGTAAGTGAATTGTGAGACAGCAGACAGATGGCGTGCTGTGTCTGAAAAATTCAATTTCAATTTTGGAATGTGTAGATTAGAGGGAGAAATCCTGAAAAGATAGTAAATAATCAAGAATCAACAAAATTCAATGAGTTGAAAAAGGGAATACAATCAAATTGAATTTGGTCATTCAATTCAATTTGATTGTATTCCCTTTTTCAACTCATTGAATTTTGTTGATTCTTGATTATTTACTATCTTTTCAGGATTTCTCCCTCTAATCTACACATTCCAAAATTGAAATTGAATTTTTCAGACACAGCACGCCATCTGTCTGCTGTCTCACAATTCACTTACAACTTACTGGACATTACAGGTTTCCTTTTAGTAATCACTTTACAGTTTTCTTCTTTCCTTCACTCTTCAACAGGTTCTATTTTCACTTTCGACAGCGCTTTTACCCCATTGTTTCAATAATGATCAAGTTACACAGAGCTTCTTCAGCGTCCTATGAAGTATTCAACTTTCCTTTTGGGGGATTGGGCTTTTTGCCTTCCTCCCAATTCCTCATACATCCATTTTATCAAATTTAAATAATAAATAATGATTTAGTAATAACAAAATAATTTTTTCGCCTTCATGATGCATTGAAGTATTTCCACGTGAGTACAACCTTCTTACCTATGGTTCTCCATTTTGTTTTTCAGAATTTTGATTTGACAAAAAAAAAAAAAAAAAAAAAAAATTTTTTGTTTTTCACTTTTATTCTCTATTATCGATCAATTATCATTGTATACTCATAAAAATCACTGTTGCTCTTTGACTTAACTGAAATTTGTTAATCAATTCAATTTGAATTTACAATTGTTTCAATTTTTCTTATATATAAAATCATGTTTTCTATTGTAGATGCACTTTGTTGTATTCTTTTGACTGAAGATGGCCATTTGAATGGCCGAAACATGTATCTACCAATGAAGCAGGATTGACTGCTAGATTATAAATTAAATATTGTGGAGACGACTTTGGGTTTCTTTCTCTATTGATATCATTCCACTCCACTTTGAGCATGGACTACTACAGAAGATACTTATTTACAGTTAACCTGTAATCCCCACATAGTTTTAATGAACCATCATGTTTGATAATAGGTACCAATGGTGTACCGATGTTTCAACTGGAGTAATTACACCTTCTTTTTGAAGTCTACTTAGTTCATCCTCAACTCTTCCCTTCAAAGCTATTGGTATTGGTCTGGCTTTCAAAAAAATTTGTTGGGCATTATCTTCTAGTTGTAACTTAATTTTTTTATACTTGTAACACCCCAGAGAGCCTTCAAACACCTCTTTGAACTCTACACATATTTTTTCCACATCATTGTTTTGAAGGTTACATACATCAGTTATCAATCTGAATTTAAACTTACCTAAAAAATCCCTACCTAGTAGGTTTTGTGTGGGGTTGTCATTTTCAACTATTTGAAAACAAAAATTTTTACAAATCTTGTTGCTGTACTTTACATCAACATTGATACATCCCAATGGTTTCATTTTACAACCTGAATAACTTCTCAATGTCAAGTTTGAATCTAGTAAATCTACATTATTTAATGATTGTTTATATGTATCAAATGTCAACACTGATATTGCCGCCCCTGAATCAACTTGACAGGATAATTTTACATTGTTTACATAAATATCTATCTAAGGATATTGGATTATCATTGCTAAAATAAATATTGTTAATTTCTAGCACATCCTCATCAATGTCTAATATGTTCTGTCTTGCCCAACCACTATTAACCCTACATACCTTGGATAGATGTCCTATTTTTTTACAAGTATTGCATTTGTATGTGGCATACTTGCAAAGTTGCTTTCCTGTATGGACTCGTCCACAAGCTTTGCATTTCCATTTACCAACTGTGTTGCTTTGTTCTTGATTCCCATCATAGTGTACTTGAATTTTACCCTGCTTCTTATGGACAAAGTTCACTTCCTTCATTTCTGACATCATTGAAGCTTCCTTGTTCAGTGCTAGCTCTAATAGTTTGTCCAACTTTGTACTGGGTTTTTCTTCACATAGACGGTCTCTGATTTTACCAGGCTTCATACCACAAATGAATTCGTCTAATAATGCTGATGATAACAAGTTCCCGAATTCGCAATTCATTGATAGGTTGTGAATTCTAGTATACCATTCATTAACAGATTCTGATTCATCTTGTCTGGCCTGATAGAAGTCGATTCTTTCTCTATACACACCAGTTGCTGCAGAAAATCTTGTCTTCAATTAATAGTTCACACAGGGCATTATAACCTTTATCCTTGGGTTTTGTTGGTGGGCATAAGTCTCTTAAGGTTTTATATGTTTCCATACCAATCAAACTGAGGAGTGCTGCAACTCTTTTATCTGGTTGTCCAGCCTCAGTTGTTGGTCCAATATTGTTTATTGAACAAAAATTCTTCTAATTGCTCCTGATAGAGAATCCAGATATCCCTTTTTGGATTGAAACTTTCTATCGAGCCGATTAGCGCCATTTTCTTTACCACGATGTTGATCCAGTTTAACCTCAAATTCCGTTTTTGATAAAATAGTCTATTAACTATTATTTTTCCTTGGAATTTCAATTTGTCCTTTTGAGGACCATCTTTGCTATCTCCGGGCCAGATGGGTCAATTATTTGTGGAAATCTGTGGTGAGGATGGGGCGATATACTGATATCTGTCAAGGTGGCTAAGTACTAGTCAACGAGGTTCTGGCAACGTAATCCAAGCTGTGGGAACCCGTGGCGATGGATGAATGGCACCGAGGTATGGTATGAGAGTAAAGAGCGTTAGACCTGTGCAGGGGGCATCAGAGAGCTGGACCAACCCCTTGCCCTGTCACTCGTAGGAGAAAGAAAACTGTTGGTCTTCTTTGTAGACGAGAACAGGGATTGGAACAGTAATCTTCAGGAACCTGAACTAAAAGGGTAAGGTGGCCCTTCATGATCACCATGAGTCGTAGATGATAAAATTGATAATAGCTTGTTAAGCTGTTGTCATTGTTGTCCGAAGTCACCAGGCAAGGTGTTCTATGAGGTTTATCATTGTTTGTAGTATTTCAATTTCGTGCAATGCCTCTGTTAATTGTTGTATATTCACCATATCATGCTGCTTTTAGATCTATGAAAACTACCACTGCTTCTTGGTTTGTGCTGAAATCCCGGTAGATTTCTGATGCTATTAGAACTGTGTTGTCATTGACACTTTTTGATTTACTGAACCCTGTTCATTCTCGTGTGATTTTGCTTTTATGTTCAAGTTCCCATTCTATCCTATTTTTTATTATTGTTTCTGATGTTTTCCCCAGACATGATTGTAGTATGAGTGGCCTCAGGTTATCTTGGTCGTTCCCTGATATCCTGGTAAGCAGGTGAAGTAAATCACCTTTATCAAAAATCTGGCGCTCGAGATTTTTGATTTGATTTGAAAGATTTTATTTAGCTTTCGCTAGTTTCAAATTATATGTTCACAATAATACATATGCACATTTACAAAGTATGAATTCTGGAAATAACTATTCACTATGTAAACTTTTCGTAACATGTGCTTGAACATTTTAATATTTGGTGCTACTTTGACAATAAGTGGAATGCTGTTGAAATGATGCTATCCCTGGATGAAGAGAGATTTTTGTAATACATTCGAGTTACATCTTGCTATATGGAAATGTTCTCTATGCATTTCCGATCTTTTTACAAGGAAAGATTGCAGATACATAGGAGCCTGTTTGTTCACGATTTTGTATATCAGCAATAAATTTGATTCTTCGATCATTTGTACAACATTCAGAAATTTCAGCATCCTAAGCATATCTCTAATCTTTGTGTGTCTTTTATTGACAAAAGAATTTTGTATAGCATTGTCCAGTCGTTGATATACAAAATGAACAATAGCAGACCCAATACACTGCCTTGAGGCACCCCATATACAGTCCCAACTTTTTCTGAACAGTGAACTTGATATTTGGTTTTTTGAAATCGGTCTTCAAGATAATTTCTAAACCATTTCAACACG
This sequence comes from Phaedon cochleariae, assembly GCA_918026855.4. Classification (NCBI taxonomy): domain Eukaryota; kingdom Metazoa; phylum Arthropoda; class Insecta; order Coleoptera; family Chrysomelidae; genus Phaedon; species Phaedon cochleariae. Next base: position 9,720,508 of record OU896723.1, read on the forward strand.
ACACCCTTCATTCCATACAGTTCACATTTATTCGGCAAAATTTTTCGATCAATAGTTTTAAACGCTCGTTTCAAGTCCACAAAAACACTAATCACAACGTTTTCTTCATGGATCTCCTTCCACTATTTTCAACAAACATATTGACATGCTGTTTCGCAAGAGTGGTTTTCTCGGAATCCTGATTGCTCAACGTATAGAATTTTATTTTGCCTCAAGTAACAGCTCATCTCCTCATAGACAACTATTTCTGTCACCTTCTCTACAACCGGCAATAGATTTATAGGCCGGAGATCTTCAGGTTTTTTAGACATCTAACTTGGTATAGGTATGATCAAGCTGCATTTCAGTTCTGTTGACATTTTGCCAGTTTGAAGAGAATTTCTCACCAGATATAGAAGTGGATACCCAATCACACAGAACAGATCTTTTATTAATATGATTGTAATTATATCATCTCCAGAAAATTTATTTTTCAGTCCAGAAATTACTTTCTTCAGCTTATTTAGAGATATTGTCGGAAAAACCTCGATAGTTGATTTAATTGGATGAATTTCTGATTCAAAATCTCTTTCAGGCTCAGGTATTGTTTCAGCTATTTCATTCACACTTTCTAAAAAATATGTTTTCATTTTATCAGCTATTGAAATGTTGTTATCCCTATCAAAATGAATATCAATGAGATCTACTTCATTGGTTTTCTTGTTCACCATTTCTTTGCATAGTCTATTGCATTATTTTTGTATTTGAATATATAATAGAGTCTGTCTCGTTCTCTTTGAGCATCTCTTAATTCTCCGTCTATCCAGTTCTCATTATTAGTAGATAGAAGTCTTTATTGAACCACGGAAAATTACATTTTCATAGAGGTCCTTACTCCAAAAAAAACATGTCATATAAAAAAAGAATAATTGAAATTATAGAGTACATTTTGTCAGGTACATTGGTTGCAGTGTAGTATTAAAAATAGCCTAATTATATCACAGAATTTGTCACTACTTATCATTACTTTGCGTTTTTACAAAAATTCTTGAAAAGATTACAAATGTAGCCAGATCAATCACTTTGAATTGATTTACTCATAAGGTATTTTTTCAGTTTTTAATTAAATAATTTGCTGTTACATTCTTTTATTTCAACAGGCAGTTGTTTATATATTTGAACATCTTCAAAGCAAATGGATTTTTTATAGGCTTCCATAGATGCATTGGGTAAGATTAATTTCTTGCTATTACTTGTATTGTATGAGTATAAACTATCACATGTCGTAAATGACAGATTTGAGAATTTCTGACCGTTAATGGTTTGATGAATGAGATTGGATATTTGGAGTTCATACATATTATCTAAACTTGAAATATTGAAGTTTTTATAAAGATTAACTATACTCGAACTATACTATATCTATAGGGCAGTGCGTATATATTTTTGATGGCTTTATTTTGGAGTGTCTTCGCACTTGTTTCACCAATTTATTACAGGCTGGAAACCAAATCATTACCAGATATTGAAGGTGGCAATGTATCAGAGAGTTATACACTGATCTTAGTAAAAATCTTGGAACATACCACGACAGACGCTTCAAGATGCCAAATGGGGCACAAATCTTTTTGGTCAAACGATTTATGTGATTACTTCATGACAGTGTTGAGTCAATGTATAGACCTAGATATTTTATTTCACAGGCATATTTGATTTTCTTAGTGCCAAAGATAAGAGGTTCAGTTGAATTGATTTTATTGTTAGAGACAAACATGAAACGTGACTTCTCGTTATTTAAAGGCAATTTGTGACTTGCAAGCCATTTTTCAACAAGTAGGAGAGGAGATCAAGCATCATGTCCTCCCTTATTTGTTCTATAGATCTACCTGAATGAAGTAGTAAGGTATCATCAGCAGTTCTGCAGTATTTTACCCATACAAGTACAGGGTGATTCACTATAAATGTTCTCCCCTCTAGCTCACGTATTTTTGAACCGATTTAAAAATTTGAAAAATCATCTATAATGATTTTTCAGAAATTTTTTCCCGTTGCATCAGAAAATACAGGGTGCTCGGAACAAACGATCTACAGAGTACTACTTGATTTTTCCTGGTGGGGGACGTGTCCACGTCAGCAACTAGTCCCTAATGAGACCTTTTTGCAAACCCCAAGTGTTTTCAATGATTGATGTGGTTCGCTCAAGAGAGCTTGCTAACATCCTTTTCAGGCACCGCCCATCAGCTCTCTTTCGGAGTTTTTCAGCTGTGTTTTGTAGGCTAGTAATGTACTCACTAAAATATGCGCAGTGGCAGGCCTGCTAGCTAACCTCGTTAATCCCCGTTAGAGACCGAGGTCCACTAAGCAGCTGATCCACTCACGCTCAGCTGGTAGTTTTCCACACCCACCTACATACACCGTCCTATTTCTTTTCTGATGCTGACAGTCACATCAGCATCTCTTTCTGCGTGTTCTGTGTAGGCTTTGTTACTAACTCTATGCGCCACTTTAGAAGCAGCACTGTCAATTGGAACGCAGCAGCGAATCTTGCAGGACTATCCCCAGCCGATGCTCCGAAACTTTACAATATTTAATTCGTAAAGAAAATATTGAAAAAAACTTTTGATTTACTATCTACTGACATTTAATTGGAACATATACAGTGTGGTTCAAGATTCAGAATTCTGATCACCCTGTATCTGTTCCAATTATTAAATGTCAGTAGTTAGTAAATCAAAAGTTAAGATACGGACATGAAAGCCGTTTTGACCGATAATGAATAGTTTCATCACAGAAAAATCCTTAAGTTGAAAAAATCTCGATTTTGAACACCCTATATCTCTGTAATTATTTTCGCTAGACCCCAAGTGTGATGCATTGATGAAATCAGCTCTTCAGGGAGAATCTGAAAATACAATGAAAATCAGGGTGTTCCATTAAAAAAATTCAAATAGTACCCTGTAGATCGTTTGTTCCTAGCACCTTGTATTTTCTGATGTAGCGGAAAAAAACTCTATCGAAAGTCATTTCAGATGATATTTGAAATTTTGCAATCGGTTCAAAAATAACTGAGCTAGAGGGGGGGGGGAGCATTTATGGCGAATCACCCTGTACCAGTAGTCTCTGTCCGAACAGCGTCAAAATATGAGGGTCCCGGAATAAAAATAACCACCTTTTTCAATAGTCGACCCTGATTGGTTGTCAAAGGCCAAGTGTTACCTATTTCTTTTTCGATTGCAGGCGGTTGGATCCTATCGAATCTGCTAGCGAGACGCGAGATATCGCAGTCCGTCGATCTCGTCGAGGAGACAAAAGAGGAGCTAGATAGGGCTTCATCTACCGCCAGCGTGGACGAACTCTCGACAGGCGTCAAGAAATCGCCGGTGTTCAAGGCCAAACCGTCCGAGTTGCGGGAAATGAATTTCTGGTCGCCTACGTCGATGTGAGCGGGTATTCGAGTAGGTACCACCCCTTGTAATTCTTTTATTTTTGACAGTAGCAGAGAGATCAAATGATAGCCTCGCAGGTGATTTTTCTGCTTGAATCGGAAGATGAGTTTTTACGAATGTAAAAACTTCACTAACGATAAGATTTCCACAAAATTCTCAAACACACGACATGTTTTGCTAACAAATTTGTCCTGTGTTTGAGAATTTTGTGGAAATCGTATCGTTTGTGAAGTTTTTACATTTGCCAAGGATTTCCGTCAAGTAACGGCCGAATAAATTCAAAAAATGAGTTTTTACTGTATCAGAAAATATATCAGGGTGCAGCCAATTTGATAGGGACAGTATAGGCGACTGAATTTAAGATCGCAGCGCCAAAGTGGCAAGTTGTGAACTAGATTTCAATCAGTGTATAATTGGAGGATATTCTCTCAACTTTGAGATTGAATTCAGTTGCATATTATTCCCAGAAGTGAAGTTACAGAAGGAATTGAAAAAAAATTAAATCCTTACTCAGAAGCAAAGCACATATGTTCAATTTTTCCTACCAGAGATAAATCAAATATTCCCACATACATCCATCTTTGAGGACTTTTTCTCTTCCATATAAACAAATGTGGGTAGATGAATCAACTACAATATATAAATAATAAATATTTCAAAATGAGTGGAGTGAATATGATGTTTACAGAGTAGGTATTTGAGATGTATACAGGCTGATCCACGGTGGATGGCCTATTAGAAGTATCTGGAGAACGAAAAGACAGAACATTCTGAAAATTGGGATGCTTTGATAATTGAACATTCTATATCCGTCTAAAATATTTTCATCGATACAGTGTTGCCACTTCTATCAGAAACAACTAGCAACTTCGTTATTTTAAATAGAGCACCCTGTATTTCATTGAATTTTCAGATTCTTCTTAAAGAGCTGATTTCATCGATGTATCACACTTGGGGTCTAGCAGGAATGATTACAGAGATATAGGGTGTTCAAAAGATTTTTCAATTTCAGGATTTTTTTGTGTCGAAACTATTCATTATAGATCAAAACGGCTTACATGTCCCTATCTTAACTTTCGATTCACTATCTATTGACATTTAATTAGAACAGATACAGGGTGATCAGAATTCTGAATTTTGAAGCACCCTGTATTTTTTCCAATCTAATTCCAGTAGATAGTCAATCAAATGTTGAGATAGGGACATGTAAGCCGTTTTGATCGATAATGAATAGTTTCGACACAAAAAAATCTTGAAATTGAAAAATCTCGATTTTGAACACCCTATATCTCTGTAACCATTCCTGCTAGACCCCAAGTGTGATACATCGATGAAATCAGCTCTTTAAGAAGAATCTGAAAATGCAATGAAATACAGGGTGTTCCATTCGAAATAACAAAGTTGCTAGTTGTTTCTGATAGATGTGGCAACACTGAATCGATGAAAATATTTTAGACGGATAGAGAATGTTCAATTATCGAAGAAACCCAATTTTCAGAATGTTCTGTCTATTCGTTCTCCAGTTACTTCTAATAGGCCATCCACCGTGGATCACCCTGTATATTGTAGTTGACTAATCTACCCACATGTGTTTATATGAAAGATAAAAAGTCCTGGAAGCTGGATGTATGTGCGAATATTTGATCTACCTCTGGTAGGGAAAATTGAACATTATGTGCATTGCTTTTGAGTAAGGATTCTTCTGTTGCAACACTTCTGGAATACAATGCAACTGAATTCTATCTCAAAGTTGGGGGAATATCTTTCAAACACTGATTGAAATCATCATTTTCTGTGAAATGCAGAAAACTTTGTTGTATAACATGTGAAACCAAGCAATAATGATTCAAGATACTCTACTGAAGATTTCAATCTTGAAAAATATCACACTAAACTTTCGATAAAATGCATGGAAGCTTGAATGTAAACAAACGTTCTCCATTAGTTACTTGAATGTCCGCAGAAGGGCGTATATCTTTTTTTGAATCGCCTATTGCTATATCCTAAACGGTAAGCGATGGAAAGTTGACCAAATTAGACTAAAGTTGCATAGTTTAATCCTTTTCAGAATGAAGTTTCACAATTTGAAAAAACGTCAACCGTACCTGAGATACTTTGAAAAAACTGAAAATCACAAATTTTGTTTTTATTTATTTTTTTGGTTGATATTCGAGGGAAAATTTTAAAATTTTGCGTAAGCAGGTAATGAATTATGACAAAGAAGGTAGAATTGTCAGAAATGTTAGTTTCATAGATTCACCATGCAACTTTTATGCGCCATATTGGTTTCTCAATTCCATATAACACATCAACATTATTACATGAAACAGCGCCAACATAAAGTTGAAACCATTTTTTGCTGGTGGTTAAAACAAAATATCAGTCGTCATGACTACATTATTACTACTCCTTCATAGCAATGTATAACACTAATACAAAATTATCGTTGACACAGACTGTTGAAATTTCAATAAACGAAAGTTTAAAGAAAACTTTCAATATTATTTTTTAAAATACCGGTCGCAGATAAGAAAAACCAACCAGAAAGAGACCAAAAATATTGTGAACGAACTATAGATTGCACCTTGTTTCATTAAATCCACTAGTGACGCAACACAAAAATGTTCAGGGTGAAAGAATGGATTGTGACCCCTGAAAAGATATCTTCTTGTATATTCTCGAGACCATATAGCATCAGTTGGATATCTTGAAAACCACAGGATAAGAATAAGATTAACTAAAAATATCTTGAAATCCCAACACTTTGTGAAAAACACCATGTACAGGGTGTTCAATTTGAAATCTATTAACTTTCTGCTGTTTCCTGTATATTTTTTCAGTTAGTGGAAATATATCTGACAATTCAAGAAGGAAAAAATCTCCTGTAAGGCTATTGTTAATTTTTTTCTACTGTCAAAGATGAATGAGTTATTATAGGGGGTGAAATTTATAATGTGTCACCGAATACATTTTTGACAACAGATCTGTTAAGCTGTGTTTATTTCGGTCTGTGAATTGATTCGTGTAAGATAAAGGTATTTGATGTCTGTTATTAGATTTTTTTCTACTCTTCATGACTAGACTACAGTGTGGAATTTGGTATTAATAACCTGCATATTTATCTTGATAAGTATTTATAAAATAAGTAATTATATTTTGTAGTATTATTTTGTTTCATTTTAATTCCTTAGTGAGGAGTGGTCAAGTACATAAAAACATAGGAGTTTGTACAGGGTGATTCAAACTTCCCGCCCCTGGCTTATAACAGGAAAAGGAAAACTGTGAGGTATATTGTTTCATATTCAAATAGTTTTCAATCCTTTTCAAAATGGCGGAAATGGCGTTTGAAAAATTATTTTTTCCAGAAAGTTACCATTTGTCCCATATTCTGAAAGAACGTATTTTCTTCATTTGGTTAAAAGCTATGGGACTCTGAAGTTGGTATTTTAAAATAAATGCACCATGATAAATTAATATCTAGCGTGATTTTTGCATTCACAATTGAGCGGAGTTTGAAAAAAATGCTCATACATCGATGGGCACGTCCGCCCATTAGTGGACCATCATGGGCAATTTTTTAAAATAAGGGAAGTTCAATTCTCGCATGAATATCCAGGCAGGACATGTGGAGGTTGAAAAAACTTCAAGTGAGCTCGCGGTACTGTGAGCCAAGCGTCAACATGATAAAATGAACAATTTGTGAAATAAAAATAACAAAATGCACTTTTTTTCTGCGACGGGAAAAATTTTGGCAGGTTATAAAATGTCACTTTTGATAAAATCCCGTGGGAAAAAAGTTAGTACTTTTTTCCCGGATATATTTCACATATACAGCATGTCTCATTTCAAACAGCCCACCCTCTATATCTCAGCTATCAGCCATACGATCCTTACCAAATTTGTATCGGTATGAATAATCATCAAAATGACCAGTTCTTCACAGGAAAACTGACCTCATAATATTGTTCTTCATGGTTTCAAACCCCCATATGTGGATTTTTATAAGATGCCTATAAAGGGTTTCAGAAAAACAGGCACATCTAAACAGCATTTTTGCGGACGTAATAACTATTTACTCGGAAACGGCGAGTTCAACATAAAAAAGATAAACTCATTATTCCTGCCAAATCATCATTTTTCACTTACCGGAGCCATTGAACGTTCCAAAATTCGTAGTTGATCTGAAGTCACTATTTATTTGAGACTGAAAATGAAAAAAATATTAGATTTTGGCTCACGGTTTTTTGTCTCCTTCCGCTACTCGTCGGGAGACAACACAAGCTGGAGCTAAAGTCTACTACTTTTTCCCCTTGTATAATAAATAACTATTGTTTGGATGATAATAACGGTCCCAAGATACTGAAAATAAATATAAAACCGTCCAAGTATGTGAATATTGCATAAACGAGGTTCACTTCATCCTAGCTAGTTCTTGTTGTGTGAAACTGGCTCAGCCAATGCTTTTGTGTTTTTGATTTGATTTCTCTCTCTAATATACTTGTACGCTTTTTTTTTAAATACAACTGTACCTGTGGATTGAAAAATACGAAAATATATTCTTTTACCTACGGCCACTATAGATAGTAGGCAAGAACAGAACACACGAGATACAGCCTCAGTAAGTAGCTCTTTACGCACAGTAAGCACATCGCACAGTTTTCGTTTATTCCGCCAGTATAGGTATGTCATGATCGCGTAATCGCCGTCAACAGCGGATGACATAACTGTCAAGAACTATAATTCAGACTGTTTGTCCAAACTTTTTCGATGTACTATACCTACTTACTATATGGCAGTAGGTATAGTTTAGTATGTAATGCGTGTTGTAAACAGTGGCGGTTCTACTATACCGCGAAACCCCGCGGCACGGGGGGCCCACGCGGCACGCGGAATTGGTAACCATAATATGTTTGAAATAAGTTGGTATTCTCGTGACCTGCTCGATAACGCGGATAAGTTTTCAGAATATATTTTCCTCAGTCTTACGACTTTTACTTCACTGTGGTGATGTACTGTAAATATTCTACCTTCTGCGCTTCTACCCTCTATGTCCAGTGTGTACAGGTGCACGTGCAAAATTCAAAAACTTTTCATCATGTATTTTCATGAGATAATTCGATTTATGGTGAAATTGAGATGATTTGACCCTCAAAAATACCCAGTCCGCAAGATTTTATGAAAAAACACACGAGTAAAGTGCTCCCCAGGGGGGCTGGGGGAAAAATTCAAAAACTTTTCATCGTGTATTTTCATGAGATAAATCGATTTATGGTGAAATTGAGATGATTTGACTCGCAAAAGTACCCAATCCGCAAGATTTTATGAAAAAACACACGAGTATAGTGCTCCCCAGAGAAGCTGGGGAAAAAATTCAAAAACTTCATCGTGTATTTTCATGAGATAAATCGATTTTTGGTGAAATTGAGATGATTTGACTCTCAAAAATACCCAGTCCGCAAGATTTTATGAAAAAACACAAGAGTAAAGTGCTCCCCAGGGGGGTCATAGAAAAAAAACTGAAATTTTCATCGTGTATATCGGTGAGCTGAACCTAGATATGCAATAAAAACATTGAAAAGTTTGATGGAAATAGCCAGTCCGCAAATTATACACACCCGAAATTTTGCAATTCTGGTTTAAGAAGATTTTCCAGCATTATTGCCCTATAACGGTCAGAATTCACAGTAACAGTGCGATGATATGCATCTTAAAAAAAAGGGACCAATAATAATGATTGGATGAAAGAATGGTTGTTTTCGTAAAATGCTTCTACACAAAAAGCGCGTTGCGGCCCCATTGTCACTGAAATTCCAAGAGACGCTCTCACGATTGTAACTGGCCAGATCCCCCCACTCCTAGAAGTTCTCGAGAAATATAACTGAGAAATAGTAAAAACCTTTTCGGACACCCCGTATATGAAACATATCAATAGGAATTAGAAACAGATACAGAAAAATTTCACTGAATGCAATTAGCAAGGGCGTCGATATGGGGGGGGGGTAATGGGGTTAACTACACCCCCTACTAGCGAAGCCGAACGAAAGCAAAATTTGCATAAGCGTCTAGCTAGACCAGCGAATCTGTCAAACCTCAAGGTTCTTACGAGGTTATTCGTGTGTATAAGATTTATAATAAGGTAATAAGAGGGACATATCTCTTCTGCATGAAAATGGAAAGTACTTTCAACTTAACCTGCCTTAAATGGACCATTTTCCTGAAAAGTATATTTTCGAAAAATTTGCGAGGTCCAGTGACCACCGTGGAAGTCAGATACACAGACCACTAAGCTATCGTCTTAATCATTGATTTCGTAGTTTCTCAAAATAATGGAAATAAGATATGGTGCGCATAAGATATTCGGCCACTATTACGTATAGAAAATTTCAGAATAATCACTTGACCCCCTACTATGATTTCTCTACGTCACAACGAGCGAGACGTTGATTCTACAATTTTCCGCTAGATGGTGATGCTGCTATTATTGCTGCTGTGACGAGTGGAAATAAAATGCCAAATGGTATTTTAGGTACGTGGAACATAATGTATGTAACAGTGGGATTATTCAACTCTGAATTCGAAAAATCTGCGACAATTTCAAAACTAACAGATGTCATGATTGTGCAATGTCGCCATCTATTAGAAGATCGAAGGAATCATTGCTCTCGCTGTTCTCGAGAGGTCGAGTAAAATTTCTGAAACGAAAGCGCATCAGTAATTACACCATATCTTACTTCCATCATTTTTCTCAATATAGAATATGAAGAAGGAAGAAATGAAATATGTGCTGTGGGTGACGTCACTTGACCTCGATGTTTGAAAGATTCGCTGATCTAGCTAGACGTTTGTCTGTGTTGCAGGTTGCAGCATAGATTAATCGGTTGCGGTATTGGTAAATCTCAAGGTTATCAGAAGAATGACTAATCAGAAATGAATCAGAAGGTTATGAAAGTCGGATAGGTGGTATTATGTGGAAGGAGAATATCTTTTCTGCTTGTGAAAGGAGCCTACTTTTAACCAGGGACCCGGACCGGAACCGTTATGAACCGAAAACCGTAACGGAACCATTATTATTTTGTGAACCGAAACCGAACCCATATTCAAACTTCTATTAATAAATGGTACTGAACCGGAACCCCTAAAAATTGAAACGGTTTTTTCGGTTAATTCCGGTTTTCTCTCTTGATATGCTTTTGGTCACAGCCGGCTCTCTTCTTTGAAGTGGGCTATGTTTTGGTTTATAAGTGATGCCAAACTTAGGTTTTGTGAAATGAAAGAATTTTTTTTTGTTTTATGACTTTAGTGGTGACTGGTGACACCTGGGCCTGCGCACTGCGTATAAGGGTGTTAGGGTCACTTGGTTCGGGTGGTTCGGTCACAAAACTAGCTTTCAGTTTTTACACCCAGTTATTTACTCATGAGCAGAATTGATAGTTTTGGACCTCGTATACAACTGGAAAAATATGATATCTGATTCTCGGATTTGGACCTATCGTAATTAGATATATTAAATAACTTAGTATTGACTGCTAGTCAACTATTTTCCAAAACAAAATTCGATAATTGTCTACGATAAAGGTAGGTACATTATTCTCAAGTGAAATTAATATTAATATCAATATCAAATATCAATTTTTTAGAGTGCGTATAATATGAGGTACCTAATAAGTATACGATAAAAATAAGTGACATTTGCATTCTCGGATTCAGGCTTTGCAGAATTTTTCATGGAGAATGACTTCTTTTCCTAAAATTGATAATCAAAAAGTTTACCTTTTATTGCCAATTTTTGCAGACATACTGAATATAATGTACCGAAAACTGGCAGAACCGAATCGAAATTATATTCTGGGAACCGTATTTGAATCGGAACCGAAATCTACAATTTCCTTAGGACCCGAACCGGAACCGATATCACATTTGGGTCCGGGTCCCTGCTTTTAACCTTACTCGGCCTGAATGGACCAGTTTCCTGAAAAGTATATTTAAAAAAAAGTGATAAACAAGCGAACGCACGATATTACTTCTTTCTTTAGTGATCAACTTTCGAGTAACTTTCACGGTGGTGGCTTGTGTTCAACTCCCTGCGAGGAGTTTCTTTTTTTTTTCTTCACTAAAAAAAATGTTCATTTAGGCCAGGAGGTCAAAAGTAGTCTCCTTTTTCATGCAGAAACGATATTTTCCATCCTCATAATACCTCTTAGGCCCAGCTGAGATGGCCCAGCTTATGGATAGTCGCTCCTGCTTAAGGCATCCTTAAGTGCCAGTTTCCAATTTATAGTCGTAATATGCTCGAAGGAAGTCTCAGTGAAATGAAAATCATAAGGAAGGTGAAGAGGTATCTTGAGCATTCGTGATCCAATTACCAGCATTATTTCAATTATTATGTTATGAATATGTACATAATTGGATATTATATTATGGATCTGAATTTCACGCGTTTGAATAGTGTTTGATCTGGAGCGCTTCTCTAGAATGATGAGTGAACCAATCAAATGAATATTTAAGTCTTGAGATTTGTACAGAAGAACTGATTCGAGTATATCAATTTCCAATAGATGCTGATAGATATAAGAATTCAAGTTTAGTTGAAAAGTAAATCTTCTTTATTTCAAATAATAGGTATTTGTACAAATAATAGAAACTCAACATATTTACAATTATATATCTATAGGTATCATCTTGATAATTTGTTCAAGAATTGGGAATACATACACTTCCAATCACGATTTCCAATGAACAACCACACAACTTTGATAACTATCGAAATGTAATGCCTCCTCGGCATATATTTACTATTTCTATATATTACGCATCGCCTACACGATATCTCAACAAAAATGGGACCAAAATGTTTGAATCTATAAGGACGGAAAGTGAAGGATGGAGACAAGTTTCGTATTATTTTTTTCCTACGTCGGCATCAGCTTTGAGGACAGCTATGCTCCATATATGAGTAGTAGATATTTGCTTCCTGGCTACTTGATTCTAGCCATAGCACCATCGCGAAGTAATATTGCGTCTCGCTCCGTGGGCGCGACTGGCGCGAGAAACTGAAAATTTCTGGCTGATCCTGAGAAAAAACATTATTGTGATAGCGAATCACTATTGGCCTAACCAATAAATGCCTCCATAGTATATTTTCGATTTATTACTTCGAAAAAAAAAATATTAGCTTTAGTAGGGATCGAACCCCGGTTCTTTCACTCGGAGGAAGGTATTAAAATCGTTTATTTTTCTTAGCCAAGTTATATTCAACACAAATTTCTAACACAACATTTCATTTTTGTTTTGGTGTATCTTGAAGGAGGAAGGAGGGCTACTCTAATGACCACCACGCTTCTGGCAGAACGAACTACAATGATAGTTATTTATGTATCAAGGGCGTAAAGTAGGCGTTTATGGCCTGCGGCGTGAATAATGGCTCGATGGCGTTAGCCGAGGGCTATAAACGCATTTTACGCACGTGATACATACAAAATTTTATGCACTAGTAGTTCATTTCCCGAGTCACAGGTAATTACTAGATTTCAACAAACTACAATTCATATGTTACTCATATTAATTCAGTTTTCAAGAGAAGGGCAATGTTTGTGATTAATCTACATATTAAAATTACCGAACGAAAATCGCAATTATCGTAAGAGTGAAACTCTCTGTACATTAACAGAGATTCATTCCATGAGGTGTAACAATATGTATACCCAGTATATAGCTACCTAAATTTGACGTTGTCGATCAATCTGAGAACAGCGGACGGTAAAGTGCACATCATGGCCCGTAGGCGATAAAGTGCACTTTACCGCCCGCTAGTGCATAAATGAATTTTATACGCTCTTGACTTGCCACCGTGGCAATATTTCCCGTATAGTGGTGCTATGGCTAGGCTCTAATTTCCCGGCGTCGAGGTGTTCAGGCGGCTGCCAGCCGGCCGTAATACATATTACCGGCGATGAAATCATTGACTTAGAAATGCTACAGCGGCTAGAAATTTCAATGCACCATTGATGAATTGATGGGTTATTCTTCCTCTTCATGGAATATTATTTCATTGCAGCTTGAAAGAATCCGTTTTCAATAGAGTAATTTTTGTATTATGATTTTCCAACATTGTCAAGAAATATGTTTTAAGGCCCGATATTATCAGCTTTGGAAATCATTACTGGATTATTATACTTCCGTTCCGATGTCGACAGTAAAAATTCGAGTTTTTTGTCAAATTTTACATTTTTTGTCTTGTGACCTTGTGACTGAGATGTTTATACAAACCAATTATATTGAGTTCATTGATACAAACACGACATGAAACAACAAATTCGGTCACACAAAACAGAAAACTAGTATTATACGTACACTATTGCTAAGTGTGAGGGCTCCTTTTAGAATGAAGGGAGGTCAATAATACAAGATTCATTACAAGTGCTGAGGAGCTCCCAAGGAATCCTCAGATAGAGAAGACCTGAGGAGTTTTTTTTGATGAACAGACTAATAATACGGTCTCTTCTGATGACCTTGAGATTTTTCTCAGCACGGCAGCAAGCTACTAATTGAATGACTGGCAAGAGACGTTCGTAATTATATTGAGATTTGAGATAGCTGTTGCTCTCAGTCTGTCACCTGTCAGTACCAAATTTTATTTATTAGGTTAAAGTTAAGAGTTTTTGGAAAAATAACAATTAACCTCCATAATTATCTGTCTACAACCTTTACAACCCCTGTGTAACAGCGTGAAGAAGTTGTCTACAACCCCTTTGTAACAGCCTGAAGGGGTATATTTGAATTGTGTCTGGCCAATAAATCGCAAAGTTTTCCTACTCTATTTAGTTATTATGACTGCCATAATGGAATGTCCAGATTATAGTGAATTCCAGGTGAATGAAAATGAAATCAGTGAATGGCAATGATTAAACTATTCACTGGATAGTTTCCAACTCAATTCTGCAAATTTCTGTTTTCAGGAAACTTTAAGATCTATGCGAAAACCACATGATATCATTGTTAACACAATAAATGCAGTAGTCTCAACTCATTCTTTACCAACAGATGACACAGTGGCCTGTAAAAACCTTCATGAAAAATTAGGTGCAGGCAACAGTCAACGTGAAAAGTTCATTAGGAATTGTATCACAATAACTACAGATAGAGTGAAACAGCTCAAGGAGCATCGTGAGGCCCACTTGGATGATCTACAAATTTCAAAACAACTGAGGGCTGAACAAACAAAGGTATGAAATAAACATGATGTAACAAGTATCAAGTAAAGGACCATAATAACAATCAAAAAGTCCAAAAGTAGTACTAGAATCTTGGTTAAAGAATACAAAAATCAGGTGAAGAAAAACTGGGAACATTCAGGCTCCCTAAGGATCAATGATAGGTCCAATTCTGTTCATTATTTTCACCAATGAAACAAGAAACAACATGCATGCTAACAATCAATCAATCAATACAATATGTATGAGGAGAAACCTAGGAATTAAATTATACAGGGTGTCTCACCTGTTCTATGGATCTAAAATATTTTCAAAATTGTGACATCAAATTTTATCATCTGTTCTGTGGATCTGAAATATTTTCAAAATTGTGATGGTGCTGCTTCTATAAAAAAGTACTAGCAATTCAAGATTCTTCCTGAAGAGCTGGTGTCATAAATTTATCACATTTGGGGTCCAGTGGGAATGATCACAGAGATATAGGGTGTTCAAAATCAATATTTTTCTTTCATAGGGTTTTTTATGTTGAAACTATTCAAAGAACAACAACAAAATGAACTTTATTGAGTATAAATACTCAAAAGGCCATCCACCCAGGTCCTTCATTTCCCTTCAAAACTGCTTTCATGTCTCTCTCAACTCTATATTTACAATCTACTGACATTCAATTGGAACAGATACAGGGTGATCAGAATTCTGGATCTTCAGCCATCCCGTATTTGTTCCAATTAAATGTCAGTAGATAGAAATTCAAAAGTTAAGATAGGGTTATGAAATTCTTTTCAACCAATAATGAATAATTTGGACACAAAACAATCATAAATTTGAATCTGTATTTTTAACACCCTATATATCAGTATAATCATTCCTGCTAGACTTCAAGTGTGATACATTGATGAAATGAGCTCTTCAGAAATAATCTAAAATTGCAATAATATACAGGGCTATATTTGAAAAAAATTATTTGCTAGGACTTTTTGATAGAAGCTTCAACATTGCAATTTTGGAAATGTTTTAGATTGATAGAACAGGTGATACCTAACCTACCTCTACCATGAGTGTACCAGGCCTACTTTGTAATATTTAGTAGTTGTATGTGTATTGTGCGTACCTAGTATAAATAGTAGAGGTAAGACAGTGTTGCATTCAACTGTATATTCTCTGCAAGTGTGCAATAGAGACAAAAATACAGTAAGATGGGGTGACCAGTGAAGGAGAGAGAGGAGAATGAGTCGGCACCTAACAGTCAAAGAGGTCGCTCAACAAATCTGAATTTTCATCAGAAATCGAGACAAAGTCTTGATTAGAGTGTGGAGACGTGGTCAACTGCACTAAAGGTATTTCAGCGAGGTGAATTGAGTAACCTGCTTAAGAAATATTTACCTAACCGACTACTGGTGAAGTGCAAAGTTAAGGATTATTTGTGAGTACTCTGTTGTTACTTTATAAAGAAGTTTGATTCTCCATTTTCTGAGAGAGTGAGAGAAGTGCACAGACTATTTTAAGAATATATTGATCTCAGGGGTTCTTTTGAGTGTTGAGTAGAATCTGTAGATTAATATAGAACCCACAAATATTCGATTTGTGCCTTGTTTATTGTATCATTCATTTTAACCCACCAGAGGAAAATAGAGTCTGGTGCATGAGTCACCTGGTATAATGCAAATATTGTTTCAAATTCTCTTTGTGAGTGGTTTGTGTACCTATTCTAGGGTGTTTCAGATTCTTATTGGGAAAATTTGAGACAATAAAATAGTACTGGCAAAAATGAAAACTGAAGTTCATCTAATCTTGTGTATGTTTCAGAGATCATTTTTCCAGGAATAGTAAACAGTGTGTTGACATAAAAAAAAATATTTTTATAATGACAAAATTCTGTCTAATTGGTAATTATTGCCAAATTCTGAAATTCTCTGACTGAATTATACTTACTTATTATAGTTACTGAGTGATCTCAATGAACCTACATTTATTCATATTAGAAACTGTTTTGTAATAGGCCACTGCAGAACACAGTCATTATCTTTGGACATATTACTGTTGGATAAATTGATGATATAATATATACACCTACTTACTTCAGTTTGCTGAATGTTATCCTGGGGGCGTTGAGATCTATACAGATCTATACCTCATTTTGAGGTGAAAAGCTTCCTTAAATGCATACTCTCCCAAATACAGGATGTCAAAAGTACGAAAAAAATGTGAGGTTTATATTTTCCTCTGAACCCCTGTAGGAAAAAAATCAAACTCACTATATGATTCCAAATGAGGTACATTTTGCTGAGTAGATTGGTGTACACTAATTCCTCAATGCCAAAATAATGCCTCCTAGTTCACTAAATTAACTAGTAATGCAATCAATCCCTCGTAATTCCTCTCAATCCCTTGAAAAATCCATGCAATACCTGGTAATTCCTCAATTGTTTTAGTTATTCTTACTTGCTGATATTTATATACAATCATACAATAGGGATATTATGTTTTTATGGAGGTTTTTATGCTGGAGTATAAATGAATGTTGTTAAAAATATGCAATAATATTCTTTGAATATACAAACTCACTAAACTTGGAATACAGAATATAAGGTGGCCAACCAAAACGAAAACCCTGAATATCTCTTCAAATAATGATTTCCAGGCGAAACAAAAAACATGACATATTTTATTAAAGTTATCTACATGGTAACATTAACCCCATAAATCCTAGGGCAAATCACTCGATTTTGCTAAATAAATCTCGTAATATTTTCATTCATCTTCGGTTAGTTCATCATTATCAGCATGGAAGGAAATATTGGCTGTTTTTTCATCTCTTGGAGCGCATGAAAGGAAATTCCTACAATATTGGAACATCGTGTGAACCTATGAAGGATAGGAGAGGAGGTACCCAGGTGCTTTTTGAACTTTTGGAGCTTATAAGTTTTAGGGAATACTTCCATTGGCAAAGAATGGGCGTGTACACCTTAGTAGAACATTTAACTCAAACCATGTTTATAATGATCCTTTTATACATAAATAATGATTGACGACATAATTCGATCGAAAAATTAACTGGAATGTTTCATTTTTGGACATAAATAATAGTACGTTCTGAAAACGGACCCTCTCATGACGTAGAAATCTCATCTCACCATAGTTAAAAGAAAATACCAAACGTCCGACGGATACTGAGGCAACTGATCTGTGATCTCGCGATAATTCACTCTGTCAGAAATCATGTATCATTCATCTCTGTCTGGAATCACACACATCATCGCCTCGTTTTCAGAGGTCCGGAAAATCGGGGATTTCAATAATTTTTTATAAAACGTAGGGAGCTCACAGCAAGAAACGGTTTGCGGTGGTGAGCTAGTTTGGGTGGGTTCTATCGAATTATGAAATAAATTTTTTTTGTGATATAAGCCCATTCCAAAGCGTCGCCGTTCTAGAGACGTACGAGTTTTGGTAGAGTTTTGTTCAACATATTTCAAGGTTAACGACGAAAGGATGTGCTCTGGGGGTGTGGAGTTTATATCACCTCGAGGATAACTATGACGAAATGTTTCATCCCGAGTTTCCTCCTGTATATCATCATCGATGTGTTTATTTTGTTTTCCCTGGAAATCTTTATTTCAAGACATTCAGGGTGTTTCAGTAGTTATATTTATGCTCTTATCCCACCAATTGAAAATTTGTGTATGTAAAAACTTCACAAACGATAAGATTTCCACAAAAATCGTTTGTGGAGTTTTTACCGAGGTTTTTACATTTGCCATTGATTTTCATCAAGTAACGGCCAAGACAATTCAAGAAAAGTTGTGTATCATTGAAACTCTAAATGGATGTGGAAAATTCAATTTGATGATAGGCACCGTGGCCGAGTTTGTCTATGCGCTGAAATTCGCTAGATAGCCGTTCACGATGCAGAGGTACTGTCGGTTCGAATCCGGCTATCGGCAGAGCATTTTTCTTTAGAATGTGTGATTCATGGTTGTAATCCTGGCAGCACCTCGATGCCCTAGAAGTGGTTCGGATTCCACTATAAGCTGTAGGTCCCGCTCTTCCTAACCCCGCACAAGTTTCGACTTTTGGGGAGTTGGTTCCCAACTTTGAAGTAGCGATATACAAATTTTACAAAATGTTTACTGAAGTAGAAACAAACGAAATCATTGGACCCGGCGTCATTCAGTTGTTTTCCATGTTAGACCTTTCACATTCAGATCGAGGATATTTTTCATAACAACTTGTGTGAACTTGGCTATTTATCCCAATCATATCTGATTTTTCGTGGTTTTGATATCATGGGTTATCATAATTCGCCACAATCTGCACTAGTTTTTTTTTTCATAGCCACCTACTAATTAGGTCCACACTTGATAATACGATGTTGAAAAAAAAATGAATGAAATGATTCAATAGGTTCATTCGGGTTCCGATTTCAGAAGTGTTCAAGAATCGTTCTCGAACTGCACAGAACTAGTGCGAAGTCGTTCCGAATCCTAGGACTGTTTCAGAACGGTTCACAAATTATGAAAACCCGAACGCGGCAAAAGAGAACTTCTGAGAACATAACCTCTATTCAGAATTTGCGAAATATACAATAGTTTGGATCCTGTATTTTTATTCGAATAATATTCTGAAGCTTCAAACTCTCCTTTGAGTCTATTCACAATATCTCTGGCAACCCTCTGTGGAAGAATGGTGAATATATTATTCCATCATAGCATTCGTAGCTAGATTTTTGATATGTTTTGTCCCTTGTACCTACATGAATTTCGACACCCCACCTGAAATGTTCAATTTATTGTGTATTTGAATATAATGGCAAAGGCTCCCCAACATAGTCCTCTATTTTTCGGTTGATTTAACAAAAGTTGAAGAATTCTCAGATTAGATAAAATAGTTTCCGCAACTTCAGCAAGTAACTCCTTCACCACTGCTTCCTGAAGATGAAGATCTACTACTATTAAATGAATGTACTAGCTCCATAATATTGAGAAAATTTTGAAAAAAGCAATAAACAGTAGAATATAAACAAAAATATATCATTATAACGTTACGCTACAACTAAATGAAATGAGCATGCGCCAAAAATAATCCTATAACGGTTCATGCTCGAGAGCAGGTACTGGTTTCGGATAGTTCTAGGACCGTCCCAGGACGATTCTGGAAAAACCTGAACGCGTAAAGAGTCAGTCCTAGAACAGTTCCACAAACTGCGCAAACTCCTGACAGTTCTAGAACCGCAATAGTTCGAACCCGAATGAACCTATTAGGTGTAACGTCAGCGACTGTCAACTTTTTTCTTCAAATGGCACCATATGCTTTTTTCTCTGATTGAGATTTTTTTCTGAATAGTGTGAGTATGACAAGTCGACTTTGTTTGATCCTTTTTACTTTTAGACGAATATTACAGGATGTTGTTTTTCCAGTTTTTTTTTTCGGACTGACAAAATTGTTTTTGTTTCAGTTACGTATGTTACAAGTGGAACTGACTGTAGAAGATCTGATCAAAGAGAGAACTGCCAAAGTGTTCAATGAGAGATGCAGACAATATTACAAGCCATTATGATAGATATAAGCTAGGAATATCTGAGTGCAAATCAAGACTTATTCAATCCCGGCTAACGTAGTACTTTTTAAATATTTTCTATTGAAACTATTGTTGTTGTTTTACTGAATATAATTATTTAGAAAAATCAAAGTTTCTTGTGATTATAGCTTCCAACCTGAATCTCATTTAATTTGGAAACAAAAAAATCATAAATGGGTTAATTGATATACAAGGTATGTCACGATACGAGCTTTTACACTATATCTTTATAACGAAAATCAGTTGGGAAAAATCCATGAAATCTCTTCATTTGAAATATTCTCGACAATGCAGTGTTGTTCCTTCTACTAGAAAGTAATAGCAACAACACTGCATTATCGAAAATATTTCGAATGAAGAGAGCGTGTTCTAAAATATAAGCATGTACATTTTCATGGTATTTTCCCAGTACTAGAAAGAAGTAGCAACATTGATATTTCAAATGGAACACCCTGTATTTCATCACATTTTTAGATTCTTCCTGAAGAGCTGATTTTACCAATGCATCATATATGGGGTGTTCAAAATCGAGAATTTCCAACTTGAGGATTTTTTCTTGTAGAAACTATTCATTATCGGTCAAAACGGCTCACATGTCCCTATCTCAACTATTGATTCACTATTTACTGATATTTAATCGGAACAGATACAGGGTTGTTCAAGATTCAGAATTCTGATCACTATTGGTTGGAACATATAATTAATAAACATAGAATATTTCTGAGAATCCCAAGCCAAAATTTAAAATTATTTCCTCTAATATTAACTGAGAAATTAAAAACAAAATCAGTGATTTCCAGTTTTTTCGAAATATTTCAGGAACGGCTGAATTTTTTTAACTTTGCAAAACGGCATATTAACACGTTCGCGGACATTGACGTCATATCACGTCATCGACTTTAGTTTCATCAGGGCACCAAGATAAGGTCAAGTGTGCTCTGATCGTCACATCACTTGAATGAACTCTTTCACACTTAGAAAAACGCAACAAGTAGTTTTAGAATCACAATTTCCCGAATAATCAGAAATACTGAAAAAATAACTGCGGTAAATATCAAATGACAGTGACGTCATATACCGCATGTATTAATGGAGGAACTGAAACTAGTAACAAAAAGGCAAAAAACTGCTTATCATGGTCTCAACTTCATACCACTTAAGCATGGAGGATGGAAGCATGGAGGAACTGAAACTAGTAACAAAAAGACAAAAAACTGCTTATCATGGTCTCAACTTCATACCACTTAAGCAGTTGATTTTCTTGTTTTCTGTCCATTTTATATATGCATTTAGCCAAGTATTGTGTACACACCCTCTTACTGTAGGCCTGCTCGCTAGTATTGCTGAACTTGCAATAGTTATTTTTGTATCTAGAGCGCGAAATGCTTCTCTGGTGATCGAGATCTGATTTTTTGAAACAATAGTCGAGATGACCAAAGTATTTGGCGATCGAGTTGCAATCAACATTTTTTCTACAAACGCCAAAAAATATAGTTCTAAAGTAAACATATGCTTTGCTTGATATAAAAATAGTGTTGAACTGGCTTAAAAGGCCTCCCCCTATCCTCCCTAGGTACGCACGATGTTCCACGAACATTATAGTGTAGGCCTTTTGGGCTTATGTCCCGAAGGCAAGAGAAAAGAAGAAGAAAATCAGTGGTTAAGTTAGGCGCGAAAAGGTTGGAGTTTGAGGTTAGGATTGGATAAGTTGGCGGGAGGAAGGAAGTTAGCGTTGTTTTTATGTCGTTAGGTTGTGATGTGAAATAAAACTATTATTCCCTGACAAAAATTATTTATTTCGGCCATCCCCACAAGTCAGAAGTGGGATTGGATTAAGGTTACTGGAATTTATTATGGATGGGATGAGTGAGAATTTAGAAATGACGCCATCGGCTGAAGTTGATGCTGATGCTGGGGGACAGGTGCCGTTGCAGAATCCATTGGCCGAGCCCCTGACGGTGGAAGACCTTATACAATCTACGGTTAGGGCTGTGATGCTCTTTCACCAGAGTAGCAATACTGCTCAAGTCAATTCAGTCCAACCACCTCCACAGGCAGTACAAGTGCCACCAGCAAGAAGACACTTCACCAATAAGGAGATTTCTGCATTATTACCAGAGTTCTCAGGGGGCTCTCAAGATGTAAACCTATGGCTAGAAAGGGTAGCTGCTGTGCAGAATGTTTATGATGTAGCTGATGACATTATGCAAGTCATAGCAGTTGGAAAACTTACAGGGTGTGCCAGGGAGTGGTACAATTCCAAAGTTGATTTTGTTCTTATGGACTGGAACTGTTTGAAAGTTGACATGAGGAAAATGTTCAGTCTGCATCAGAATTTAGTAGGCCTTCGAAAGAATTTTGAACGAAGACGTTGGAAAACCCATGAAAAATTCTCTAGTTATTACCATGAGAAGGTTAACCTGGGGAATAATGCTGGGGTACCAGAGAATGAAATGATACATTATATCATTGATGGCTTTGATAATAGGATGCTCCAGAGCCAAGCAAGAATGATGCTGCATGAAATCCACACACTTGAGGACTTATACAAGATTATGAGTAATGTGGCACGAGAAGATTCAAGTGGGCCAGTTAACAATCGCCCATTTATGAGAGGACCAGTCCCAAGACATCCAAGCACTTCAAATGCAAACACTGCTGCAGGTACTTCTACTAGTGTTGCCAACAGTTCTACAAGCAGGTTAGTAAGATGTTTCAACTGCAATGAAACTGGCCATAGGGTCCCAGATTGTAGTAAACCCAAGAGAGAAAGGGGTTCTTGTTTCAAGTGTGGAAAAATGGGCCACCAAATTAATAGCTGTCCAGAGAGGAATCCTGATCCTAGAACTAGACCAGATAGTACTACCAACATGGTGCAGACATACCAGTCAAGTAAACCTTATACTGTTAATGTTGATTTCACTCTAGGGTTTGGTAATGAACTGTGTAAGATTTGTCTAACAGCTTTATTGGATAGTGGTTCACCCATTAGTTTAATCAAAAACAAATATGTCCCAATGGACTCAGTCTTACCAAATTCAAGTAGTGATGATTTTTCTGGAATTAATGGGTCCAAATTAGAGATTCTGGGAATATTTCAAAAAGACATAGTAACTGATGGTATCAAAACTAATTTGAAATTTTATGTTGTTTCTGATGCTACCATGTCATATGCATGTATTTTAGGCAGGGATTTCATTTCTGAATCTAATCTCACCATTAAATTAGGAGATACTATTGAAATATTCAAAAATCCTGTTGAACAGAAAGCTGAATCATACTATAATTATTGTCTTGATGAGTATGAGGAGGACATACATTATATTGAGCAATTGATGCATATTGATTATGGCCATGATAGTAAAAGTGAGTTGGAAAAACTTGACATCAATCCAAATTTACCATATGATATTTTTAAAAGGGTTCAGAATACTTATGAAGCTAATTATCTCCTTAGGTTTGAAAGTCCTATTGAACATGATTTTAAAATGAATATAACTTTAAAAAAGGATCAACCAATTTGTTTCCGTCCAAGACGATTGTCTTATTTTGAAAAACAAAAATTACAGGCTATTCTTGATGATCTGCTAAAAGATAATATTATTAGGCATAGTGATTCCCCTTATGCTAGCCCCATTGTTTTAGTTAGGAAAAAATCCGGTGATTTGAGACTTTGCATTGATTACCGTGAACTCAACAAAAATACTGTCAAATGTAACTTTCCTACCCCTCTTATCGATGATCATTTAGACAGGCTCAAAAACAAAAAGTATTACACCTCCTTAGATCTCAAAAATGGATTCTACCATGTAAAAATGGCAGAACCTTCTATCAAATATACTGCATTTGTAACACCTCTAGGTCAGTTTGAATATATGCGCATGCCTATGGGATTAACGGATTCCCCAAGAGTTTTTGGAAAATACACCCAGAGTATTTTTAAAGAAATGATTAGAGACAATAAAGTTCTGATATATTTAGATGATATCCTCATTGCCACTGAGACGGTAGAAGAGCATTTAAATATATTTTCTGAGGTTTTAAATTTGGCAAGGAAGTATGATTTAAAGTTTAGGCTTGATAAATGTAAATTTTTATATTGTGAAATCACATATTTAGGTTACCTTATTGATGAAACAGGAGTCCGACCAAGTAGTGCAAATGTTGAGGCAGTTGTTAATTACCCCATTCCAACAAGTACCAAGCAGGTACACAGATTTGTTAGTTTAGCCAGCTACTTCAGACGTTTTATCTTCAATTTTGCTCTTTTGGCCAAACCTTTATATGACTTACTTAAAAAAAATGCTTGTTTTAAATTTGAAAATTCCGAATTCTCATCTTTTGAAACATTGAAAACTCATCTATCATCTTCTCCTATCTTATGCATTTATTCTCCAGAATTAGAGACAGAGCTGCATTGTGATGCAAGTTGTCATGGATTCGGAGCGATGCTTCTGCAGAGACAGAAAGATGGATTTTTCAGACCAGTGTCTTATTTTAGCCATCGTACTTCGCCAGCAGAATCCAAGTACCATAGCTTTGAACTAGAAACGTTATCTGCTATATATGCCATTAAAAGATTCCATGTTTACTTGTTTGGCATTAAATTTAGAATTATAACTGATTGTGACAGCTTCCGGCTCACGTTAAGCAAACAAACAATTAATCCCCGTATTTCCCGGTGGGCACTATTCCTCCAAAATTATAATTATGAGATAGAACACAGAAGCAATAAAAGAATGAGCCACGTGGACGCGCTAAGTCGATGCCATAGTATCAATATTTTGGAGGCAAATACGTTTGAAAGGGTCTTGAGCCTACAGCAGGATCGTGATCCAGAAATATGCAAAATTCGTGACAAATTAGAAACATCCGAAGACAAATTTTATGAATTGAAAGACGGTTTAGTGTACCGGAAGGATAAAAATAAGTTGAAATTTTATGTACCACACTCCATGATGAACAATGTCATTCGCACATGTCATGATGACATAGGTCATGTAGGGATTGATAAGGTCATGAATGCCATCCAAAGAGTTTATTGGTTCCCTAATATGAAATCTATAGTACAGAATTACATATCAAACTGCTTGAAATGCCTTGAATATTCTCCATTAAGTGGCAAACGCGAAGGATTCTTACATAGTATACCCAAACACGAAGTCCCATTTGATACTCTTCACATAGACCATTATGGTCCTCTTGAAAAAAGCGGAAGAGGATATAAATTTATTTTTGCTGTCATTGACGGATTTACCAAATATATCAAACTTTATCCATGTATGAGTACAAAAACCGAAGAGGTTATTAAACATTTGAAGGAATATTTTAGGTATTATAGTAAACCGAAACGTATTGTTTCAGATCGAGGTACTAGTTTCACCTCACATGCATTTAGAGATTTCATGAGTAATGAATCAGTTGATCATATTTTAATAGCTACAGGCACGCCGCGAGCTAATGGTCAAATTGAGAGATTCAACAGATTATTGACACCAATGTTGGCCAAATTAAGTGAAGATCCTTCAAAATGGATTCAATCATTGCAAGACGTTGAATATGCTATGAACAATACCGTGTGTAGGTCGACTGGGGAAACCCCCAGTAAACTACTATTTGGATTGAACCAAATTGGTAAAATCAATGATCCTGTTAGATACATTTTAGAATCAGACAATGTAGGAGATAGAGATTTGTCACTAGTAAGAGGAAAAGCTAGTGAAAAAATAATTCACAGTCAATTAGCTAATGAGAAGTATTACAATAGTAAACACAAGTCACCCTGTACATATGCTATTGGTGATTATATTTTGATTAAAAATAATGATGTTACCCCTGGTATTAACAAAAAACTCATACCACAATTCAAGGGACCATATGTTATTAAGAAGGTTCTTGACCATGACAGATATTTAGTTGGTGATATTGAAGGATTCCAGCTCACTCAAATGTATTTTGAAACTGTCGTTGGCCCTGATCAAATGAAACTATGGATCCCAAATGAAAATGATAATAGTAGCTAAGTTGTTATAGTATGTTCTGATACCTCAAAATGTATTTCATTATTTTGTACATTGTTCCAAACCTTTTTGCCAGTTAGTTACCGTGATTTGTTTATGAAAATGTATGCCCTTAGTGTTTTATACTTTACTAACTAAAATTTACAGTTTATGAAGTCTGTAGTGATGTAACTACATTTATGTTATGACTTCAGCACAAATGTCTTATGATTATGAATCTTATGTGAACCAACTTATGTTTATGCTGCAAAAGTTATTCTATACTTTTATGTATCATGATTTATTTATGATTTATGTGAATGTGTGAAGTTACTGAATTATGTTAGTGATTACTTATGTATCATGCATTTATTTTATGCCTTCATTTATCCATTTATGTTAGAAATTAGAATAGGGAGTATCGGGACGATCCTCTAGTCAGGATTGCCGAACTGTAGGCCTTTTGGGCTTATGTCCCGAAGGCAAGAGAAAAGAAGAAGAAAATCAGTGGTTAAGTTAGGCGCGAAAAGGTTGGAGTTTGAGGTTAGGATTGGATAAGTTGGCGGGAGGAAGGAAGTTAGCGTTGTTTTTATGTCGTTAGGTTGTGATGTGAAATAAAACTATTATTCCCTGACAAAAATTATTTATTTCGGCCATCCCCACAATAGGAATTTCCTTTCGTGCGCTCCCAGAGATAAAACAAAGTTATTGTTGAACATTCAGAAATAAATGATTTCGTGGATGTTTGCTCGATTCAGGACCATTAAGTTGAAATATAAAAATCTCATAAATATTTAACATAACGACAATGCACGAAGTATAGGTACTTCACACTGTTTTACTTCGCGCATTGTTTTGTGCAAAGTATCATGGTAACGTAGGAAACTGAAAAAAAGTGTCACTTCGCAATTTGTTATCAATGCGCGAATCTTGTCATTTTTTGACGTTTGTAGAAAATAGTTATTTTCCTAACAAGTGCGCAAAGTGTTACTTTTCCGCACGCAAATACAGTTAGGCGAACGACGCGGAGCGGAGTTCGAATAAGTTTTTGCGTGCGGAAAAGACACTTTGCGCACGTGTTAGGAACAACGTTTTTCCTACGAGCTTCATATGAGATGAAAATAAAAAAAATTATAACTCATTGAAAAATATAACTATACAACAATCACATATAACAATAAAATATAATAATAGAAAATCACATTTTCCCTACGAGCTTCATATCAGATAACGAAAATAAAAAAAATTCAACTTAAAGTACAATTTATTGAATAATTTTCAGTTGAACTTGATAGAAATAGATGAAAAACAAACAATTACAAATCAATAAAATATAATGATGAAAAATTAAATCATTTAATTTGTTCCTAATATTTATATTGAGGTGAAATACAAATATCGGGAAGAACGGTTGAAAAGTAAAAGGGACAACGGCTTCTTATAGTGCATACAATAGTCTACAGCAACTAAAGTGAATATAAATGTTCCATACCAGTGAGATTTCTGTGTAATTTTACTTATCCGCACTGAGTGCGGAAAAGTATTACTTTGCGCACGCAAATGAGTACGGAAAAGTACTACTTTAGGCACGCTTGTAGGAAAAGATATTTTTATGAATAAAAAAAATCACAGATTTCGATTAGAATATAAAAAAAGAGGGGTGTTTGATTTGAAAGAATAAATTTGTGGTTGTTCACGCTTCTAGGTACTTAGTTCATCATCAATTTTTCACATGTATTTTTCTCGGTGAAAACTAACGTGAATATGGACCTCTTCAATGGATAACCCTGTACACAAACGGTATGTTGTTTGAAAACACCTCATCAGTTATATCTAGTTATACCGGGTGGCTACGGAAGTATTGCCTACGGAATATCTCAGTTATTGTATGAAGTAGGTTTGTGAAATTTGAAGCGTCGATATAATGACATAAGAGCTAGAATTTGAGCATATTGACATGTCGAAGTTAACCTCCGGTCTGACCGGAAGTAACATAAACTTTCTTATTTTAAATGGAAACCCTATTTTTTTTTTCTTTTCGCTTTATTCAGCATTCAATTCCCTTTCTAATGACATATCACAAGTTGGTATCTAATCAGAAACTAGATCAGAAAAAAATTATTATTGAAATTCACCGAGTTGGCCGTGGAAGCAAAATGAAAGCCAAAAATTGAAAAGTTGGCTATGGAAACCATACGTCACTTGATAACAGTTGCTACTACTGTGATATTTTATTTTCATTCGTCGGCGTTATAAAAAGCCGCCAAAAAAAAATATTGAAAAAATTGGGAAAAAAACAATACTCTGTAGGTCCATAACTTAAATAGGAACATACAACTTTTTTTTGCCTGTAATATTCAGCATAACCATTCCTTTCTAATGATATAATAGGAAGTCATTTTTTGGCTTTCATTTTGCTTCCACGGCCTACTCGGTGAATTTCAATAATAATTTTTTTCTGATCTAGTTTCTGGTTAGATACCAACTTGTGATATGTCATTAGAAAGGGAATTGAATGCTGAATAAAACAGAAAGAAAAAAAAAAGGGGGTTCCATTTAAAATGAGAAAGTTGATGTTACAGCCGATCAGACCGGAAGTTAACTACGACATGTCAATATGCTCAAATTCTAGCTCTTATGTCATTATATCGACGCTCCAAATTTCACAAACCTATATACTTCATACAATAACTGAGATATTCCGTAGGCAATACTTCCGTAGCCACCCGGTATACTTACTTTCAAGGTTCATTTTGTAGGGTCACTTTTCAACCCAGCTATGTCAACTGGTACATGTATAATCAACTTGAGCAATACAAATTTAATAATATTAATTTCCTCACAGTATACATTGAAGTTAGAGAGTTATTTAGTTTCTAAACTTGAACCCAATTCGACGATGAGCGTTTGCTTCATAATTTACAGTTCAGAAATGGCGTCTGATTTCGTATCGGCAAATAGACTAGTTTTGTTAGCCGATAGGCTAGCACATCGGTAATCTCGCATCGGCGCATTGTCGCTTAGTGACTTTTTTTGTTGAAAATAAAAAAAATCGCCAATATGGATTCTGGATGTTAAGCCTCTGAATGTGATCTAGTACCTAGGCCATAGTTTTTTAAAGAATCGGACGCCGCTTAGCTCCAAAATACACCTTTCCTCCTCTTCATTAAAAAAAAATCGTGAAAAACGCTCCATAAATAAAAAAAATCATGAGGGTGGCCTGCTTTCAAATGGGTCACTTTGTGTAATTTTTTTTTATTATTGATCAGAGATGAGCGAATTGGCGAATACCAAACAATAACAATTGATGTAATTTTTTTTTCTACTAGCGTGCGTCCACTTTTCCGCACTCATCTTGGTGTTGAAAGAGTCACTTTTCTGCACTAGTGCGGAAAGAAGAAATTTGGGTTTTTCCGCACGCTAGTAGAAAAATAGTGTTCCTACGTAATATGTGCGGAAAAGTATAACTTTCGGCACTTGTTAGGTAAACTACTATTTTACACATATCCAAGTATTCCTAATATATTCAATGGAAATCAACACTTTATCAAGTTATCTATGATGTCAAAAAACATCCAGCATATGTAATAACCAGATGGAATGCATCTTACGAGTATAATCTGATATAGTAATTTTCCTAACAAGTGCGCACGCGAATGCCGTTGACCCGATCGACGCAAAGCAGACTTCGAGCAAGCAGTCGAGTGCGGGAAAGACACTTTCCGCATGAGTTTTAGGAACAATATTTTCTTTATAAGCGTAAGAAATTGATTGATTTGTTTAATCAATTATTCCTGCTAGAAGGAACAACTAACAATTGTGAAATATTCTCTATCTTCTAATAATTAGTGATAAATCTATTGTGTGCACTGACTGTGTACCGATTGAAGCATTATGTAATAAGTAAGCTTATTGCGGAGGCCAGCATGTTCTCATGTTCATGGTGTTTGGCATGGAGGTATAATGGCCCTATAGGTTTCAGACATTTCTAGGAAATGAGCTGAGAATACTTCTTTATTTGGTGTTTTCACTTTTTCACTATTGCACCACCATTCAATAATTCCCGTGTAGTTCTTCTCATACATTTCTTAAGACTTCGTTGGCATTGGCAATAACTCATCTGTATCGCATCTGTAGCTGGAAGTTTTTCATCGCAATTTCACTGAATCGAAAATGACAGTAATGTTCTGTCTGTCACTCTGAGAATTACACTAACTAATTTGTGTTTTGATTGACATGACAACAATTGTTTCCCACATCAAATCAATTAAAGGCTGTACGGGAATTTATATAACAATCGATTATTATTTTTCAATAAATCTTCATTTTCACAATAAATAGTGCATTTTGATGGATGATTTTGTACAAACCTACCAATTATTACTCGAGGGGGAAACAACTGCCCAAAATGTGTACACCATATTTAAATATCTGGTAATTAAAAAGTACTTAAAATACTCAAAACTGGTACTTAAGATACTGTTAACAGGTAATTTAATACTCTTAAAACGAGACTTAAAATTCCATGGTGTACACCTATTTAAAGAGTTGTTTCCCCCTCGTTATTACTGTAACAAAAAAAAACTAAAATTTTCATATTGTGGCACCCACCACTCATATTTTGTGAGAATATTATTTAAATGTTTCTCCCACACTAGTGTGGGAAAACTTTTCCCGCACTACTGCGGGAAAATGACACTTCCCAAACTAAATTGCGTGCGGGTACAGGGTGAATCACGCACGCTTGTAGAAACAAATTTAATGTTCATCTTCTGCATGACCTCTAACTCCAAAAGAATCAGGTACCTAGGTAGGTTGGTATATGTACTTAATTGAATCAGAGTATCACAGCGGCTCTCCAGTTCATTTCGAGACAAACAAAACACTTTCACATGTCAGAGAACTTGAAACAGTTCTCATTTATTTAAGAAATAATTCAAAACAATTTGCATGTATTCTAGAACCTAAAAATTACTTTCCCATCCATCTAACCATTTTCTCCGAGACTGTCTTCTCAAAGTATCACCATCCAATCTTTTCACGTCCGTTTTGAATTCTCCTATAAGTTTAAGTTTCGTCTCTTCCACAGATGAAACGTTTTTGATTATCCTCAGCTCGCCGGTTTCCGTGAGTCGCGTCACATCGTCTGGTTGAGGAAAACCGTCGGGAAATGTGATGGGTGTGATTTTTATCATGTGCTTCACTTTCCATAACCGTTGGTTGTTTTCGGGAATATTTTTTATGATCGCATAACAGTTATTCTGGAATAAAATATGAAGTTGTAAAGACATTATCAGGGCTGTCGATCATGTATTTTATGCATTAGCGGGCGGTAAAGTGCACTTTATAGCCCAGATTTGCCGGCGTAAAGTGGTACTTTACAGCCCGCGGGCTCATTATCGTCCACGGGCCATAAAGTACACTTTACCGCCCGCTGTTCTCAAGTCTCTTATATCCACATCAATTTGTGGAATACCTATATTTGAACTCTCAGCTGATTCTATCGTTATGATTATGATATATGTTATTGTTCATCCGATTCCATCTTCGCTATAACTTCCTTCTTTGAATAGTTGCTTTCTGGCTGTCTGAAGTTTTTAGCCAGAAGATGACAATTTCAGCTTGTTTTTTGGATGTATTGCTAGACAGCAACCATCAGATTGATTGACAACGTCAAATTTAGGTAGCTATATACTGGGTATACATATCGTTACATCTCAAGGAACGAATCTCTGTTAGTGAACAGAGAGTTTTACTCTTACGATAATTGCGATATTCGTACGGTAATTTTAATATGTAGATTATACACATAACATTGTGCTTCTCTTGAAAACTGAATTTATGAGTAACATATGAATTGTAGTTTGTTGAAATCTAGTCATTACTTGTGACTGGGAAAATAAACCACTAGTGCATACAATTTTGTATGTATCACGTGCGTAAAATGCGTTTATAGCCTTCGGCGTCTTGATACATAAATAACTATTTTCCACCACTAGCTCTAGAACCTACCATATTATTTACTTCTTTTCGAGGCATAAAGTGTGTTTTTACTACCAGGGTAGTTTTCGATATTTTATGAACTACTATAGTCAATGGAGACATGGCCACCTCTGTTATAATTAACCAGAATTCACTGTTCTGATGCGAGATTCTTTGGAATAGCACTCAAATCTAGTAGGTATATTCATGAATTTATGATATCAAAATAGTAGATAAATAAATTGAAGTTAACACTTCGGAATTTTACGACTTCAAGCGGATAAAAACAATTCGAGAAGAATCCCAATCCCGTTCAATCCCAAGTACACAAAAGGACTTGATAAGGTTTTCAAAGACTTAGGTTTTGAAAGCGTTTATCAGTCCGGTCAAAATTAGGCAATTTATTAAGTAATCCAAAAGATGAGGTGTACACTCTTAAAAAGTCAGGAATATATGAAATTAGTTGTAATGATTGTGATAAAACATATACAGGCCAAACCAGGCGTCCAATAAAAACAAGGTTCAAAGAACACTTAGCACATTGAAATATGGTAGGTTAGATGAATCGTGTGTAGCTGAACACATCTTCAATCACAATCACAACATATTAATAACCTCGAGTTAGTTGAGCAATTTAAGAATAGTAATAGAATAATGAATAAGAATAATGGACCTATCCCATTCAGCCCTCTGTATAGTTTTGTGATATAAGACCAAGGTTAACATGTGAACTCAACCATGACTAACATTAACTTTGGGTTGGGTGTCTTCCACGGTTGGGTGGACATATACCTGGTATACAGGGTGTCCGTTTTTCGAGCTCCACCATGGGGATCTCAGTTATTATAACAGATACGAGGTCGGTTAAATTAGGACAAAGTTGCGCATTTTCATGCTGAACATTCATCTGCAAGAAGATTGATGTGTCATTTTTAGTTTTGAATTCATTGGAAGAAAACGAAAATTTATAATTTTCGTTTTTATTTTTTCAAGCAGAAATCAAAAAACCTAGACGTTTCTTACTGTGACACTTTTTTTCAAGGAAGAATCTGTCTTTGTATTTTTCATGACGTTCTTGATGCCAAAGTTATAACAAACAACTTTCTTATGGCCGCCATATTGGATTTTTGAAAAGTGTTTTTTTCTTCTGATTGGTTCTTCTTGGTTGAAAAGAACACCAAGACGTGCTATGATAATGTTGAAGTCATGTTTTCATAAAATCAATAGTTTCCGAGAAAAACAAAAATACAAGATTTCAGATGTCAAATGCAGTGAAAATGAAATTATTTCAAAATTTCAATCAGGAGTGTATAATACAGGGTGGGACCACATTAAATATTGCTCAAAATTTTTTGTATGCATATTCTTCGACTATTCAATCTCGGATTATGAAATTTCTTACCTATTTACAGAAAAAAGGTACTCTTGTTCCGTGACGATCAGATGTATTATTATCGAGTAAAAGCAATTTAAAAATATTGTTACATCACAGATATCATGCCTAACATTGCAATGAGGCGTAGTGAAAATGGAAAAAAATGCACAAAAATTGAACTAGTTGTTTTATCATTATTTTTCTATTTTCCGCGCTTCTATGAGATTGTTTGGTAGAAAGAAAGTACTTGATTTTTTTATAGCCACTGATTTGAAAATTGGCATCGTTATGCATAAGATGTGACTGCATAAATATTTTTAATTCGATTTCACTTGAAGATGATACATCTGATCGATGCGGAACAAGAGCACATTTTCTTGTGAAATGGTGTGGATTTTCATATTCCGAGATTGAATTGTCAAAAAATATGCATACGAAAAAGTTTCAGCAATATTGAATGTAGTCCCACCCTGTAGTATACACTCCTGAATGAAACTTTGAAATTATTTTATGTTCATGTAACATTGGGCATGGTGAGTTTAGTTTTAGTACCGAATTGCATCATTTTATCACGTGGCGTTTCGGAAATATCATCTTCAGGAGCCTCTTTTCAGGGGGTCATAGCTCCCTTAGGAGAAATTTCTTGACTCATGGTAATTGGAACTTTTCTTCTACTTTTTGGTCGAAGAAGCCGCTGGTGAAGTTTGGCAGGCTAATTTCGTGACGCAATTTTGAAAGCACCATTCTTGAAATTGTAAGGATAAAGGAACATATATAAGTACAATATAAAGAAAAGACACATCGATAAATTGAAACTAGCTGAACATATCCTTACTGAAGACGGACAACATATGGCAGAGTGGAATAATATTAAAATCATTGGAAAAGAAGATAACAACCAGAAGAGAAAAATCGAGGACTCTGCTTGCATTCTTCTGAACGAAGACAATAGCATTGCTTCTTGTTCCGTTGATATAGACAGAACATGGTATTCACTACTGAAATCTGAACATGAAAATGGTAAATTCAAGATTAATTAATGGAAACATCCTGTAACTGATCTGATTGCCAATGTCACAAATTGTCACTGAGAACTGAAAAGTTTCAAGACAGATATGACTTTGCTATCAAAATAACCATTTTTTATGTTGAAAACGGGAGCAGATTCGGTCCGGAAACGTCCAAAGATAAGAAAAAATTTGATATTTTTTCTATATACCTATATTTCTCTTCTCCAAACTTTTTTCAGGTATATTGAAATAATATTCATATTTTTGTTTTATAGAAACGAGGAGAGAAAATCCCAAAAAATTTGGAATACTGAGACTA
This sequence comes from Phaedon cochleariae, assembly GCA_918026855.4. Classification (NCBI taxonomy): domain Eukaryota; kingdom Metazoa; phylum Arthropoda; class Insecta; order Coleoptera; family Chrysomelidae; genus Phaedon; species Phaedon cochleariae. Next base: position 9,755,403 of record OU896723.1, read on the forward strand.
TCTCTTGATCCAAATCATTATGCATTACATACACATATACAAAGGTATATTATGCCATGGTCAATTTGACACTTCTGTCATCATGAATTAAAAGATTTGTATATGTTGTAGCTGCATTTGAAAACTCTGATCAGAAGTTTGTTCAGAATATGATTATTATATTATTTTATAATAGTGATAAAGACAGGAATTACTTGGATTGCACAGATTTTATAGGTATATCGACGTCAAAGAATGCATGCTGAAGCCAGCCAATTCATTTTTCCTCCCACGTTAATATTTTTTTCCTCCCGAGGGAGTGAATTGACAACTTTGTTTCCTTCCAATTTAGTGAGTAGATAAAGAATATTATTACTATGGGACCTTATACCACTTGGCTGAAGCCTCAGGATATAATCTTGGTCTCTGGGTAATAATGCTATTCTTTACTACCATGGTGTATAAAATAACTATTTCCTAGCTCTACTATACTGCCCTGAAGAGCAAAAAGAGCCGAAGTGGATAATTCTTCCATTATGAGATAATGATCTTAGTCTGGATACAATGTGAAAATTGGGCTGTGCCTTCAGACTGCAAAATACTTTGGTTATATTCAGCAATTTGAGAATTTTGAGCATTACCAGAAAGAACAGTGAAAACTGAGTTCTTGAATACTTCCCTACACCCCAAACATAAATTCTTGACTTTTTTCATTTATGCTGGTTTAGTTTCCATCATGCTTAATTCCTGCTTGGGGAATGTTCTTGAAAAATACTCTCTCAAGAATTTTACATCACTAAATGACACTATATTAATTCTATTTAGTTATTTCTGTATCTAGTGCACAAGTTGGTGATCCAGAACTAATTTTTTTTGATGAGTGGCAGCCTAGTTATAAAAAAATGGTAATTAGTGAACCATTTCATCATCAACTGTTTTGTAGGTAATGAATCTATTTTGATTGGCTATAGCACATTGTGTAAAAGCTCTTACACAGGGGACAAGGCTTGTTTTGTTTAATGCAGCCAGTTACCCTACAAAAATTTTACATGGAAAGGGTCCACTTTTCAACAGAAAAAAGTATATTCTACACTAAAGAAGCTCACATCTCCAGGTCTTGAGCTGGTGTGAAATACACTCAAACTCAGGAACAACTTGAACTACATGAGTGGCCATGAATGGTACCTACATATATCTTAGAATGTCAGTCACATCAGATATAGGAATTAAAAGATAAAATTGTACCCTTCCTCCACCATTATTCATATTTTATTCATCCATTTGAAAGTCATTGGTATAGCTGCATGACAAATCAGCTGATTTATAGCATATCACATGACACTGAAAAGTATAGGGTGAAATATATATAGTCAAAAACTGATACCTTTGTTTTTCTTTACTATTACAGTAAGAATGGAAACTAGAAACTTGCTTGAAACCTGGCTTGAAACACTAGAAATGTCATTTTCTAAATATGAACTATGTGGCACATGAATCCTGCTCTATTTATTCACTGCGATTCTTTAGATGTTATGACAATCAAGTAATGACTAGTTATATCCTCAGGTATACCTACATCTTTATTAATGAACACAAGACATACCTTTCCATCCAACTTAAACTCTTTCAGAATATTTTTTTCCCAGTGAGGTGCTCCTTTCAATGATTTAATACGTTCTACTCTAAAAAGCTTTGAGGGATTGTAGGGAGGATCTTCAAAATCCGGATGTCTGGAAATGAAGAATATTGGAAATATTATTTTCTCTTTGATTTTTGCTGTCTTCACCTTGGGTAATATTTGAATCCTGGATACTGTATTCCCTCTCCGTACCACTTAAACGCTCGTTTACTAATATTTCTATGTATAAATACAGAAGGGCTTATTATTTTCTGCAAAAGAGACATGATAGTTTCGAATTTTAAATTATAGGTTAGCTTTAGCTAGAACACCTACGTGAAGTGGGCTGCCAGAGCTAGCTGCCAGAATTTCCGAACTTTCCCGATTGACCAGTGGCACACGTTTCCCCCCTTTTTGGGTAATTGCTTTTGTTTGCGATGATTCGATGTAAGTAGTTAAGCTCGGCGATGAATATGTAACCCATTATAATAGTTATTTTTGTATCTAGAGCGCGATATGCTACTTTGGTGATCAAGATTTGAATTTTTTAACGAGGCGTAGCCGAGTTGAAAAAATAGTCGAGATAACCAAAGTATTTCGCGCTCGAGTTGCGAACAAAATGTTTTCTACAAACGTCAAAAAATACAATTATGAAGTGAAAATATTCTTACCTTATAGATCATAAGCAGCTGACTGGAAGTGAAATAGCTCCTGGCCCGAAACAGAAAACCAAGTTTTTGGGATGCACTTTCAGCAATTGATCTCACGTGATTTTCCCAAGAAAGGTTATTGCTGATAGTAATACCAAGCATCGAAATAAATTATTTCGTGGATGTTTGCTTGAAAGAAGACCATAAAGTTGAAATATGAATATCTCATATATTTTACATAACAATGCGCGAAGTAGGTACTTCGCGCACTGTTTTATTTCGCGCATTGTTTTGTGCAAGATATCATAGTTACTTAGGAAACTGAAAAAAGTGTCACTTCGCAATTTATTATCAATGCGCGAACCTTGCCATTTTTTGACGTTTGTAGAAAAAGGTATTATGAGGAAGGAAAATATCGTTTCTGCATGAAAAAGGAGACTACTTTTGACCTTTCGGCCTGAAAGAACCTTCTCTCTGGAAATAACATGCTTTCAAGAAATTATTTGAGTGAAGAAAAAAAAAGACTCCTCGCAGGTAGTTGAACACGAGCAACCGCCGTGGAAGTCAGATGGTCAGCCCACTGAGCTATCAAGCTACTATTAAGTTTCACCTACGAAGAAAGAAGAAATATCGTGTGTTGGCTTGTTTATCATGATTTTTTTTTAAATTGACTTTTTAGGAAAAAGATTCATCTAGGCCGGGTTATGTTAGAATTATGCTCCCTTTTCATACTGAAAAGATATTTTTCTTCTTCATAATACCTTATAACCTTGAGATTTACCGCCGCACAGCAGCAAGCTACTATTTGAACGACTGGCGGGAGACATTTATACTAGAAGAAAGAAAGATGAAAGGTCTGCTCGGTGTTTCTGCATGAAATTCATATTGTACACTATAGGCCTGTTCGTTTGTATTGCTAAACTTGCTGAGGTTGATTTTTTCCCATAGTTATCTCTGTTCATAGCATGATGTAAACAGAGAAAGTCATAGAAAAAAATCAAGTTTAGCAGGTAGAGCAAGCACAAACGAACAGGCCTTACATATTTCTACAATTTTCGGCGTAGACTAGTGTAGTGGAGTGTAGTGAATTGATATCTTGGTTCGTTGCTTGTGGTGTTGTCAAGTGTATTGATATTTCGCGTATTGTAATTGCATGGTAAAAACTCTTGGAACTAGAAAAAAAAAAAGATAGTGATGATGAAATCATTAACAGTTATTTCTTGAATTCGATGGTGAATCAATTACAAGTTCTTCTGATCGACGAAGATTTATTGATGAAATCTGTTTCATCAGTAGTTGGATAATCCATCTCAGTATTAGAAATGTTGACCAAAATGATTATATAATTCACAAAACAGAGATTGTTGTTTATGCTCCGAAAACAAACTCCTAACTTAACAATTATCTGCATTTACACTTCTCACACCTCCTCAAGATCAAGTGTACCACTCTGTTTTGGCGGTAAATTATCTCTAGTAATTGTGTTACAATACTTTGACAACAAATCAATGACGGCTAAATATCAGTCCATTTAGCCGTCATTGAACAAACACAGTGTGAGACGTGAGTGTACACCATATAACACCGAACGGTATTAGTGCTACACAATCTACTCTGGTGTACAATATTGTAGTCCTGAGCCTGAACCAAGGTTAGAAGAGAATATTCTACTAACCTTGGACCTAAACATAGAAAAAGTCACACATATAACATCATGACAGTACATTGGACACAACATTGGACACTGATTGGACACGAGTGCCTCTCGACAGTTCCCTCATATTGCATTAATCATTCTAGCTTCCAATGCACGACCGTTATAGAAGTTGATAGACCTTGCGACTGTGGTGCACACGTTTCACACGCAATGAACTCAATATAAACACCTATATTGAGTAACGCCACGCGATATCTGCGACTGCGAGAATCAATTATTTCTCCAAACGTTAATTATCAATTGAAGTAGTGTCTCAGTTAGCTACGAATCCGCTTGCCACGCCTGCGGTTCAGGGGTCAACTTTTTTGTTAAATTTTATTCCCAAGGCTTTCAAGGAATTTCTGAAGCATGTTTTCTAGCAAGACAATTCATTTGGTAGATAGATCAGTCCGTTCAGAAAAAGTAGTCTCCTTTGTTCTCTCTAGTCATTTTCCGGAGAATAAACTCTTTAGGGAGGTTCATTTAGGCAGAGTTAGGTCACATTGTTCAGAAAAAGTAGTTTCTTTTGTCTCAAATACAGGATTACGGTATAACCGCTATCTTGAATTCTTGAAATTCCTTTGACGTCACATGAGGATAACACAGGATAGCCAACTAGGGAATATATTAGGCCTTTTCGTTTGTGTTTTCACTCAATTTGCTAAACATAATGTTCTTATTATTCCTTATAACTTCGTGAATGAAGTATGAATTTTCAAACTCGCCCTGTATTCCATAAACGGAAACAGTTATGCGAAATCTGATCCAGCTATCATAAGTTTCACATAAAAGTAGGACAAGAACGTAAAAACCGCAACCGAGAGAAACCTGACAGTCTCAACCAATATGAGATGCACGGTACATTTTTTGTTTCAAAATTGGTGGCGAAGAAGGCAGTTTTCTAAAATCAATATTGCGAGACTGTGGCGTCATCGATCGAATTATCCTCAAACAATTTAAATAATAGCTACTAAACGGAGAAGATTGTATATGGGCGTAGTGTATAATCCAATATTGATTTCGAAACGGACCATTTCCTATTAAAATTTTTGAAAAAAACTCGAGAGGTAGAATGCCATTTGAAATAATTACCACAGTTTAAGGAAATACCCATTCCTCAAACTGTGTAATTACCTAGAAGGAATCCTGATTGGCGATGAATCAAAATTTTCGCACGTGTGCTTCGTTGACGTTCACATCAGTTTCGCCATATTGAGGAAGCTCTTTTAGTAGTTCCTATACCTTTATTCTGTGGATCATTCCAATAACCTTCTGGGAATGTACAGTTCAAGTGCCATTTTTCATGTTTCCAGAATATTCTGCGCACCTTGTGAAAACATTCTGAGGATATTATTTCAAATGATCCACGAGAATATTCTATAGGAGAAAGGAGAATAAACGCTCTCAGATAATTCAGATAATTGCCAACATATTTTTGTAGTTTTTATCCCATCCGATTGATTTGGGGGCAATTATGAAAGGAATAATCCGTATAATTTTATTCCCCTAAATTCGACCCCAATCTTCAATCATTACAGAATATTAGAAAATATCATTACTGTCGATTGGAAAAAATTATAAAACAAGTATAACGTCAAGTGCTCAGGAGTCCTCAAGAAATCCTCAGATAAGGAAGACTTGATGAGGAGTTCTTGAGGAAACGACTTAAAGTATTTAGGCGAGACAAAACGGATATTCCGTCGTCTGCCCATAGAATACTGAGAAATAATAAATACCATCCATACAATCAGCAAATGATTTTCCCCGTAGAGTTAGATTTTGTGATTGGTGAATTCAAAACTTGCGACAAAATCCCAATTTTCCAATAAAAATTTGTATGAATTCACCAAACATAGAAAACTCACACTTAACCTCACCAAGACGATCTCAAACGAAATTTGGATTTAATGTTTGGTGCGGTATGATAGGATTATAAAATCCGATTTGAATTGAAACATGAAATTATTGAGCCGCTGTGGGGAACTTGGATCAAATTTTATCCAGCTCATAATGCTGCCGTCGCAAGGAATCTTTTGGAAGATACTTTTCCCAATAGATTGATTGCGAATAATGGCGACATTCTGTGGCCTGCTGGATCCCCTGACATAAATCACTCAGATTTTCTTATGGGGACACATTAAGAACGGGATTTGCGCATTTGAGGCTCCCGAAAATGTTGCAATTTTAGAAGAGAGAGACCGAAACGCTTTATGCGTGCACTGAATAAAAATACGCTAATAATAACAATAAATATTCTCTGCGAAATCGATGTCAGATGTGTTGTGATCAAGATGGTGGCCACAATGAACAATTTCTTCGAATTTTTATTACATCATTTCATTATTATTGTCTAAACTTCGTTCATATTAGCTCATCGCATAATATATGTTGTAACTTTTGTTCAAATGAATGTTAACGATAGCCTAGCAAACATATATCGAGCGGGCCTTCAATCACCCTCCAAAAACTGTCGCCACAATGATGCATGATACATCGTTATAGTAATAACAAAATAGATATCCTGTACTCGGTCTCGAACCAGTGCTTCAAGGGATATTATTTTCCATGTCAGACGCTCTTAGTCCATTACGCGGTACTTGAAGGATATTGGTTATAAATTCATCAGTCAACAGAAATGAAATATAACAAGGCTTTGATTATATATTGACCATATACGATATAGCTATTAGAACTTGGTTGATTTGATGACGTAATAGGTGTAGTGTGATAATGTTACAGTCACATTACTTTTCCAGTTTCTGATCTAACTGTAAATCAAATATTTGTTGAATATCGGTGAAATAACTGAACTTCGCATTGATGGATCATTGTTATATGGGTAGTCCAAGATGAGGTTGTCTATCATGGGAAAAATGGCAACAAGGAAGTGTATTTTATTATCCCCTCTATCTCTTTAAAGACCGCCAGAAGAAATAAAAACGATCCCCATGATAGACATCCTTATCTTAGACACAGTGTATAATGAATGAATATTTTTAGCTCTAAAGTCATTACCACAAAAATAAATTGGTAGACGACGAACATAATTGTTATATAACATATTATAATTCGTGATGTTATCAGACGATAGTTTGCTGGGATCAACCATGAAAAATGCATAAGGATTCTGGAGATATATTATTGTGGCACTACAATCACAGTTCTGAGTATACACATACATTCCCCAAACTGTAAAAAAACAATCGGAGATTATAGAGTTTGCCTCGAGTGTCGGATTGGCAGCGGCGTGACTGTGACATATCGATCAATACGGTCAATGTCGGGATGGATGACAAACGAACATAATGAATATGCGTACATCAAACCGTGGCAGCACAACCGATGTAATTCTAACATTTTTCCAATATCGGTTTGCCGCTGATGCCGACACATATCCGCTGCTGACGGCTATGGCCCCGCTATTTATCGCCTATTTGTGTTTGCTGGGAATGATGCAAGAATAATATCCTGATTCTCCAGCTATAGTGTCATCCTGTATTAGAGTATAACTTCATCTCTGGATACCTATCCCAGGCATTCACGATGTTCCACGAACATCCCTTATAACACAATAACATCTGTAAGACGTCGTAGAAACATCCATATGGGATGATAGGACATTCTTGGGATGTTGCTGGCAACACCCATGTCAGCATTTGCGATGTCTTATAAACATCCCATAAGGATGTTTGTGGGATAATACGGGATGTACCAGAGACATTCAGGGTACTTGATATGGAACATCTTGAAGAAACTTGTATATAGGAAGTTTTTTGTTTGATGACAGTAATGGATGACACGGTATGAATTATTTTCAATCTGAAATCCTGAAAATGGACGACCTATTTCCAGATATCAAGTAACAATCCGAATCCGAAAATATAAGGTCGGTGAGGTCCAATAACTAATGGAAGATGATAACAGTTGTTTGAGGCTCATATTTGTTGGCGCTGGGCCGACGGCTGTTAGTAACTCTTAGCAACGTAGTTGTACCGACATCTATCGGCTGGTATAACAAATAAATTCAGCAATAAATATGCTGAAGAGATATATTTTGATTTTGTTTGTCGTTTATTACATGGTTCATGAAGTTAAGCAGGTACTTTGGTAATCTTATTGAGGAATATTTAGTATAATTATTTCAATTTGTTATCGATGAAATTAGCCGGCTTTGGTATAAGTATATATGTACGAATACAGTTTCGATTTTCATTTTTCATCAACTTTCCAATGTTTCAAATGTCACAATTGTTTGAACTGTTCAATCATGGCAATCATCATTAGCAGATATGGAACCATGATATTGTTTATGGAAAAAGATCAAATGGGATGTTTCTGGAACATCCAATGGATGTCCCATCTCTGGGATATAATAATAATAATAATAAATAATAATGAATGGGCTTTATTCATCGATAATTAATAATTTATAAGAACAAAGAGATCTACAAATTATAATGATGCTCGATGAAAAGGCGAAGTTCAGCTTGCGCTGTTTTACAACTTAACCATGTAAGGTAATATAGACATATTAATACATGAGTGAATATAATTTAATATACACATACAAGTACATATACGACGATAAAATATTCACATATTCAATACGAATACAAATAGGAAGCTCACAAACAAAAAAAACAAAAAAAAAATCAGACAAGGCGTTGTTAACATCCAATCTATCCTGCTTTGAGGTATTCTTTCAACCTTCTCTTAAAATTCAGCAATGCGTCGTTTTTGAAGTGATTAGGAAGAGAGTTATACTGCTTGATCGAGTTATACATGAAGCTACGTGTGAAACAAACTGATGAATGCTTTGGAATAATGAAGGTGTCACGGTTACGTGTACTCGATTTACCTTGAGATTTGAAGGTGGTATATCTCTTGTGGATATAATCTGGCGTTTTCATTGTAACAAATTTGTGGGTATTCACGAGGAGGTGTTGCTGCCAAATTTTAGCAAGTCTCAACCAACCGGATTCCTCAAATTTAGCAGATATGTGTTCAAACTTACGAATTCCGTATGAAAGACGGATACAATTATTTTGAATTTTTTGTAGACGTTTCACGTCCATTTGTACTATAGCGGGGCCATAAATAATATCACAATATGATAGTCTTGAAAGTATCAGTGTATCACAGAGTTTCAGTTCGAGTTTTGGGGACATGATATCTCTACTCTGATATAGTTGGCGAAGAATATTGTATGAACTCTGACAGAGTGAATTAATATGTTTGTGGAATCTGAGATCAGAATCAAGCCACAAACCCAAATTTTTACTCTCTTTGACAATAGGAATTTCAACTCGATTGAGCTTGATACGAAATAATTCTTCAATTTCCAACCGTTTATGTTTGGGACCAAAGAGGATTGACTGGAACTTCTTTGGATTCAACTTTAAATTATGGGCTGTTGAAATATTCAAGAGGTTCTGTAGATCTTCATTGACAATGTCTACTGCAACATCCCAGTTATGGTACGAAAATGAATAATACAGCTGAGTATCGTCTGCATAATGATGCATAGTACAATGGTTAATAATCTGGTGGAAATCGCATATATATAACGAAAACAAAAGAGGTCCAAGTATAGATCCCTGTGGTACTCCAAGATTTACTGGTAAAGCACTCGAGCATTCTCCATTGAGAGATACAATTTGTGATCGATTTTTCAAATAATTTCTCAGTAGCCTAGAGGCTTCCTCACTGAATCCAAAGTATCTCAGCTTGTTACAAAGAATATCATGGTCCAATGTATCGAATGCTTTACTGTAGTCCAGGAGCACCATTGAAGTTAGTTCTCTTCCATCAGTTGCTTTCAATATATCTTGTGTGATGTTGATAAGAGCTGTAGTAGTGCTATATGAGATGCACGGAAACCGGATTGAACATTGGAAATGATGTTATTGTTATACACAAATGCGTCCATTTGATCTTTCGAAATGAGTTCGAATGCTTTGGATAAGATTGGTAGTTTGCTTATCGGTCTCAGCTGAGATAGTTCAGTTGGATTTTCACATTTTTGTAATGGTAGTACAATTGCTTGCTTCCATTCTGATGGAAAATTATTCGTTACTACTATAGAATTGAAAATATGTGTGATGTGATCAATTTGATAGTGTTCAACATAATGTAACATGACGAGTGTAATGCCGTCGGATCCAGCACAGTTACTTTTGACACGATCTAGATATCGTTGTGCTTGATTTGGAGCTATTCTAGAAAAGCAGAAAGTTGGCGCATCATTGGGAATAGGATTATAACTATCAAGGAGTGTTCTGTGCAGATCTGTTGTAGGTAGATGATCAGTATTTGTGAAATGTTCATTTATGATATCTAGGTTCGATAAATTAGGTGGTAAGTTTGAATTTTTACTTTTATTTTTCAGTATGTCCATTGCCCTCAATGATTTCCATATCGAACTAGGGTTTTTGTTTCTCACGATAAACTCCAAGTAGGCTTTCTTTTCTCGACGAATTGCACCAGTCGTATAATTACGGAGATCTTTGTAACTTGTCCAGTCGATATGAGATTTCGTGACTTTAAATTTTTTCAGTGCTTTGTCCCTCAGTTTGATAATTTCTTTGATATCGTATGTGAGCCAAGGAGAAGGGGGTTAAGTGGTTCTTATACATCTGCTTGGGGCATGGACATTGAAGAGATTTAAAATATTGATATTTAAAAATTCAACCATTTCACTGACTGACCCGAAATCAAAGATATCATTCCAGTTAATAGCGTGAAGATCATGCATAAAATATTCTTCGTTGAACTGCCTGAAATCTCTGTAGCAAACTGTTTTGTATTTATGTGTTATCTTTAATGATTTGATAACGCAAGTGACTGCTAGGTGATCTGGGATACCTAAATCAAGAACTTTAATGGATTGCATATCATCTTTCTCAGAAGTTACCAATATATCTAATAGAGTCTGGCTATTAAGCGTTATTCTAGTAGGCACATCAATGAGCTGAGAGAGATTGAATCTTTGGAGGAAGTTCAAGAACATTTCCACAGAGTTATCATCCGACAGTAAATTAATATTCATATCACCAACTAAGTTCAAGGAATCACAGTTTGTTAACAGATTTGATACTATATCTTCGAGTGCAGTGAGAGAGGCGGAGATATTTGCCTTGGGTGGCCGGTATACCACCCCAAACACATTTTGTTTACCAAGTTCTCTAACTGAAATCCAAATATGTTCAAGGAAATCACTAGTTTCTGAAAATATGACCTCAAAGTGGATAGACTGCTTGATATAAAAGCAAACTCCTCCTCCTCTACCATTCCTGTCTGCTCTAGCAATATTGTAATTTTCAATTTTTACTGTATTTGAGGTAATATGGGAACTGAGCCAAGTTTCCGAAATTCCAATAATATCAATCTCATTACTAATAATGAATTGTTTAAGTTCATCAAATCCAGTAAATAATGATCTTACATTGAGATGAGCAAATTTAAGACATCGAATCATGATGATTTAGAGAGCCAAGTAGATTATTGTATAGATATTAAGAAAGCAACAAATTTTAATGAAAAATAATAATTATAGCCTGCATGCAAATATGTAAGGTGTAAGGTATTTATTTACTGATAATGGGAGCGGATCTTGGGTTTCTCATTTGCTGGCTTGGTTTGTTTCGAGATTTTCTTGATTGTTCCGTTTGATTTTGGAGTAGACTGTGACAAGCTGGGTTTTCTCACAATTATAGGTAGTGTTGATTTTCGTTCAGTACTGCCTGCTGTTAGAACGTACCTAAGTCTGAAACATTGGGACATTTGTAGGACCTCAGCGGGATGTACCATCCGTGTGGTGGTCGGATTAGAATAACCCCACGGTAAGTCCTTCCTGTCGTAAAAGGCGACTAAAAGGACGCCAATAGGTGGAAGATGGTTAACGCCATCGCCCGGTGCGATACCACCACATCAACCATAGGCACTGTGAAATGGGTATACTTACCCGTGTGTTTCAGTAGCTGGTTGATGTTCCGGCCAACCCAACCCAACCCAATTTCCTTTTCCTTTCACGCCAACCTCCCTTCTTTATACAGAATACGCGATGATGAGTTCTCCTCAAGTAAAATTATCCGGAAGTAAAATACCTCTCCATTCGGATTTCCGGGCGAGAGGTGCTAGAGGGGGTTCACCATCGGCTGAAAAAGTCCTCAAGATAGACCTTTGTAACATCCGAGGTCTAAGTAAGAACATCAACGATGTCCATCGACACCTTCAAATTGAAAAGCCAGACATATTGGCTCTTACTGAGACACAGGTCAATTCATCCACCAATACGACCTATCTGCTCTGTCCTGGGTACGAACTCCACACACGTTTCAGATTCAAGGGAGGTCTCTGCCTCTACTCTAAAACGAATCTCTCATGTCAACGAGAAAGAACTTTGGAATCAAATAAGTTTGATGTCATGTGGTTCAAACTCGATAGCCAGAAACAGACCAAATACCTTTGTTGTCTCTACTTATCACCAAATGATCCATCCTATGAAGAGCTTTTCGAATTCTTGTCTCTGAAGCTTGACCAAATTCAACAGAACCATCCAGCAGCAGAAATCATCATCATGGAAGATCGAACATCGCAGGAGAAAGCAAATATTTTTGCAGAGATGTTCGCAGCAAACTCTACTTTAGATTCCCAAGGAAAACTGCCGCCAGACATTCCACCCGTTGAGAGTCGAATGCCCGAAATCGTCTCTCGTCAACGCACTATCAAACAAATTTTGCTTGGTCTCAAAACGAATAAGGCTAACGGTCCTGATGGAATTCCACCCATTATCCTCAAAAAATGTGCACCAGAATTAACACCGATTCTCTGCAAGTTGTTTACCATCTCGTACAGGTCGGGTATTTTTCCATCATGCTGGAAGACAGCTAGAGTCCAACCAATCCCCAAAAAAGGGAACAAGAACCTGCCCAACAACTACAGGCCCATTGCCCTGTTATCAGTAATCTCCAAAGTGATGGAGAAAGCCATCAATAATGAGCTTATCAAATATCTGGAGAGCTCAGGAATCATCAATGATAGACAATACGGCTTTCGCCACCGAAGATCTACTGGAGATCTACTTGCCTACGTCACCCATTTATGGCAATCTTCAATAGAAAAACACGGGAAATCTCTAGCTGTCGCGTTGGACATATCGAAAGCATTCGACCGTGTTTGGCACGAAGGACTCCTCCACAAACTACCATCATACGGCTTACCACCTCAGCTATGCCATCTCTTATCGAGTTTTCTTTCAGGCAGATCGCTTCACGTGGTGGTGGACGGTGTATCGTCTGATACCATTGGCATCAATTCCGGCGTTCCACAAGGATAAATTTTGGCACCAACATTATTCCTGCTTCATATCAATGATCTGTTGGGAGTAACAACTTGCCCCATCCACAGCTTTGCAGATGATAGTACCCTCCATATACTGCGTTCTCTTCCAGAATTCCCATTTCTTCCCAGGAAACTAAGAACTCACGGCGCAGGCAGGTCAATATGCTGTCAATGAAGATCTTGCTGAAATCACAGCCTGGGGAACAAACAACCTAGTTGAATTCAACGCCACCAAAACTCAAGCCTGCATTTTCTCTAGAAAGGCGGAACTCAGTATGCCCGATATTGTAATGTCTGGCTCCACCAAGCCCACCATATCTATGCTTGGTATTTCCATCAGCAACACTCTTTCATGGGATAATCATGTCAGATCCATCGCAAAAGCTGCTTCACAAAAACTCGGATTCTTGTTCCGTGCGAAAAGCTACTTTACACCTCAACAGCTTCTCATGATCTACATAGCGCAGATACGGCCTGTTCTAGAATACTGTTCCCACATATGGGGTTCAGCACCAAAACATACGCTGATGCTCTTAGATTCCATCCAGAGAAGAGCCATTCGCCTGGTGGGTGACGCCACACTCACTCACTCTTTGACATCATTGGAACACCGTAGAAAGGTCGGCGACCTTTCACTTTTCTATCGATACTTCCACGGGAAATGTTCTTCGGAAATCTCTGCTATCATCCCTTCCCTAGCAATACAAATCAGACGAACTAGACAAGCCCAGTCAGCACATCCTTTCGTTGTCAACCTCGAAAGATGTCGAACAGCACTTTATCAAGACTCCTTCATCCATAGAACGGCTAGGCTCTGGAATTCATTGCCTGTGGAAGTATTCCCAACAACATATAATCTCCAAAAGTTCAAAAAAAATTCCAATACCTACCTCCTGTCCCTATCCTCCCTAGGAACGCACGATGTTCTTTTAACATTATAGGGATTCCCTTTCGTGCGCTCCAAGCGATAAAAAAAAAGATCCCGTGTTGTTAGGGATATAATCCCAGACAACACGTCCTGTGTACGTCCAGAGGACGTACATCTGAGACGTACAAGACGTCCAGTATCGGTCGAGAAACGTCCACGGGACGTACTGGGGACGTCCGATATTACAAGATAGAACGTCCCAGGGACGTCCATATTATGCCAAAGTTTGATATTTCATCGCCATGAAAACCATAATCAACGTAGATTCGCCTTTTCTCACTCAGATAGATGGAAAACAAATCTATACAGAGCAGAGTGGAATCTTATTTTGAGAAAAGGATAAAAAAAACTCATCCTACCGGGGATCGATCCCGCGATCTTAATAGATTACCAGGCAGAAGTAAGAAAAACATTATATACATTCAGTGCAGAAACACTCCACCAAATGGAATTCGCTAGGCTCTGGATGTTCTGATTGGTCAGATATAAGACAGGACGTAGAATGTGCATATAAATTCATCTTTATATACTTCGAAATCGGCAACCTATAAAGATTGGATATACATATTATTCCGGATAATAATATGCCAACATTGCCAGATTCTCTTCAATTTCTCCACATTGGAAACAAAAATCACTTGATTCATTGTGACCTATTTTCAAATGAATCGGCAGATGATCCAGCAGCCACCAGCAAAGGGGCCTCATAACTACTCCATTTGATCACATTAGGCAATGTTTGAAATTGTTTGCTGGGAAGTAGGTATCTATAATTTTTGGTGTCCATTTTTTGGCACATCTAATATGTACCTGGTGGTATCCGTTCAAGAAACTAACTTTCCATTGCAACATTGATAATAAAATTCACCTACGGCGCATTTTTTGTTCCTTCTTGAATTATACCTTCAGATTATTGCCCTGCATGGGCATCCCCCCTTGGAAAAATTTCTGGCAACGCCCATGAGTAGGTATGTCGATAAAGATATAGGTATGACAATACTCATTCACATTTTATTAATATATCATTACAATTATTATAACAATATTACATTATGAAAAGTAAATGTAAGTAGCAGAGGTATAGGTAAATTGGAATATACATATTAGGCCCGAACACACTTTTGTCGTTTGCTGCTCTTGTCTAATTCACATTTTTCGAATGAATTACATTTTACGTTTCCACAGTATACTCCAGTAGCGGATTCTGCAAAAATAAATAAATTTAGGTATCAATATAAGCTATACGTTTTCATGAATACGAAAGGTTTCTTCTTCAAAAATTTTTATAGGATTTCGTGGATTACCAGGAGTTTGAAGAAAATCTAACGAAAATGGAATTGCTAATTTACTCGTTTTATTAATCAAAAACTCGGACAACAATATACTTGTGCAGCGCACATCAGAGAGCGAGAGCGAATTAATTCCTCATAGCCATCATACAACAACAAAGTGCAAAATTGTCAATGTCAAACTTATACATGTCATGTCACCTATCAAAGTTATACCAACAGAAAAACATTAAAACCACTGAAAGAGAATATTATTTCAAATCATTATTCCTAATACTCCCACTTTTTAATGTTTTGGGACACAGAATAACAGTTGCAAAATAAGAAAGATACAAAAATGAAATGTTCAGTTTTCAAAGAATTTAACATTCAACATATTTCTTAATTCTTGGAAATGCAATTTAGCCAAGGGTTTGGTAAATATATCAGCCTCTTGTTTTCTAGTACTAACATACTCAGGCAGTATTTCCTCATTTTTGTATTTTTCTCTTATGAAATGATACTTGACATCTACGTGTTTCGTTCGATTGTGAAACTCTGGATTACGTATCAATTTGATTGCACTCTGATTGTCAATAAACAGAGTGGTTGGCACATCAACTTTTTCACCGATATCCATCAAGAGTTGTCTAATCCATACAGCTTCTTTCGTAGCTTGGCAGGCAGCTACATATTCAGCCTCAATTGTTGACAAGGAGACTGTAGCCTGTCTCTTACTTGACCAAGTAACAGGACCTCCACTCAATTTGAATACATAGCCTGTTGTAGATTTTCTTGTTTCTCTGTCATTAGCAAAATCAGAGTCACAGAAACCCATGAGAAAATTCGTATTTTCTTGTTTCTTATAAAGAATTCCATAATCAACAGTACCTTTCAGGTATTTCATGATTCTTTTAACAGCATTCCACTGGGAGCGTGTGTGGTTGTTTAGATATCTGCTCACAACTCCCACTGCATAGGAAATATCAGGTCTTGATACAATTGCTGCGAACATTAGGGACCCAACACCTTGTCTGTATGGTACATCTCCAGTGCAGTCTCTATCAGTTTCATTAATGGCTAGATTAGTATTTGAATCAGCAGGGATACTCATCTCAATAGCATCAGTAAGCCCAAATCGGTCTATTATTTGTCTTACATAGTCACTTTGGTTTATAAAGATGGAACCATCATTATTTTGTTGTATCTGTAAACCAACAAAATAACTAACATTGTTAATGGTTACTTCAAAGTTCTGCTGTAGTTCTTGCAAGACAGCTTCAATAGCATAGCTGTTTGCAGAAATAACTAGACCATCATCTACATAAATGACTAATAACACTTTGTTATCCAACACAGTTCCATTGTAGACACAATGATCAGCCATACTCTGTTGAAAGCCAAATTTTTTCAGAACACTATCAAATTTAGCATTCCAACAACGTGGAGCTTGTTTTAAACCATACAAGGACTTTTTCAATCTACATATCTTTCTTTCTTGATTGTTGAATCCTTCTGGTAAAGTCATATAGATTTCTTCTTGTAGTTCTCCATATAAGAAGGCTGTCTTAATGTCGAACTGTTTCATTTTGTAGCTGTTTTGTGCTGCTACAGCCAGAATCACTCTAATTGAGTCATAACGAGTTGTAGGTGAAAATATCTCATGATAATCTTGACCTTCTATCTGGGAAAAGCCTTTTGCACAGAGTCTTGCCTTGTATCTTGATATTTCACCTCCAGTTGTTCTCTTAACCCTGAAGACCCACTTAGCATTTATAGGTTTCTTGCCTACAGGAAGTTCTGTCAATTCCCATGTATTGTTTTTCTCTAAGGCCTCAATTTCACTTTTAATGGCTTCTTGCCATTCTTTTGAATTATTACTTTTCAAAGCATCTTGATATGTTTGTGGTATATCAGCTTCAACATAATTCAATTCGAAGTTTTCAAATCTACTTGGCAAATGAATTTGACGTCTTGGCCTTTCTAGGTTAGGTACTTCTTCTTCTTCTCCGAGATTTTGCTCCAGACCACGTCGCTGGTCTGCTGCAACTTTTTCTTCTCTAACCTCTTCTTCTTCTTGGCCACCGACTTCTTCATTTTCTTGACCACCAACTTCATTGTCAAATGTGATAGGTACTGTTTGTTTTGTATCACATAACCCAAGACTGTCCTCATTGAAAATCACATTTCTTGACACTGTAATCTTCTTGGTTAAGGGATCAAAAAGTCTGTAATTTTCTGAGTTATTGTCATAACCCACGAAAATTTTCTTTTTGCTCTTGGGATCTAATTTGGTTCGCTTCTGATCAGGAACAAATTCATAGGCTTCACAACCAAATATTTTGATATGCTTTAAGCTGGATTTCTTACCAGTCCATATCTCGAATGGTGTTGAGTTGGGTGCTTGTGTTGTGGCAGTTCTGTTTAGCAAATAAATTGCAGTATTCACTGCTTCTGCCCACAAGTACTTGGGAACGTTGCCTCCATACATCAATGACCTAGCACATTCCATAATAGTGCGATTGTCACGCTCTACTCTCGAGTTCTGTTGAGGGGTGTATGGTGCAGTAGTTTCCAACTCTATCCCTCTGCTATCTAATAACTGTTTCAACTCTGCATTGCAGTATTCTGTTCCGTTGTCTACATGAAATGTTTTCATGTCTGAACCAAACTTGTTTTTGATTCTATCACAAAACACTTTGAAACAGTCAAATACATCAGACTTATTTTTGATAAAATAACCCACACGATAGCCTGAGTAGTCATCTTTGAATAATAGTAGGTATTTTGACCCTTTGACCGAGGGTGTTGACATAGGCCCACACAAATCACTAAATATGCGTTCACCAAGTCCTGCTTTCACATGCTCTTTCTTCTGAAATGGAGTTCTATGATGCTTTCCAAAAGCACAGGCAGCACAAAAGAAATGTTCAATGTCTTTGCAGTCAACACCAGTTACCAATCCCTTAGAAACCATATCACGAATTGTCTTAACATTCAAATGTCCCAGTCTTTCATGCCACATTCTAAGATTTGAACTTGTGACAGCATTTATTGAACAAATCACTGTGCGAAATAGCATTTTATATAGATTGTTCTGTTCCCTCACAGCACATGCCACTACAGCTTCATTTTTGTAGATTTTTGCTTCATTGCCTTGCTTGACAATTTTCATGTCCTTGTTTGTGGCTACACCTTCAGAAAACAGGTTCTTCCGTAATTTGGGGACATACAAAACATCATTTATGGTACCATCTGTCCAGATACCATCTACCAGTTTTTGTATTCTTACAGTGCCTGTTCCTTCCACAGATAAAATCTGATTGTTACCTAGGCTGACTGTTGATCCTGTAGTAGGCACAAGGGATGAAAAGAAGTCTCTTCTGTAGGATATATGTGCAGATGCACCACTATCCATTAACCATACATCATCCCAACACACAAAAGTGTCACTCACGGTATCACAACTGTCCACATTGAAAGCTGTAGCATTGTTGACATCAGTGTTACTCCCACTTGACTGTCCCGCACTTGCTCCTGCACTTCTAGTTTTAGGTCTTCTCGACTCTGGACAGTTTCTTGCCATGTGACCCTTATTTTTACAGTTGAAACATGTAATTTTGGATACATCTCTGGGTTTTGTTGGTTTCTTCGCCTTTTCTGCAGCACTTTTCCTGTCATTCATTGTAATTGTAGCTAAAGCAGTTTCCGTTTCATCAATTGATGTTAAAGCTGCTTCCTCATCTAGCAACCGGGCCGTCAGATTTGGTAGTGTTTGTTTAGTTTCATCAACAGACAACCATGCCTGTCTAACACTACGAAACTTTGTAGGCAAGGTGCCTAAGACTTTCACAATGATTGCAGAGTCACTGATGGTGTCACCAGACTCCTTAATTTGCTTTGCCAGGTTCTCTACTTTTGAGATATGCTGTGCAATACTGTCGTTTGGACTCATCTTGTACTGGTGAAATCTCTCATGTACAAGCATTTTGTTCAGCTCAGATTTCAGTTCATAAATTGAGTCCAGCTTGTCCAGTATCTCTTTCGATGTCTCGCAGTTCTCAATTAACGTCACCTGTGTCAAGTCCATTGCTGAGGTTAGTGTGAACATAGCCAGGGCATCCTTCTTGTTCCACACTGCCACCTCTTGAGGATGTGCCGCTGAAGGCGCTGGTTCTGAACCATCAGTCATTCCAAATACGCCTTTTGCTTTCAGCGCACATTTTACTTGAAACTTCCACTGTCTGTAATTGCTGCCATCGAATTTACAAATATTGCTAATTTCTACTCTGTCCGCCATTTTGTGATTGTCGTAAACGTTGTGTAGATTCTGCAGGTTCCAGATCACGTTCCTGATATACTTCAGTCTTCACCACCCCTTTCCAGCAATAACTGGGCCCATAACCTTTTATAGGATTTCGTGGATTACCAGGAGTTTGAAGAAAATCTAACGAAAATGGAATTGCTAATTTACTCGTTTTATTAATCAAAAACTCGGACAACAATATACTTGTGCAGCGCACATCAGAGAGCGAGAGCGAATTAATTCCTCATAGCCATCAT
Source organism: Phaedon cochleariae (assembly GCA_918026855.4). Lineage (NCBI taxonomy): Eukaryota > Metazoa > Arthropoda > Insecta > Coleoptera > Chrysomelidae > Phaedon > Phaedon cochleariae. The sequence goes on from OU896723.1 coordinate 9,775,447, forward strand.
ACAACAACAAAGTGCAAAATTGTCAATGTCAAACTTATACATGTCATGTCACCTATCAAAGTTATACCAACAGAAAAACATTAAAACCACTGAAAGAGAATATTATTTCAAATCATTATTCCTAATAAAAATAATGTATCAATTTGCAAGAACATAATTCCTGCTGCAGTTGACTTCAATTAAACTTTCAATTTCTTATTTTTCATATAAATAATTAGACCTATACAGTCTGTCCAAGATAAGGTTGAACAGCTTGGGGATCTCGAAAACGGTAAGAAATACGAAGTCGGTTAAATGGGGAAAAAGTTGCGCATTCGGAGGCTCATATCAAGAGCCTTCGAAAATTTTAAAAATTATTATAGTTTTTGAGTTATATCGAAGAAAGTGAATTTTTTGAATATCTATTTTTTTTTTCTCCGTTATTATTAGAGATACAGCAAAAATGAGAACACTTTTTCATAGCAACTTTTGAAGACGTTCAACGTGGTGATACCGATTTTTCTATGCGATGTTTCGTATTCGTGGAACCATCATCAACTTTTGTTTTTTAAATACGGTCCTGATAATTTTTTTACAGATTCTGAAAGGTTTTTTCATTCTGAATTCAACCATGTATTATACAAAGTGGTTTATGTGTGTTTCGACCTATTTCTGGGTCTATAAAAATGCCATCAGTTCCACTTATTTTGAAGGAAAATTAGTCAACACACTAATACCTCATCAACTGGTTTCAATCAACAACCCATTTCATTTTGCGGAATCAAAGATTCCGTCCATAAAAATTCAGAATATGTCAAGCGCTAAAACCAGGCGATGACGAAAGGCGCAGGACATTCTGTGAGTGGTATACCAGGAAATGTTAAAATTTAGCAGATTTCCCTCGAACAATCATCTGGACTGATGAAAGCATGGTCCCTAATCATGGTAGCTTCGATAGAAACAATACACATTATTGTTCACGAGAAAATGAACATTTATACATTTCAGCGAGACACCAACACCGTTTCGGCTTTAATATGTGGGTTGCAATATTTGGTACACGAATTAATGGTCCTTCTATTTATCATGAAACACAGACTTCCGAACGTTATAGAAATTCGCTTGAGAATCATCTTGAGAAAGCTCTGGATGATTTACCGATTGCGGAAGTTCAGAACTGTTGGTTTCAACAAGATGGCGCTCCGGTACATAATTCCAGAGAAGTCGGTGAGTTTTTATCCCTTGGCCGGCGCGGTCGCCAGATTTGACACAGCTGGATTTTTTCTTAGGGGATATATCGAACTTTGTACACGCAAATTTCTTTGATGATGAAGAAGAACTAAGGGACAGTGTCTTCGAAGCATTCAGTAGAATAACCCCAGAAATGCTTAGCAATGTCTTAGAAGAAACTGTGAGAAGAGCATATCTTTGTTCAGAAAATAATGGTCATTATTTTGAACATTTGATATGGATGTCTCTGTATAGGTAGTGTCAAAGTTAAGTTGTTAAAGTAATTCGTGTAAGAATTCATCAACAATTTTAAACGCTGCATTGATCGAATGATGTACCTACCTAGTGAAATATTTTTTATCCACTTTTCAGTATTGAATAACTAATCCATCAAGTTTGACACTAAACGATCAGAAATAAGTGGAACTGATGGCTTTTTTCCTTTGGAAGTTTGAAAAAACATTGATGATGGATAGAAATAGGTCGAAACACATTCTAATCACCTTGTATAGTACATGGTTGAATTCAAAATTAAAAAACGTTTCAGAATCTGTGAAAAAATTATCAGGACCGTATTTAAAAAACAAAAGTTGATGATGGTTCCACGAATACGAAAAGTCGCATGAAAAAATCGGTATCATCACGTTAAACGTCATCAAAAATTGCTATGAAAAAGTATTTTCAGTTTTTCTGTATCTGTATCTTTTTTCGATATAACTAAAAACTATAAATAATTTTCAAAATTTTCGAAGGCTCTTGATATGAGCCTCCGAATGCGCATTTTTTCCCCATTTAAGCGACTCCGTATCTCCTACCGTTTCCGAGATCCCCATGCTGTTCAACCTTATCTTGGACAGACTGTATAGCTCATAGTGAAATGGTAACGATAAAGATCCTCTCGTGGATAAAATTCAAGTAGTCGGTTTCCCTGCGGTTTTATTTGTTTTTGGGGGTGCTTAATCTGAATCTGAAGTTTGCTAACGAAATTTCCTGGAGCGTTTCGAGTTATTGGCAAAACATAGCAAAATTTACGCATTATTTTCCATTTTTGCCTGTAATTCGGAAACACACTATTTAGCGAGGAGACCATCAACCTATAAAAAGTTGAAGCTGATGAAATTTTCTATATAATTATTCTTGCGCATGAATGTAGGACTAACAGGTGACCCACTGAGCAAATTTGGAAGCTATGTTGATGCAAAGTTGTAGCAATTATGAAAATGGACGTTCCAGAAATATTGCAAATGTAAATTTCTGAATGTGACGTTCCAGCAATGTCACAGTAACATGTGATGGAGTCCTGGCCTGAATTATTGATTTTGTCAGCGTGTACTTCGATTCTTGAATTGTCACACACTGAGAGAAACTGGATATTAAAAATATCTATACCAGCTCTGATTGTAATAACCATTATAAGGAAATCTCCTAATCCTGATCATTTTATTATTACAACAGTATATTCTCTCCATTCTGTAATTATGAAAATCGATTTCTTAAATCATTTGTAATACTCTTGAATAGTCTTGAATGGACATTTGGTCATAACGCAGGTGTGTTATGACATTATGAGAATTTTATAAATTCCAGTCTATTTAGATTTTTTATTGACATAGCTCGTTTTGTGAATTATGCTCATTGGTGAATTCAGCTAATGTTTGTCCCAATAATCATAGCTGTTTGGGTTTCTAGCTTTGTACGTTGACGAATAACTCTAGCAATTCACATGTATGACGGTTATTAGGCAATCATTCGACAATCTTCGCTCTAGTGTTTCATTAGTATTGGGGCTGACAAAGATACAGATCGCGTCCATTTCTCTGCTGTTCTCGGTCATGGGTGCCCGTGTTCAATTATTGTTCAATGGTTTCGATCGTCCGAATCGATAGAGCCGTGTCTTGTAGGTGAATGTCTGTGATGTAGCAAAGTTTTGTTTTAGTGCTGGCTGTGAACCGATCTGTGCAATACACCGTGCATTGCATTATTGCAATGAAAAAAGTATTCTCCATACCCACTTTTCAAGGCCTAAAATTGGTTTATTTCAAAAACAAAATGATCGATGAGATTCTGAATCAAAATATCTGGGTTTCTGTGAGGGAAGTTTTATTGACAATTCTCATCATAACTCCGAAGGAAGGGTAAATATAAGTATTTAACTTCTCATTTCTTAATAAATTCGTCAGTATTGCATATAGATGATATTTCTCCGAAAAAACCAATGAGTTATGTCAAAAAACTTCCACAGATACCCAAATATTTCAATTCAGAGACTAAACGTATTTTTTTGTTTTTTTGAAAACAATAATTTTGGATCATGAAAAGTGATAGTGTAGATAGGATATTTATTTTCATTGCAGTAATTCAAAGCACGGTTTCATAATACATACCATCGAATAATGTTGATTAGATAACCTTATTACCACTGTTTGATGAATATACTAGAGTAGAAAAATATTGGGATAACTGTTGAAAATGAGCTACATTACAATAGCATGTCAAAATGTCAGGTTTCATGCAGATATCAGATAACTATAATAAAATGAGACGAATTACTGCGTTACCTCAAGATGGTTGTGCCAGTAATAAACACATGCTGTTTTATGTCGATAGTCTAATAACCACTGTAGAGTGGAGAGTTACTGCAACATTTTATGGGAATAATTCCTATTCGACATTATCATAGAAACTAGAATAAGTAGTAGTTATTCAGCAGCGGTGTTTTTATACAAGTTTGCAAATTGAATAAGCTGCACTGTGCTACAAGTCACCTGAAAATTCACTTCATCTATGGTAGCACATGAACACATCTGTCCCCTATTTATTGCAGATATCGTAATAACGGTTATCAGATTTCCAATTATGATAACTCAAGTTTTCTCTCAGTGCAGTGTTTACTTTGAACTATATAGGTACAATAATGTTTTTTCACCACTAGCTATAAAATATACCATTATATACTATTTTTCGATTAGTGAAGTGTGTTTTTACTACCAAGGTAGTTTTCGTCATTTTATGAACCAATAGTCGATAAAGACATTAGCCATCTCTGTTGTAATTAACCCGAATGCACTGTTCTGATCAGAGATTCGCAGGAATGGCACTGGAATCTAGTATCAGTCGTATTCAATAAAAAAGCGTACAAGTATTGAAAAGAGAGGATATCTGGATCCTAGTTCTAGTTGTGTAAAACTGGCTCAGCCAATGCTTTGTGCATGTTTTCGAGAACCTATGACAACTTTACTGTCAACATTTGGTGAACAATCATTCTCGATACCTACTTGTACGCTTTTTTTTTAATACGACTGAACTCATCAATAACGACTTGTCATTAGCTGTCTTGCATGGTCATGGCTAAGAATTGAAAAAAAGTGCTTTCATTTGCAATAGGCCCAGAATGATTTTTTATAACATTGATTGATTGATTCCATGTTCTCTATTATTTCACTATTATTTGGAAGTAACGAATGAAATTCTAATTTTTTATTGTCTATCTCATTTCTTTTTGAGGATCTTCAAATTTATTATTCTGATTCTTTATTTTCAATTCCATTTCTTTTTCGGGACCTTCAAATGCAGTTTTGGTGATTGAATAAAACTTCCTGGATTTCGTTTCAACTATTTATTTGTGAACTAGCTGCATGTTTCGAAAAAATCAAAGTAAGTACCAGCACTCAGACACATAGTAAGAAAATAATCAAAATTAACTCAAAACAATGGTCGCCATATTAGTAGTCATTGTTGTTCATAATCGCAAGACTTGTAAAATTAGCCACCAGAGCCGCACACTTCGTAATTCTCGCGAATTTCCAAAAATGAAGGCTTAGCGAAATATTACACAAGAAATTCCAATTCTTCAGGTTGGGTAATGAGTAGAATAATAAAGTTAGGCAAGTATCAATGTAGATAAGTTTAGTTTTCCTACGAGCGTGCGGAAAAGTAACTTTTCCGCATGATTTTTCGTATTGATGCAAACACTAACCAATCAAATTCGAATAAGAAACGACGTTCTTCAAGATGTTGCGGCATCTGCTATATTACAGCATGCAACAAACACAAATTGCACTCGATGAAAAAAAAATCATTATTTTTCAGTGCATAAAAATATCGTGCGGAAAAGTTACTTTACCGCACTAGTGCTGAGAAGTTACTTTTCCACACGATTTTTGTATTGTTGAAAATAAGGATATTTAGGACTAACTAAATGATCCATGTAACTATATTGTGTTATGTGTCATTTTGTAGCATCATTATAAGATATTGTTTATGAAAAACTTTTTTTTATAAATAATATGGACAAAAACACTCGTAGGAAGAGCTCCTTCGCGTGCGGAAGAGTACTAGGTACTTTCCGCACTTGGTTAGGTAAATAACTATTGAAGTACGACTATTTTACCCGAACAAGATTGTAGATTGTAGATGGGTCGTATAGGCTGGGAGACCTCTCGATCACTGCGACCTAGAAGATCTATTGTGATTACTCCTATCTAGTTTTGGTCCTCTAACCCTAGACTTCTGATGAAGCCTACGATTTTCCTGACGGTTGAATTTTCCACCTCAGCAGGGGTGAGATAGACCTGTTCTAGGTGGTTCAGCCTTTGGCGGACTAATACTTCACATAAGCAAAGTATGTGTTCCGCGGTTTCGGTCGCATTGTTACAAAAGCGGCAAGTCAGTCTCCGCCAGGCCTATCTTTTTGAGATGGTACCTCAGAGGGCCGTGTCCTGCGAGAAAGCCTGTGATAAGCTTCAGCTCTGGTTTGCTGAGGCTGAGTAGCTCTTTGGCTCGGTTCTGCGAATGGTTGATGAACCTTTTCGCTTGTCGTTGACCTGGAGTTGCTCTCCAGTAGGAGGACTTTTCGATTTCTTCCCATTTCCTGAGTTCTCCCTTTAGGTGACATTTGCTTATCCCACAAAAAGGCTCAGGACCAAAAAGTGCAGATGCTGCACCTTTTAATGGCAAGGCGATCAGCTGCCTCATTTCCTTTGATTCCTTCATGCCCTGTGACTTTGTTGTCCTTTCCCAGTTGCATGAGTGTTTCAAAGCAGTCCCATGTAATCTTTGATGTGAAAACGAATGATTTTACCCGAACAAGCTACAGTGTTAGCGAAACATGTCGGGTGATTAAATTTGTTGTGGAAATCTTATCGTTCGTGGAGTTTTCTGTCATAAACACAGAGTGTTTTGCTCGGTGTTTTGGAAAAGAGTTGAAAGTTTGAATCTTGGAAGTGAGATGCCCTTTGGCATTTTCACTTTATAGAAGACTATAATCACTATTGTTATGTTGAAGAATGTCTTAGGCCCAGTTTTCCTTTAATCTTTAGTGAATTTTGGTCCGTCCCTGTACAGGTTTACTATATGATAATTATCAGATAGACTCCATACAATCTATCGAGAATTTCTTTATTCGTGAAATTCTCCAATGCATTATATTCGTGCATAAAAATGACCAGATAGTTTTTATGCACACGTGCATGTCTGACCGATATGACAGGTCGTACGTTGAATCAGCGCATTCATGGACATGAGATGAATTTCTTGGAAAAGAAAACAAATTTTACGCCAACCATATATCAGAAGAAAACCGTAGTTTTGATGATAATTTCGAAATTCTACACGTAGAAAATAAAGGAATAGAACTCAATCATTTTGAATCATTAGTTGATTTCTATCCCAAAAATTCTAACATTTTACTTAACGATCAACTAGACCTCAATAGTTCACCACTGTTGAATTTGCTTTCTTATAGTAGGTGATAATATGTATTTGCTATTAACTCTTTCAAGTTGATCCGGTACACCGTATTTGAATGTAGATATTGTGCCTATTTTCCGAAAATGAAGGTTTATCGAACCTGTCCACAGGCAATTCTAATCCTTCAGGTTGGAAAAGTAGGATATATAAAAGTTAGGCAAGATTGAGAATTTTTGTGAGGTTTTTCATTTGCCATGAATTTCCATCAAGTAACGACCGAGTCAATTAAAAAAAACTAATAAAGAACTTAGTATTTTGTGGATATTCGTTAGGCAGTATATCATATTGATGCGTTCAATACAAATGTACATATACGTACCTATTCCAGAAACAACTTATTATATGTATACACCAGAAGGAATATTAAAAAATTCTTACTCGAATTCTGATTTTTATATCCATTATTTTGTGAACCTTTGGCAAGATGGTCAGGTACACAAGACTTCTCATTGCAGATATTCGGACAGCATTTTTTTCCATAGCATTGGCTGTCATCCTTACATTTCGGACTACAAGATGTCATCTTACTGGAGAGAGGACAATTTGCTTGAAAACAGAATGAGTAAGGATAAGTAATAAAATTATAGCCAGATGACCTTTTGGTCCAGGAATTATATCCCTAATCCTAATAAAGCTATCTAGTGGATATTTATTAGATATGCGTATATACCTACAGGGTGTCTGGAAATTAAGCGCAAAAAATCAAGGAGGTGATTCGCCACGATGAAAGATGAAATTTATTCAATATACGTGGGTCCGGAAATGCATAGTTTTCAAGATACAGTGTGTTAAACTTTTTAGAAAAAACTGCAGTTTTTTATGAATATCTCAAATATTCTTCCACCGATTCTCTTGAAATTTGGCAACGATGTTTTTTGTCATGTGGGGCTGATTTAGCCATAATTGAATTGGAATTGTGAAATCCAGTGGCGTTCCGGGGGCTCCATATCCTATTTGAATAACTGAAAATACAACATTTTGGTCTCATGAATTGTTTTGATATTTTGCTTCGTTTCCGTGTAAGACAAAAATAGATACCAATTTATTGTATACATTTTGTGCAAAACATCTGCTTCAAAACAGAAGAAGAAGAGAAAGAAGATTCATTTTCTTCAAGAAATCTTCGAAGAAAATGAATCCTTATACTTATTCTATGTCTAATTGTCTATGGAAATTGATCACACATACATTTTCACACCAGTTTTTGAAGGAATTTTTTGGCACAAATTTATGCAATAAATCGGTATTTATTTTTTTCCATAGAAATGAAACGAATTATCAAAACAATTCAGGAGACAAAAATGTTGTATTTTTAGTTGGTCAATAGGTTATGAAGATACAGAATTCAAAAAAATCAGTGGCGCACATTTCATTGACAATAATATTTGGTGGGTTGTCCCCGGGACGCCACTGGATTTCATAATTCCAATCAAATCATGGCTATATCAGCCCCTCATGACAAAAAATAGCAGTACCAAATTTCAAGAAAATTGGTGGAAGGACATTTGAGATATTCATAAAAAAACCGATCTTTTTTAAAAGTTTTAACACACTGTAGGTTGAAAACTATGAATTTCCGGACCCACGTACATATAAAATGAATTTCATATTTCATCATGGAGAATCGCCTCCTTGATTTTTGCACATAATTTCCGGACACCCTGCATACAGTGTGTCCCACTTTACCATGCTCACTATGGGTATCTTTTTACCGGTGAGAGATACGAGGTCGGTTAAATGACACCAAATGAGGAGTTTGTCAAGGCCATTTATAATGTGGAAAAATATTTTGATAAAATCTATTCGTTTTTGTTTCATACGCAAAAAACAGATTTTGATCATTTTCATGTCTCCTCCGTAACTTCTTTATTCATGAAAATATTCAAATAGGAATTTCACATTCTCATGGCAGTTTTTCAAAGTGATTTCGAAAAAAATATGAAATTTATACCATCTGTTAGTTCTAGAGTTTGAGATATCAGCACCAACTTTAGTTTTTCAAATGTAGGTCATAGCTCACTATGACTTAGTTGATTGATTGATTGATTAATGGCAGAATGATCAGTCAGGGTTTGAAGCCCAAAACACTGCAGCCTTTCGGCCTATTGTATTCCTGATCATGCTGTTGACTCAGGTGAACAGGTTCGCTACCTTGATGAGGTTTAGCAGCCTCTTCACCAGATCATTCTTTGAAAATGCCTCTTGAGAGTTTACTGCTCCCAGAAGGTTGTATCTCCAACGCGCTAGTGCTTCGCACTCCAGTATTACATGGGTGGCAGTTTCCTCCTCCTCATTGCATAGTCTGCATATGGGTTCGTCTGTATAGATGCCCATTTGATGCATATGTTTCCTCAAGGGGCAGTGACCGGTTATTAGTCCCGTCACTTGTTTGATCTGACTTCTGTTTAGGCTCAGAATGTCGTTAGTCACTGTTTTGGACAGTGTTCCAACCATCAGTTTACTGTGTCTTTGTCCTGGGACATTGTTCCAGTATGCCTGATGTCTTTCTTGCATCCACCTTGCCAGCCAGCCGCGTATTGAGGTTTTGGGGATACCGAACACAGGTTCCGGCCCCATAAACAACGTCGCAGACCCCTGCCGGGCAAGAGCGTCAGCTGCTTCATTGCCTTCAATTCCCTTATGCCCTGGCACCCATTGAAGAGTTACCTTGTTGTGGTTAGCCAGGATTAGCAGGCTTTGAAGGCAATCCCAGACCAATTTTGATCTGATTTTATTGCATGTTAGAGATTGAATGGCCGCCTGACTATCTGAGCATATGAGGATTTGTTTACCTCTGTATCCTCTTACTATATTCTCTCTCAGGCATGCCTCAATAGCATGCACCTCTGCCTGGAATACTGAAGCATACCTCCCCAAGGAAGCACACATCCTGGTTCTGGGTCTATCTCCATATATTCCGGCTCCCGTGCCCTCATCAGTCTTAGAACCGTCAGTGTACCATACTAACGTGCCTTTCTGACAGTTAGTCAAGACCCTTTCATCCCAGTAGAGCTGAGTGTTGAAGGGTCTGTAATAGTTATTTCTAGGCAGCATTTTGTCCCTTCCCATATCCATTAGTGGGCTTGAAACTTGGCTGATTATTTTTGTATGTCCCAGGGAGTCACCCCGAGCATACCAGTTGCCGGTACACTCCAGTCTGTATGCCCCCATCCTCGCTTCCGCCCTGATGAAGATTTCAAGAGGTGGAATATTGAGTATGGTTTCCATAGCAGCGGTAGGAGTGCTGCGCATAGCACCTGTGATGCAGAGACAAGCTAATCTCTGGAGTTTTGAAAGCTCCATTATAGCTGATCTCTGTTCAGTCTTAGGCCACCAGACAAGCGATCCATATACAATCATTGGTCTCACCACAGCAGTATACAGCCAATGTACCATGCGTGGTTTCAGTCCCCATGTGTTACCAATCGCTCTCCGAGAAGCCATTAGTGCCATTTTGCCTTTGCTGACAGTTTTTCGCAGTTGAGTATTCCAGGTTAGCCTAGCATCTAGGGTTACTCCCAGATACTTAACCTCCTGTGTCATACTTAGCTGTGTGTCAAAAAGTCTGGGAACTTTTAGTTTGTCCAGTTTCTTCTTTTTCGTGAAGGCCACAAGTGCAGTTTTACTAGGATTGACCCTGAGGTCTGCCTTTCTGCACCAGCCCTCTACTATCTTCAGGGCTCTCTGCATCAAGTCTGAAATAATTTCAGGATGCCGCCCCTCTACTAGAATGACAACATCATCTGCATACCCCTGTGAGTAAATTCCTACATTGTTTAGTTTTTTCAGGAGTTCGTCAATAACCAGATCCCACAGCAGGGGAGAAAGAACTCCTCCCTGTGGGCAACCCCTAGAAATCGTCACCTCCATGGTTTCACCAAGCAATGTGGATTCCGCTGTTCTGTTGTGTAGCATGTTTTTTATCCACCGACATGTGGTGTCTTCCACGCCACGCTCAACAACCGCTGCTACCATGGATATGAAGGGTGTGTGGTCGAATGCCCCTTCAATATCCAGGAAAGCCGTAAGAGCTATGCTCTTGTTGCTTATTGCGGCCTCAAGTTTCCCCACCAGTTGATGAAGTGCCGTTTCACAGGATTTTCCCGATTGATATGCATGCTGGTTTTTATGTAGTGGCCTTTCAATGAGAAAGTTTTCCCTGATATGCATTTCAATTAACTTCTCCATCACCTTCAACATGAATGATGATAGTGTTATCGGCCTGAACGCCTTAGCCTGAGAGTAATCTCTTCCAGGCTTTGGGATGAAGACGATCCTCGCTCTCTTCCATGCAACCGGAATGTACCCCGTTGCCAGGCTTGCTCTCAATATCCCACAAATAAACGGAGCCAGCTGGTCCTTACCCTGCTGTAGCATTGCAGGGATAATTCCGTCCGGTCCCGGCGCCTTGTAGGATTCAAGAGTTTCTATGACCCACAGCAGTTTACTGTGGTCAACAATCTTCTTCGATACCCGCCAGTCCCCAACAGCAGCCCTCATGTGAGGGTTTAGTGGGTCTGGTAGATTATCGTTTTCAATTTCAACCGAATCTGGCAGATGAGCCCGAAGTAGAATCTCCAGAGTTTCCCTGCCAGTTTCAGTATATCTCCCGTCAGGTTTCATTATATTCCCCATAGGATTAACAGGTGCCTTGGCTAGGATTCGATGGAGGCGTGCTGCTTCAGAGGTTGTTTCCACCTCTCCACAGAAACGCCTCCACGACTCCCTTTTCGCCCTACGGATCTGTTTATTATAATTGGTCAGAGTGATGGAATACTGCCCCCACTCCCCAGTTTTCTTCGCCTTATTGAAAAGTTTGCGTGTTTCTCTTCTTAGCGTTTTAAGTTCTTCGTTCCACCAGCTAACGTCTTTGCTGCTGTTGCGCCTTACCAAAGGACAGTTGTCCTGATATGAGGATATTATTGCCTCCTGCAACTGACAGGAGGCTACCTCTACATCAGTGCCGTTTTTGATAATCTTCTTGACGTTTCCTAGGTTTATTGTTAAGTCCTCTCTGAATTTCTCCCAGTTCGTACCTCTCGGGTTTCGATAGGCTTCTGTCGGGTGTTCAGTATCTGAAATTTCCATACAGATATACCTATGGTCCGACAAGGACGGTTCCTCAGATACACGCCACCGAGTTACCTGAGAGCTTATTCTAGAAGACGCCAGGGTTATGTCAATGATCTCCTTACGAGTTTTGGTAACAAAAGTTGCTTCGTTCCCGCGATTCATTATAACTAAATTCTTAGAAATTATGTAATCTAATAAGAACTCACCCCTTCTGTTTGTGTCACTGCTCCTCCAAGCTGTGCTGTGAGCATTGGCATCAATGCCAAAGATGAGCTGTAGGTTTGAAAGCCTGCAGTACTCCTCTAGCCTCTCCAGTTCTGCTGACGGAGGTGGCCCGATAGAATCGTATGGCAGATACACTGAGGCTATTATGATTTCCGTCCAGATTCCTCCCATACGTATTTTCAGCCTAATTGCTGCCTGGTCCCTAGAACAGAAATCAAGCAGTTTTAGTGCGTGTAGCTCGTTCTTAACGAAAATGCAGGATCTCACATTCCCTGCCGTCAGATCGTATATTACCTTACCCTTGGCTTCTCCCAGTCCTGAGACTCGTCCCCCGTGAATCCAGGGCTCTTGTATCAGGACTATGTCAGCTTCGCCTCGGGACAGGTACCTCACTAAGGCAGCAGTCGCAGCCTTTTTATGCTGCAGGTTTACTTGAAGGACCTGCAGCATCTTCGGCGCTCTTTTTACTTACCACCCTGAAGGTAAGTTGGGACAGGCCTAGGTAGGCTTTGAAGCCTCTCTTGGCCAACTCCTTCAGGTTGAGGTCGTCAATTCCAAGAACAAGGGTAATTCCTTGTTTGTCGGAATTGGTGGAAATAATCCTCCAGTCTCCTGTTTTAATGCCCTTGTTCTGGGTTTCCAGGAGCTGTAGGATCCTAGCCGGCTCCTTGGCGTCCAGGAACTCGGTTGGCACCCATACCACAGCCCTGTGAGTTTTGACCACCTTATTAGCGTCATCGACGCTAAGGGCGGCCCCCTCCCAAGGCTTCAGCGTAGGCACCTTCCGCTTGAGCCATTCTCTGGATTCCTCATTTTCGCAGGTTAGGATCAGCACCCCCGATTGAGGGTAGCTGCCTGCGAATTGAGGCCCAGTTCCTGGCTCACATCTCCAGATCTCTCTCGTAATGAGAAGCTGGATTTGCTTCACCTGCTCCAAAGATAGCTTGTCTTCGGGATAGTTGCCCGTAGTCACTGCCATCTTAAAGGAGGTCAGGGCCTTACTGTAACTGCCTCCAGTTGGTGTACTGACGGGTTTAGTTACAGAAGGTCCCGCAGAGACACTCTGTTTGCTCCTCTTAAGGAGCGGCGAAGGTGTGCTGGTCTCGGATCTCCCCCTCTTTCCAGCGGCCTCGCAGACTTTCCCACTTCCCGTTGTGGAGATGGTTTTGTCTGGTCTCTTAAGACATGATGGATTTACGGCCACCAGTGCTTGAGGTTTTTTCGTGGGCCTCCGATTTGACCTAGGCTTCCTAGGAATGATCGGGTCCCCACGAGCCATAGCCGCCTGGATCGCCAGCTTCCTGCGCTGCGCTCCAGACATCTTCACTTTTGTGTCCGGCAGATCCTGAGGGTTTGGAACCGGTGGCTGCTCACGGCTGCCCCCAGATTCCTCCCCTTCCTCTGTCGACTCCATCAGCTCCTGTAGGATGCGCTCTTCCTCCACAGTAACCAAGGTTTGATGTGCCTCAGTTCCCGTTCCAGAAGAGTCGCCCTCCAGAAGCCTATTCTCTGCATCCAATGAAGATGAGGATGGTGTCCCCTCAACCTCCATCAGATGGGCAGGTTCGTCATTATTTTGTTTTCGGTTTTCCATATGGTTCCCACGAGTAATGCGGATGTGTTGGTCGACCTCAGCAGAGCCGTTTACTGAGGCAAGGCTGTTTACTCCAGAGTTTCGCCTGGTTCTCTGGAGGGCTCGTTGTCTGCACATCTCCCATGTACCACGCATCCCATCGGCACGGGATCCACTCCACCTTAGGATTGGGTGACTTTTCTCATTGTTAGCCTTTGCGAAGCAGCTAAGTAGCCGTTTCCCAAAGCCCCCCCCTCGCGACGTGGACGCCAATGAGAGATATCTCCAGAATTTGACAAGGTTATCCAGGCAAATGGAGGAAATATTGGCCTTAGACGCCAAATCTAAGGCCGAGGGGGATGACTTAGTTACAAATAACTTTTTTTTTTTTCTCTCACAGATGATATGTCGCAGTAATAGTTTTGTGTTGATAACAACGGAGTTATCGTCATTTATACAAAAACAAAAAAAAATATTCGGAAGCCGCCATCTTGAATTTATAAATTTTAACAAAAAAAAATCATGATCTCTGACCTCAAAAAAGCCCCACTTACCAATTCTGAATGGAATAGGACCAAATCTTGTCCGCCATCTTGGAGCAGCCATTTTTTTTTTAATTTCAACAAAATTTCCAATTCACCGAAATTATGAGCACCTGCCAAATTTCAAGTTGATCGGAGTTATGGAATTTTTGTTGAAATTAAAACAAATGGCTGCTCCAAGATGGCGGACAAGATTTGGTCCGATTCCATTCAGAATTGGTAAATGGGGCTTTTTGAGGTCAGAGATCATGATTTTTTTGTTAAAATTTATAAATTCAAGATGGCGGCCTCCAAATCATTTTTCGTTTTTGTTTAAATGACGATAACTCCGTTGTTATCAACACAAAACTATTACTGCGACATATCATCTGTAAGAGAAAATGAAGTTATTCGTAACTGAGTCATAGTGAGCTATGACCTACATTTGAAAAACTAAATTTGTTGCTGATATCTCAAATTCTAGAAGAGTTGGTATAAATTTAATATTTTTTTCGAAATCACTTTGAAAAACTGCCATGAGAATGTGAAATTTCTATTTGAATATTTTCATGAATAAAGAATTTACGGAGGAGACATGAAAATGATCAAAATCTGTTTTTTGCGTATGAAACAAAAACGAATAGATTTCATCAAAATATTTTTTCACATTATAGTTGGCCTTGACAAACTCCACATTTGGTGTCATTTATCCGACCTCGTATCTCTCACCATTAAAAAGATACCCATGGTGAGCATGGTAAGTGGGACACACTGTATATAGGGTATAACATAACATATGGGTCACCCCTTATATAGGACGAAAAAAAAAATAGATACGAAGAAATTGGGAAACAAAGATATTCACAGTCATATTAACTTTCTGTTCTAGATAATGTCAATTATACAGGATGATCCATATTTCAGTGACGTACCAAACCTACGATTCAAATGGAGTACCCTAAATTCCATTATATTATTTTTGGATAGACCTCGAAAAGATGGGTTCAATGATGTATGTTGTATGATAACATGGGTCTGAGACCGCCCGTTTCGGACTCATACACACGATCTTCTTTAATAAAGAGACAATTTCTAAAGCCCTTATACCCTCCAGTGGTGACGTGGTTTTACGAAACATGAGTGGTGACGTCGGTCTGAGAGACATTCAATTTTGTATGTGATAAAAAATATACACAATCAAAATTGAGTCAGTTCATATGATTCTACTCGAAGGAAACATAATTGGAAATCAGATTATATTATTAAAAAGATACAATATTCGATTCAAGATCCTCTTCATCGGTCCTGCTCCTAATATGGATGATTTCTGTTAGAAATGATATTTCATTCGTATGAGAATTTATACCTTCGATTGAATATACGCTCAATTTCTCATAAAATGAAGATTTGTTACTTCACTGGTGACGTCGGTCTGACAGTCCGAAGCCAATAACTATTAGCTTCCGCCTCTAGCGCATCGCGCAATAGCTCCAAAATTCAGAAAAAGCATTTCTGGTTGGTCTGAGAGACCGCAGGTCACCAATGCAGGGAAAAAGTTCTGCACAGTTTTCGCCTAGTGTGTATAATAAGGCAGAAACGGTGACCCCGGACCCATTTTATATCATACATTTATATCATACATCATTGAACGATTCTTTTTGAGGTATCTAGCTATATATCCAGAAAAAAGGATGTTTGGTATGTCACAGACATAATATGTATAATCCTGTGCAGTTGATATTGTTTTCGAAGGAAAATTCACAATATAACACTGATCGAGATAAGCTTTTTGATTATCACTTGTTTTCTATACAGGGTGTTTCAAAATAACCTAACCCCCTTGCGAGGGTCGGTAGGACACTGAAAAATAAGTTGGGTTTGCTCAGTGAAAAAATGTCGTAACGGCATTCGTTTTCATGATAGAAAGGTGTTGAAAAATTGATTTTTTTACACATTTTTCACGATTAAGTCGAAAGTACTGGCAACATTGTAATGAAATTTTGTATGAATGTTTCTTGAAATCTGACACATCACATGAATTTGTTTTTATATCTGACTCTCATAGAGGGCGCTAGTTACAGGGTTCGTACCAAGTAGTTTTCAATCCAAATATGATATGAGCTTGAACATCATTCAATTTTACATCAAAAACGTACTCTTGGTGGAACTCGATATACTATGTTTCGTTTTCGGAATATTTGGATTGAAGCTGGTATAAAATGAATTTTATTTTGAGTACAATTACCTATTTATTCAGATTCAAAAACAATAAAATTATTCTTGTGCTGAAGTTAGGTATTGATAAAACAAAGAATCATGAGTAAAAAATCAAGAGATATTTGATTTCAAACACGAAATATTGAATCAGTTAGAGTAAATGTTCAAAATGTCCTACGTTTCGAAGAAAAAACGATTCTATATATTCTTTTCTTAAGAATGTATTATTTTTCTTAACAGTGGAGGATCAGCTGTTACGTCGTTTAAAAGTGATGTTCAATAATGTCTTACAACTCTTCACGTGAATTTACCTATGTAGCATAGACTCTCTGCTCAAGATACAACAAAACTGTGAAATCCATATATGTTCTTAGTCAAATCTGTTTCGATGTAATTCTTGTGATTCATTGTTAAATCAATAAACTCAGCATCAGAAATGTATTGTTGTTTTCGGTTTTCAATGAATAGGTGATAATTTTTCATAATACTCATTGTAATACCATGTAACACATAGCCCAGACAGCACCAGATATTCCATGAATCTTCCTATCATATTCCTTTTGGAATATTGGAATATTCTAGAAATAATCTGGAATATTCCGGAATATCTGTGGAATATTCTCTAAATATGCGAATGGGAATTCCTCAGATATTCATAGAATATATCCAAAAGAATATTCCATGTTGAATATTCCTGGAATATTCCAATGAACATATTCTAAAATAAAAAAAGTGACTCTAGTAGGGATCGAACTCGTGACCTCAAGACTATCAGACCAACGCCTTGACTACTAGGCCAGTAATCGAATTGAATAATGTTCTACATATCAATTTCTTCTGAGAGCGTTGTTCGAAATCGGATCATAAACACTTTTTGTTTCAAAATCCCCTTACATCTAATTTTGATGTTCGATACTCACAACTCTGAAATAATGATGGGTATTTATGTGTTGAGAAACATAGGAATATTCATGGAATATTTCATGAATATACACCACAGAATATTCAGTTGAGAATATTTCATGAATATACCGCACAGAATATTCAGTTGAGAATATTTCATGAATATACCCCATAGAACATTCAGTTAGGAATATTTCATGAATATACAAGAGAGAATATTCATTTGGGAATATTCCTGGAAAATTCATACCTGAATATTCCCTAAACATCACTTTGGAATATTCCTTCTAGATGTTCCAGAGGCATGTATATATTCTAGGAATAATCGATGAATATTCGGAATATACTCCTCCTTTTTAGCATATTTAGAGAATATTCTAGAAATATCCAGTGCTGTCTGGGAGCTTTATACCAGCAACAGTTATCACTTCATCATTTTCAAATCGAAATATTCCGAAAACGAAACACGACAATATCGAGTTTTACCAAGAGTACCTTCTTGGTGTGGAATTGAATTATGTTCAAGTTCACATCAAATTTGGATTGAAAAATCTAACCTCAAAACTACTCGGTACGAACCGTGTAACTAGCGCCCTCTATGAGAGTCGGATAATAAAACGAATGCATTCGATGTGCCAAGAGACATCCGTACAAAATTTCACTACAATGTTGCCAGTAGTTTCGACCAAATCTTGAAACATGTGAAAAAAAATCATTTTTTCAACACCTTGTATCTTGATAACGGAACCAACTTATTTTGCAGTGTTCTACCTACCAAGTAAGGGGGGTTTTTGAACTACCCTGAATATCAATTTTAGTTTACCAGTTGAGAGGGTGGCCCATGTAATATGAGGTAAACCATATTCAGAGAAAACTTCCCACCCTCGGCTTATAACAGGAAAATGAAAACTGCAAATGCAAATTTGGCAAAGGGAATTTGAATAGCCATCTTAAAATGGCGGAAATGGCGTTAGAAAAAATATTTTCTCTCCAAATGAGATTGAAAGTGACTGTTTGATGACACTTAACAGGCAGAAAAGGTGTAATTTCTCTGTCTAAGCAGAAAAAGTTTGTTGCCATGCAACGTTCCAGGTAATAATTGAAATCACATATTGGTAATCGAAATTCACGGTGGCTTTGGGTGGAAACAAAGTGATGGATCATTTGGACTTGCGTGAAATTGGAACGAATTTGGAGCAAAAATCACCTATATATTTCACATGCCAGAAACGCCTTGGCTAAGATGCGTTTTGTTGTGCCATAACTCAATCTTGTTCTTGGCATTGTACAACGTTTTGTTGTGCATTCAAACCCATTCCCGGCCATTCCCATTCGCAATCCTTCTCATGAGAAGGATTGAAAATCAAACAAATATAATATAATCAGATTTTGAGGTTGAAAATATCAAATGTTTCTACAGTTCCTAATGTTCGTATTGTCAGACGCCGATCCGTTAACGGATGGCGTTGAAACATTTTTCCGTTTCTATTTTTTGTGATAAAGTTTTTAAAATGAATTTTGTTTTCGAGATATTTTATTATCCCAAAGGTTAACCATGAACATGAATAGAATATGCTGAGAATATTTTCTACAGAAAAAAAGGAAATCTTGGGTTATCCGACCATGTTTATGTTTCAATCTCAGATTATTCCGTGAATATTCTCAAGATAACTCAATAATATACTTATCATATTTGTATCAAGCATTTATACTAGATTTGTTCCAGGAATATAGTCTATAGGAATATATTCTGGTTAATTTTTTGATAGGTTAACCTATTTATATTTGGGGGATATTCTCGTCACTATTCTGAGAATATTCATAGATTTTTTAAAAGTGTTCCCTTTCTATAAACTCAGAATATTCTTGGGATAATTATATTTTCATGTGGATATTCATTGAATAATTGCATATTCTCGAGAAATATTCTAAGGATAACCTATGAATATTTTTGTGCTATCTGGGTTTTCTTGAGCCCACTCATTTTATCACTTCCGGAATGGCCCAACAAAACGCACCTTTTTTGAAACGCTAGCCGCGGCATTACATCTTGTATTTTTCACAAAGTTACCATATTATATTTTCCATATCCTGAATGCACACATTATTTCGAACAACTTTCATCCAAAATGATTGTTCTATGTGTATTTGGTCAAGAACTATTGGACTCTGATGAACTTGATTTCCTATAACCTCGGCTACACCTCTTGGCTATGAAACGCTAGTCGCGGCATTGCATCTTGTGCTTTTCTGCCTAGTAAAACAATAGTACATTGCTTCATTAGGATCAAATGTGACGCTTTGTTCGACAATAAGCGATATTTGCGTTTGCGAGGCGGAGCGACCGCGAAGCCGAACACGCAAATATTGCGAGTCAAACAGAGTCACTTTCGATCCGAATGAAACATGCTATTTTTTCCGCAATCGAAATAATTGATATATAATCAATTCAATTTAAGTGAAGTTTATTTTGAGTCACTGTAGCATGTTAGTGTCAAAGCGGCAATCATATCAGCTGTCATCCGACACGTTTTTAGTTCCTACTAGTAAAACTTCAACCTTAGCTCCTAGACCCTAAAAGTGTTGCCTAGCAACATACATACTGATCATTTTTTTGTGTCAGTAAGAGGAACGTCAACTTCAAGAGCTAATTTTGGAACAATAATTGGCGACTTTTGAGCCGATTGCAAAAAAAAAATCATTTTCGGATCGAAGTTGTTTGAAAAAATACGTTCTTCCAGAATATGAAAAAAATTGCAACTTTTCGATAAAAAAAAATTTTGACGCCATTTCCGCCGTTTTGAAAAAGGTTGAGAAATTTTTGAATGCGCAAAAATAAACCTTAGACACAGCTATTCAACTTCCTTCTGCCGAATTTGTATTTGCAGTTTTCTTTTTCCTGTAATGAGTCAAGGGTGAATACTATTGACTAATAATATTAGGTGTTAAGGTAGTTACTTACGATCAATTCCGATAACTGATAAGGCTAAGCAAATTAAGACCAAGCCATAAAGAACCAGTTTGCGAGACTCTGAAATTTGAATATAAGCTGATCAGATTATCATGACATTTTATTTTTGTTCAATTATACAGGGTTTTACGAAATTTCACCGACAATAATGCTCCACAGGTGATTTGGATGAGTTAGATAGGAATTTATTCTCGTACTTAATACTTAATCTGCCATTGAAATTAACGGAAAATATGTGTATACCTATATGCAAGTTCCAATTTCCCTGTTTAGCCCACTTGAAGTTATCTGTTTTTTTTTAATATAAGTATCACGAAAAAAAAAAAAAGAATTGTTGAATCAAGCAAAATTTAATTGAATGAAGCTAATATAAGTGTCATATATGCACGACAAAATATAATCTTGAAATGAGCAAATACAGGGTGTCTGTAAAAGGTCTTTACAAAAACATACCACATATTCCTTAGACCAAAATAAGTCGATTTGAGTAAAATTACCTCAGTACAAAGTTGCATCGTTTGGGCTCCAGAGGGCCTTGAAGTTTCAATTTTTAAATCGTTGTTCCCATATAAATTTGAAACGGCATATGCGATTTTGCTGAAATTTGGTGTACTGATAGAGTTTTATGTGTCAAAAAAATGGTGCTAAATGTTTGTCCGATATTAATCCATATAGGCGTAGAACTTGTTTTTTTTTTAATAATTGCACCTTTAACAATTCTACGCCAATGAAATAAAAGGAGTTTGAGTATGAAATTTAGATTGTGCAACTCATTTACTTCAAAAAAGGTACTCCTGATAAGACTCGATTACTCTCATGGTTCTCGCTGAATTTCTGTTTTAATAATTTAGAGTGTATAGGTTTCACAAAAATATTCATATTCAACATATATAATCAAAATAAATAGAGATTTTGCAAAAACTGTTCGAAATGTTCACCATTTTCACGCATTACAAAGATTTATACGTCGAAGAAAATTAATAATAATACATAGGCGTAGAACTTGATTTTTTAAATAATTGCACCTTCAAAAATTCTACACCAATGGCAGGAAAGGAGTTTGAGTATGAAATTTGGATTGGGTGATCATTTATTACAAAAAAGTAACTCGATTTACTCTCATGGGTTTGACAAAGTTTGTATTTTAATAATTATTGTTTATGTTCTGAAATTACTAAAATGCAAAATTTCCTCAAAACCATGAGAGCAATCAAGTCTTATCAGGAGTACCTTTTTTCGACTCAATAAGTTGCGCAATCTAAATTTCATACTCAAACTCCTTTTCTTCCATTGGCGTAGAATTTTTAAAGGTGCAATTATTTAAAAAATCAAGTTCTACGCCTATGTATTATTATCGGACAAAATTTTAACACCATTTTTTTTGCCACATAAAACTCTATCAATATACCAAGTTTCAGCAAAATCGCATATGCCGTTTCAAATTTATATGGGAAAAACGATTTAAAAATTGTAATTTCAAGGCCCTCTGGAGCCCAAACGATGCAACTTTGTACTGAGGTAATTTTATCTAAATCGACTTATTTTCGTCTAAGGAATATGTGGTATGTTTTTGTAAAGACCTTTTACAGACACCGTGTATATATCTTGTTTCGGAGCGAATTTGCAGTTTGAATCATCTACATATTATATGTCTTGCATGAACTCTGGATCTCATTCAATCCAAGCAGGCATAGACGAGGCGAAAAGATCGTCATCTAGTGGCGAAAATTTAACTTGATGTTGAATGAACAAAATAATTTAATTGATATTAAATATTTCGTTGCTCTATTCAAGTAAATAATCCGTTCGAAATCAACTCTACGAAAATACTTTATGATCCTGTTAGTTTTCTTTGGGATATTGGAATTTATAATTTCCTGCCTCAAGAGTTCAAGATTCTCGGATCAATTTATAACCGCTTCAATCTAAAACTAAAAAGACACATGCTGTCCCATTGTTTTTACTCTATCGATAATTATCTGAGAACACCCCACTTCTCGATAATTTGTGTTGATTATATTTCGAAAACAGCAAAATTCATATTTTAGATTTGTGAGAATGTTGTATGTATGTTTGTGATAGCTTAGGTGTATATTTTATTTCATTTTTAATCGTTTTTGAAAAACATTTTGTACTTTCAGTGACTTGCCAAAAACATAATAATTGTTACTTGGTCAAATGAAATTCTATTCTATTCTATGTCAAATTTACGTCTGTAACGAGACTGCTGAGGTCTTTTGGGATAAAATGAAATAGGTAATTGAACTTGAACTTTATAAATGAATGATTTGCAGCAATCATCAAAAGCCTCAATTGAAATCTTTGTTTGACATTTCGTGTGCACATAATATGGAGCTCAATTCTAAAAAATCTATGGAGATGTCATTTTGCCCTAAGAAAGTCAGAGCAACTGAGCTGCTGCAAATCAGCATTGGCACTGATGTTCTTCCCATTGTGAAAGAAAAACAAGAATCTAGGACTTTGGCTGAACTCCGATTTAAGATTCACAAAACATACTAGTTTTTTATGCCAATCTTCAACTATATCCTAATAGAGATATTCTTTCTTCTAAGCTGAAATTCAAACTTTGCGACTCTTTGATATTCTCAAAATTTTGCGATAGTATATAATTATATGGTCCAGCATTATTACAAACTGATTCTCATCGATTACAACGGATACAAAATTCATGTTTGCGGTTTTCTTATGGGGTGCGTAAATATGATCACATCTCTGCTAAGATGAAATCCTCTGGTTGGTTACGACTAGAACTATTGAGACATTTACATCTCTTGATGCAAGTGCATAAAGTCTTGAAAACTGGAAAATTAGATTATTTATCGAAACGGAGACTGAAAACCTTTTCATTAACCAAATATCAAGCCGTAACAAAGCAACACTTGTCATTCTAAGACATAACACTTCAACATTCAAACGTAGTTTTTCGTACAATGCAAGCAAATGTTATAATGAGTTTGCTAGAGAGTTTAAATCTTACACTCTGAGTAACTTCAAGGAGAGATTGAAGAATTATATTCCATCCAGGTAGATCCATATAATTGATTGTTCAATTCTGCTATCCGAACTTGATTTCCATTTATATAAATATTTAATCTATCCTCTAATAGATTCTCATTCATTGTTATCATTATTAACATTGTTATTTTTATTTTTATAATTATTATTAACATTATTATTGTTATGCCAAAAATTTTTTTATTATTATCATTTTCTGGTTGCGTGTTGCGTCGGGACTTTTCGGGTATCATTTGTTCTGCATGTCTTTGTGTTCGATTGGTCTCTAAATCTCCTTATTTATTACTATCATAATTATTATTACAGCTGTCACTATTTTCATTGTCATTGTTGTTATTGATATATTATCATTATTATTGTTGTCATTATTATTATTGTCGTCATTGTTGTTATTATCATTAGTAACTAATGTGTTAATCCACGATAACCTCTTTTGTCTTTTTTGTTTTCACTTGATCGAAAATGCTACGAATTCGGTTTTGTTTTGTTCACGAAGGTTGAGTTGAAAAACAGCGTTTTGCTGATACTCCGCCTATTCAGCATTTGCAGACATCAGGATATGGGATCTTTAATGGATTATAAATTTTTTATTTTTTTTGTTTTCCTGCATATGATGAATAAAGACGAGTTATTATTATAGTTATTATAATAAATACGAGGGTCACCATCAACTATCACGAACGTTGTCCATCGAATTTCGCAACACCCTGATGTATATTGGTTATACATACCCATTTTCACAAAGTCAACCGAGCGAAATGATGTTTTGCAACAAATTGCAAGACGGCAACTGATGGACTGAATGTAAAAGTTGACCTACGAGTGGGTTTATATTATTATATCCCCTGCGGATATAACAGTTTTTGTTTATATTTATATGCTCGTGCATTAAAATTGAGTTATTGTTAATGGTCTTCAATCAATTGAGATTTGTTTTCTTTATGCTGACGCTTGACGGCTTGACGCAGAATAATTATCCAAGTTAATGGATATACAGTGTGTCCCAGCTTGAGACTTTGTCACCCCCTTATAACCTCAAAGTCTTACGAACAATTAAAAATCGCCCAAATCTGTCGATTTTTATCTCGTGTAATAATAAATTATAAGTGATATTAATTTTTTCACGTGTCGAAATGTGACCTTTTCGTTGTTTCAACCAATATCAATGGGTAATTATAGCCAATAATTTGGTATCATATACTAAATATTTCCCTCGGTCATATATCCCAGCGAGCACAAACATCCCTGGGATGTTTTGGGATGTTTTGAAATGTTGGCATGAAGATGTTATTTTGAGACGTAATATGCACTGACCAAAGGGGTCTTTGAAGGATATTGAAGTATTGTTTTTGTTCTTCTGTGGCATTTCTTTGTTTGCCTACTGAGAGGTATCCCTGGGATGTTTTGGGATGTTTTAGAAATGTAGGCATGAGGATGTTTGTTTGAGGCGTAATATGCACTTCCCAAAGAGGTCTTAGAAGGATATTGAAAGTATTGTTTTTGTTCTTTTGTGCCCTTTCTTTGTTTGCCCCACCACAACGTCTCATGCTTACGTCACAATACGATGAATTCTGATTTGTTTTCGATTTTGTTCTTCTTGTCCGCAATTGGCATGCATTCGCGTTTGCAGCGTGTCACGCTTACATCACGCTGCTAACGAACAGAAAGGAATTTGGTGAAGTTTATTGTGTTAGAAGACTCATTTAGTTTGTAATAATGACCATCAGATGCAAGATGTGTTGTTCGGTGGCTCAGTGTAATCAATATATAAAAAGTACGAATTCATCAATACACAGCTTCTCCGCAGTTGCAAAATTATGCATTGTGGAGAACATTTCAGAAATTGGGAAACCCATTTCCAATTATATGTCTGTGTGTAGTAAGCACTACTCAGAAACCGATTAAGAAGGTAATGTCATATCAAGAAAATATTTTTATGTTCAAGGGAAATGGAATCCTAATGCAAAAGTTCATTTTGACAAAAAGCTTCAGAAAAGTACCTCGAAAATGGTTTTTTACAGCGATTTAATGTGCGCAAGACGCGTTGAAAATGTTCTATTGTGTCCATGAAAAGGCTTTAAAAAGAACTAGGGAGAAGGTAGTTTTGTGACATATCAAGGACATCTCAATAATTGCCGCCTGCGGCGGACATTGGCTGTTCTATAATAGTTCTATTCATGTGTGAACAGAACATCGCAGTGGAGGTTCAATGTCTCGAAATCTCGTACTTTTAACATCTCTGAGATGTTTTTGTGCTCGCTGGGTCGGTAATTGCACTGCGAAGAGATCCCGTCGCCATAACAACACAATTAAACTCATGTCGCTAGATCCCAGTAAACAGTACGAATAAATGTCAGATGGAAAAACTGTCGTGTTTTGGTGGGTGGTCCATACAATCTATCCAGGGTATCGAGCATGGAAGTGAACCAAAAACTACCAAATCCAACAGACATAATTCCTTCATTCGTGAAATATTCCAATGAATTACATTCGTCCATAGAAATGACCAGATAATTTTGAATTCAAGCGTGTTATCTTATACACATTGCATTCAGTTGTTTCCATATTTTGTAAAAGATCCCTCCTCCTTCGGACAATAATAACATATTTTACAATTCTTAGATAACACGCTTTCTTGCAAAATAATCGCTAATTTTTATGGGCTTAAGCGATTATAGCCGATAATTTGTTCGTAGCAGATTACAGCGATGATTCTTTCACGTTTTGATGAATATACATAAAGAGTCCTCCAACAAACAATAATAAACTACCGGTTAATCATTGTCCCAATGCTTACTTTGCTGGGAAAATGACTTTAACGGCAAAAATCTGTTGGCTTTTGACATTCCTGTAGTCACTTTGCCAGTGGAGCAAATAATTTAGTATTGGGCCTTCATTGTTTCATTGAATTTGATGTTGCAGGGAAACACAACAGATTTGTTTACTCAATCTTTAAAAAGGACAATGCTTGGCATTCAACCATACTTTTGTTCCAGATAACACTGCGATGGATGTCAAAATACATTGATTTCGTCAAGAGTAAAGTACCCACCTTTATTTTCTACAATATCGAAAATTATCGAAAAAGTTGACTAGAATTGATAACTATACGTTCCAATATCTGATTACATTTGTCTACGATGAAAATCTGGTTTCGACATTTTTCACACGCACGAATTGCTTTACAACACGCATTACGTACTATACTTTACCTACTGCCATATTGTGCATCAAAAAAGTTTGGACAAATAGTCTGAATTATAATTCTTGACAGTTATGTTATCCGCTGTTGACGGCGTTTACGCGATCATGCATGATTGGCGGAATATACGAAAACTGTGCGATTTGTTTATACCGTGCGTAATGAGCTATTTAATGAGGCTGTATCTCGTGTGTTCTTGCCTACTTCCTATATATAGTGGCCGTAGGTGAAAAAATATATCTGAAATCCGCATTCTAGGTTTTAGACCTTGCAGAACTTTTTTTCCTCGCATTTTTTCGTTTAATCAAACGAAATGTTTTCCATATGAATCGATCAGAAACTATTTTGAGGAATAATAAAGCATGATGATTTTCGTCGTAGATAGATGTTGAACGTGGTTTCAAATTTTAGTCAACTTTTCTACAGTGTGACCCACTTCTAATGGAAACAACCGCTGTATCTTGCGTAATCGTTGGGTAAGGATCCTGAAATTTGCCGGAGAGACAGATATATCCAAAATGCACCAAAATGACCAAGTGGGGTCATCTTCAGTGATATACACTGCTCGCCAACAGCCATGAAACCACCCCAATTTCCGGGAAAATGATATTAGGAGTCAAAATAGGTCGAAAATCACTTCAGATTCGGAATCAAGACGCCCATTTCTCTAACTATTCATATGTTTCCTGGAAAATTTTCATTTCTGAAAAATTAAAATTTGTCGGAATTTTTAACGGAAACACCCCCGTATCTTATGTAATTGACTTCATCTTTGGACTTTCCTTTCCTTCTGCAAATTTCAGAACCCTACCTCAATAATTACGTGAGATACGGGGGTGCTTTTTCGATATTGTCGAAAATAAAGGTGAGTATACTCTAATCTTTAGCAACATTTATATTTTTTGACATATACCTCGTATAGGTACGGCTGAAAAAATTTTATATCTGATATTTGAATTCTTGGTTTTAGGCCCTGCAGAACTTTTTATTGGGAATGAATTTTGTCCTAAAATTGTTGTTACCAACTTTTATGATCCGAGATGTTTCTCGAATGGAACGATGATATAATGGGGATTATTCTTCCCAGAATATCAAAATTATTAGTTGAAATATTATTATTAAAAAATCTTGGGTTGAAATATTCTCTTATATCGGTTTCGAATTGTTTACATCTCACCGGTATTCACTTCATGTGTTATATATAATATTAATAACAACTATGATATATAAGTGAATGAATTTCAAAACAATCAGCTGATATTACCCCAAAACATATTCTAGTCTAGTTTTGGTTTATAGTTTTTAATAATAATTTCAATTCGTTGTTGTACCTACTAACTTGAGATGAATAAAATATAAAAAATCCCCAAAATAAAATATATTTTTGCTGCAATCGACCCAAAAGTCGTCCATTTTAGTTCAAAAATTACCTCGTCAAGTTGACGTTTCTCCTACTGACACAATAAAATCATTAGTATATTATGTAATATATATGTTTCTAGGTAACGCATTTGGTGTCTAGGAGCTGAAGTTTGATTTTATACCTCAGGAACTAGAAGTGTGTCTTATGACAACTGACATGATAGCTGCTTCGACACTGACATGCTCAAGTAAGTCAAAATAGTGGTAACTTCACTTATATTTTAGTAATCAGATATCAATTATTTCGATTTCAGAAAAAATAGCATGTTCCATTCGGATCAAAAGTGACTTTGTTTGACTCGCAAAAATCGCTTTCGCTCGGCTTCGCGGTCGCAAAATGAGGTACCAACACATCAACAAACACCAAGTGAAGAGAAACATATATACTGGGTAGGAGAGGGCGAATACGTAAGGACTCCAGAATCATCTACGAGCAAATTCCACATTTATGGAAGCTAATCTCTTCAAAAGAATTCCCGAAAACTTGAAGAAAAAGCTTTCATAGAATCCCTAAATCCGTGTCGACGACTTTGACGCGTGGAGTGGTACTTTGCCTCCGGCAGGGCTCCAAAACTGAAATCAAAAATATACTGCGAACAATCGACAATCTGTGGAAAATGACCCACCACAACCACCCAGAACAAACGATAGAGGAGAGGGCAAACCAAATAAGAAGTGTAATGGCCTAAGAAAACACTACCAAAGAACAGATTGAAAGCATGCACATTGATATGAAAAATTACAGAGAAGGACGACTGGGATAGTCTCTCAAGCTTGCCTGAACAACTAGCAAAAGCGCATACACAGCAGAAAAAGAAGCTCAAAGAGCGAGAGATATGAGGATGAGAGCATTGTGCAAGGCCATCTCGGTCAACCCTGCCACTCCCTCACCCCCACCATCACCAATCTCAGACACCGAAAGAGAAATCCTTTCAGCCACGGAAAGGTAACTGATCAGAGCGGAAAACGAGAGCAGAGGCTCAGAAGACATAGTACAACCCCTGACTCCATAGACACTGGAGATTTCAGGCGGAAAGAGTGATGAATATTAATCCATCTACTGGGTTTGCTGCAAACACAATCCACAAACTTAAAACTTCGTATCCAGGTACGAAAACAGAAGTCCAGCAGAAATACCAACAATGCCCGCTGAATACGCATATGGCTATGAGATAAACAATCAAATATATCAGAACAATGCATTAGCTGAGACTCCAGGCAGCCGAAGACAACCTTCTACGGCAAGTGGATGAACTCATCCCTCCTGAAGAGATGGATACGTTATCACAATCAAGAAGACTGGAAAAAAGACCGAGAGAATACGTGAGCGCTCCAGCAGATAATACCAGGAGCAAAGTAGTCAGAAAACAAGACCTTGATGGATTCACGCAACCTAGTGAGGTAACGAGGACGATAGGTGCTTTTCTAAAACGAACGGATTCTATCACCACAACACAGAAAACCAGTTGTGTTTAGCTTTCAAAAACAATATTGAAAGATCTACCCAAACCACTAGGCAGGAGCCAAAGTAAGTGATAGATCACTCATCTGGCGAAGAGGAGGTACGGAAGAAAAGCAAAAGCACAAACGAAGCAAGAAGCAAACAACAGAAATAACAACAAAACTACCGGTCAAACAGCACAAACGAAGCCAACCATATCAAACACACAACCAATGCAGGTTAGGAGAAATAAAAAGCAACCACCAATCATATTTGATGGTATCTTCAAGGATAGACGTGAGATCATTCCAATTGTCAAAGCGCTAACCAGTAAAACCTTCCACTTCCACAGTGAGGATTCAACTATGTTATATACGGAAACCATCGAAGACTTCGAAAATATAAGCAGAAGCTTAAAGAGGATGAAGTCGCGTACTATACGTATTCACTGGAGAAGGACTGGACTTTGAACCTGAGCCCTATGAATTCTCAGGAGAAATGGAAGACAACTTCGGAATTAAGGTTAACACGTTAAATGCCAAGAAGCCCAAACGTTGGGTTTCATATGCTTGGTTAAATCGGCTCCGAAACCCTAACGCTGACTCTCACGGTGTCTCAAACTTAGTTCAATTAATATCAAGAGAAGACCGATATCCTGACTTTTTATTGTTATGTCCCAAACTTGGAGATCGGTAATCACATATTAGAAAATAAAACATCAACGAGATTTTTAGGGTTGCATATATATCGATAACAAGTTAATGTTCAATGACCATGTAACATCTATGTGTGAAAAGCTATGTATTAATATTTTATGTCCAGTAGTAGGTATCTATGATTTGATTCACTTACCTTTATTCTTTTTCTTTCTCAAACATCATCAGGTACCTACGACCTATCTTATTTTGATGCAAGTTCTTGTTAATTGTTGTGATTTTTAACTAGTGTTGTTCATTTATTCATTTTTTATGTATGTTATGCCTTATGGGTAACAAGTAAGAACTTAAGACAATAAAGTGAATTTGGAATTGAATTGATGTAAAAAGAAGTCACTGATGCCATCTGGTTGCCTGGGATGTGCAGGTATCTGAAAGTTTTTTTACACAACATCCTTCTTTATTATACATAGATAACGGACAATGCTCAATGTTTCCATATTATTCCATAATACATATGGATTCATAGAAACATGAATTCAATTTTTGTTACATGATCTCATAACGTGAAAAATCCAGGATGAATAGAGTCGCCCCAATTGTTTCGAGAGCGGCTGATGAGGCCCAATGGGCCGAAACAGTATTGCCTCGCTCTTGCTGATTCATCCTGAATTTCTGTTATGAGATCTGGTTCCTCGAATAACTCTTCTGGAATTATTATCCGTTATGTTTTTATATCACTTGGGTACACTACAATATTTACAAACTTTCATTTTATATTTGCTTCCTGATTGCTGCGATGGTCGCAGAAACCGTCATCAATGTTTTTTCAAATATTTCACAATCTTGCACCGTCTGGATTTGATTGAAAATGATGGACTGGCAACTTTCCACAAGCTTCATTCTAAATTCCTCCAAGTGTGCCAATTCATTGTCCCTTGTCATTTGAGTCGGAACAATGTCATTCGATAATTTTTTAGGCCCATTATCCTCGAATTCTTCCATAACATTTATGCTGTTACTGTTCTCAGAATTCTGCATGGCTTCAAGATAATAATCATTCCAATTGTTGTCACACTGCTCGGGATAGTCGTTCCTATAAGTGGGATAGATATTGTTGACCTTGACACTCTGGACCAAGAAATGTATGTGTTTGCACATATTCCACTTGA
The DNA here is from genome assembly GCA_918026855.4 of Phaedon cochleariae. NCBI lineage: Eukaryota > Metazoa > Arthropoda > Insecta > Coleoptera > Chrysomelidae > Phaedon > Phaedon cochleariae. Next base: position 9,806,816 of record OU896723.1, read on the forward strand.
TCGCTGAGTCCAGACATGAGCAGTAATATTCATGAATGCACGCGTTGCAATCCGGACATTTGAGGTAACAAGGACATATAATGTTTGTTTTTTCTATTGTGCATAATTGGGTACCGTCTGATGACGAACAAATCCATTGGTTACATTTTTCTTCTGAAATTCTAGCGTCCTTCAGGGATTCTATGGTTTTATGCCGCTTCCGCAAACTGCTTAATTTTGCCGTTAATTTACCTACAAAAAAAACTTTTTTTAGTTTTGACATTTAATTCGGCATTTTTCAATACTGATGAAAGTTTCGAAACGTCTTATTTTACGTGAACCAGTTGCGTTAAGGAAAATATTTCATAACTGGTGATGCAATGTTCACTTCGACCCATGGTAACTAATGGTACATATTACCATGCCTCAAAACGTGAGCATGATGTGCTCTAGCTGATATAAAAATAAAAATTCACTCAAAAAAAAAATAGCTGCATATTTTTGGAAATTTGGATAGATGTGAAAAATTGTTTTATTTTTCATAAAATTCATATCTTATGTCCATGAATGCGCTGACTAAAAATTCCTGTCTGACCGATATATACCTTAGGATCTTGTCCTAAGCAAAGGTTATTTTAGTCCATTCTACCATTATATCACCTGACGAGGCTATTGTGTTATCGAAACATGTCGGGTGTTTGAGAATTTTGTGGAAATCTTATCGTTTGTGAATTTTCTACATTTGCCATGGATTTCCATCAAGTAACGGCCGAGTCAAATCTAAATTTGGATAGATTTTGTTATTTGAAATTCGTACATCAAGAACGAATAACTGGAGCGCTTTTACTAGAACCACTTGAAAGCTTTTGCGCATTAGAAAAAACCATTTACTTTAAATAAGCAGATTGTTATTTACTTCGAATTGATAGTAGAAATAAACGAGTAGTGTCTAGTACTACTAGGTGACCGTAGACAAACTGTCGAGTTAATTGTGATGTACGGAAATACATTCAGACGAAGAATCATCGATGAATGTGAACTAATCCATGGAGAAGTATTGAAAAGAATAATTCAGGAATTTTCCCACTTCCTACTTGTTGTGGGAAGTGGTGGGTCGCATTGTTTTTCATTTTGTTAATTTTTCGGAGTAATCAACAATTAAGTCGGGTGATATGGAATACTATTCCATAATTGCGCCTGAATTTACTTCGGAGGTTAAATAGTTAAAAAAATACTAAATATCTAAAATGAGCGCTATTTCTACATTGGACCTTTCATACAACATTCATCTACACAACTAAGCAATCATATGAAATAGAATCACTTTCAAATGTGTTTGAGATATAATAGCTAATTATATATCAAGGGAGTAAAGTTATCCATTACCTCCCTCGAGATCGTCGTCCTTAAAATTGTGCTTCAAGCTTTCTATCTCTGGAGTCTCGATCCAAATCAATGTGTTACATGATCTAAGGTTAGAATTGACAGATTCGAATCGAACAAAAATCAATTTGACACTTCTGTCACTTTGATTTCTTTTATTGTGTAATTGCATTTTATTTAAAGTTTCAATCAAGTAATAAGTTTGGAATACGAGGAAAAAAATTAGATCATTGGAGTTCAAAAATGAAATTGTTATTTGTTTTATAGTAGTGATGGAGACACTGATTAGGTACTTGCGTAGCACATATCTTATACGTATATATCTACCAATGAAGCAAGCTAAAATCAATTTATTTTACCTCCCACGAGAGGTAATATTCTGTTTCCTCCCGTGTGAGTGAATTGACAGGTTTGTGAACACCGAAAATCCATCAACAATGAAAACTGTCAGAAACGAAAGATTCTTATAGAATGAACACACTTGTGGAAGAAGTATGAACTCAATGGAATGCTATTATATCAAATTGGAATAGATGGTGCTTGTAGTATTGTCAAAAATACGTTATTCCATCTTACCGGATATATTCCATAATCCCCGACTTTACTCTATTCACATACTCATCAATACAATATCAATAAAATTAATTGTTCAGTAAATGTATAGTAATATATTGTTTAACGAGTGCAGAATGATTGTCATTTCCAACGAGAATGAAGTTTGCAGCATGAGCCGTAGAATTCCGTGCAAAAAATACGAATTTGCCATACAAAAATCCTTTTTTCAGGTTGAAAACAGGAGCAGATTCGTTCCCGAAACGTCCAAAGATAAGTAGTAAAAAGTCGATACTCTTTCAATATACCTTTATTTCTCTGCTCGAAACCTTTTTCAATAGAAATTGTCACTGACAAGCTAGTGAATTTTTCTTTTAGGCTCTCTGATAGAACAATTCTTTTTCCTACGAGCGTGCGCAAAGTAGTACTTATCCGCACTCATTTGCGTGCGCAAAGTAATACATTTCCGCACTCAGTGCGGATATGGGTGTTATCCGCACGGCGTGCGGATAAGTAAAACTACCCAAAAATCTCAAAGGTATGGAACATTTATATACATTTTAGTTGCTGTAGACTATTGTATGCACTATAAGAAGCCGTTATCCCTTTTATTTTCCAACCGTTCTTCCCGATATTTGTATTTCACCCACTGAACTATATCCCTAAGAATGGAATGCTGATACAGCTACCTGCGCGTGAATATTTTACGCCTCCCATGGAGATCATGACTTCAAGGTTCTGCGCCGACGCAGTAGAACCAAGGTATGAAAAGAATGTCCGTGATTATCGAAATTGCTTACAACCGCAGACGTATGTCGTTGATTAGGTGTGCTCCCATCAGGAGAGGCTTAGATATTTTTGTGCCCATCATCTGCCACGCGCCTTTATTATTGTTCGTTTCCATATGGTTTTTATTTCCATTGTTTCATTGTTCATGATCGTGTTTGTGCCCTGGTATTTGGATGGTATTTTGTTCGTTTATATTTTTGAGTTGTGACCGTGATTTTCCCACCAATAATCAATAACTATTGTGACAGAGTTTCAAAAAAATTGACATTTTCTCTTCTCTAGATTTTTAGCTCGGCAAAATAACGCTGAAGTATAGGTCGCGTGCACGAAGACCGACCCTGGAGGCAAAATATTGAAACACAACCAAATTCTTCTGTGATTTATTGAAACACAACCTCACTTTTTTATTTGGTTACAGGGGAATCAAAGGAATGAAATAGTTTTTCACAATATTTTGGCATACGAATCGTGTTTTTTGCGCTATTCATTAATTCGAGCATGCCTTCGCATTGTGCTGTTGTACAATGCACAAAAAATGCAGCAAGAGACTAAAGTATTTGATTTTTCAGGTAAATAGTAATCTCACATAGTTATCATTATAAAATGTGTTGTCATTCCTTATTAAAATTCCTTTTGCCTTCTGCCACTTCTGCAATACAAGCTAATACCACAGCTAATACTGTTAATTGATTGAAAATTTCTACAACACACACGATCGTCAGCATGTCAGACCAGTCCTCCCGATTGATTGCATGAATCCAATCTTCTTGCATTATTTTAGAAATTTCAGGTGTATTTCTATAAGCTCCTATCGCAGAAGGAATTCCGATGAGAAATCAAAGAAATAACCAAATTTCAAAAATGAAAACTATATATGAGTGACTATAGTAGGTACTTACTTATAAATCATAATGTACCAACCGGATTACTTCGTCTTCCGCTGCAGTTTTTGTGCATTTCACAACAGCATAATATGATGGCATGAACGAATTGATGAATAGCGAAAAAATACGATTCGTATGCCAAAATAATTGTGGGAAACTATTTCGATCACTTGTAAACAAATAAGAAAAGTGACGTTGTGTTTCAATATTTTGCCTCCAGTGTAGGTCATCTGACAGTTCTTGCACGCAACCCATTTTGTGTTCAAATGTCAACATTTGATGACAGTCTTCGAAAAACGTAAATTCTCATAGTATTATACATTATGATTCAAAACTCGGCAAAATAACGCCGAAGTATTTTGTGTTCAAATGTCATCATTTGATAACAGTCTTCGAAAAACGTAAATTCGCACACTATTATACATTATAATTCAACATACTTCAATGGGCAAGAAATAATCGTTGGCAAGACCGGCCCTGGTATCAATATAAGTGCGCATGCTCACAACCTTAAATCCGCCATGTCTGCGCGAAGTTCTAATGAGCGTATTATTGATATCATGCATCGGCATTCCATTTGTAGGGTTATAGTTCAGTGATTTCACCTCAATATAAATATTAGGAACGAATGATTTAATTTTGTATCATTATATTCTATTGATATGTAATTGTTTATTGTTTAGCTATTTCTATCAAGTTTAACTAAAAATTATTCAATAAATTGTAATTTAGGTCAAAAAAAATTTATTTTCGTTGTTATCTGATATGAAGCTCGTAGGGACAATGTGATTTTATTATATTTTATTGTTATATGTGATTGTTGTATAGTTACATTTTTCAATAAGTTATATATTTTTTAAATTTTCCTTTCCATCTGATATGGAGCTCGTAGGAAAAACGTTGTTCCTAACACGTGCGCAAAGTGTCTTTTCCGCACGCAAAAACTTATTCGAACTCCACTCCGCGTCGTTTGCCTAACTGTATTTGCGTGCGGAGAAGTAACATTTTGCGCACTTGTTAGGAATATAACTATAAACATAGTGAGATTTTGGGGCAAATCATCTGATCCTTACTACACCAATATTGAAATAATATTGATATTTTATTTTATAGAGACGAGGAGAGAAAATTCCAAATAATCTGGAATAATGAACCCTTAATAATGATTAAGACTTACCCTTGTTGAAAATATTCTCCATGTCGAACAGCTTATTTTGAACCATTTTCATTATGTCATTGATAGCTGAGTCCAATCGTTTTCCAGTGTTTCCTTTGGAATAAATATATTTCAGTGTTTGACGCATGCGTTCGAAATGCATACTCGTATGTATTCCTTTGTGTTTTCGATAGCAATAGGCCCAAAGCTTCCGCTTTTCGACGAATTTCGAATCGCAGAAGAAGTACTTGTGGAAACTTTGCATTTCCGGATCCTTCCCTGAATTTTCCATGAATGTCTTCAACATTCGTTCGAATTCATTTTCATCTAGCTTTTCTAATATAAACCTCAGCGCATCAAAAGTATAAGACTGTTTTTCTTTGCCTTTTATTTTTTCTTTGATGTTTCTGTCCCAAGCTTTGAGCACATGCCAGCTGCAGTAAATCCTATTTTGTGCAGATCCCATAACCATCTTCCATCCATTATAGAAGCTGTCAGAGATGTCTGACATGAAAACTTGTGGACTCAGGCTGTATCCCAAACAGTTCTGAATGACTTTGAAAACGATCTTGAAAACGTGTTTATCTGACCTGTTGCTGAACGCGAACAAACAAGGAAATCCCTGACGCAAATCATCAAGAACCATCACTGTGCTCAATTCATAATCGTGAGCTTTCAAACCGTGTGTAGTGTCTATACATATGCAGTTGTTGCCGTATCTCTTCAAGACTTCCAGCTGGGCATCATTCATTATGATGAGCAAAAAATCGTTTTCTTTCAATTCGGTATTGTACTCGTCTAATTGGCCTTGTTTTTTGTAATATCTAACCAAAGAATCACATCTGTTTTCTTTGGTGGATTTTACCCAGGCGTCGATACTTGCACTATCGCTAGGCTGTCCAGCATCATTTTTCAAGTTGAAAAGTTGCTTTATATTATAAAGATCTTTTTTGTTGAGTAGGTGTATTCTTTCCAACTCGCCGCTGCGACTGCTACTTTCTTTGATGTTATTGAGCACTACATCAAATGGGATCATTCGACTCAAGCTCTGAGCAATGTATGCCCTTTGGGCTCTTGAGAGTGGTATCCGCTCCAAATCCATTCCATGGCCCACGTGACTCTTCAAAAGCTCAACTGTCACTTCGCCATCTTTGCTAACGCAAACATCTATTTTTGATGGGCAGTAACTGTTGATTTTGTTGGTTCCTTTCAATTTCATGCGTCTCAAATTTTTGCCGCGGGAAGTGAAGAATCCATCCCTATGACACCTATAGTATTTCGTTATTTTTTTGGTTCTTTTACATCCCCTCTGTTTTTTGTATTTCGAAACGGTTTGAGTTTCGAATTTTTCTTTCCATTGCTCGAACTCCGACAAACTACTGAATTTCAAAATTTCAGTGGATGTGTCAATGCCATGTACTTCGTGATAATGTTTTAACATTTCTGGTTTGGATTCATGGTTGTATGTGCACATGGGACATTTTATTAATTTTGGTGGGACACGCTTATCTTCACTGAGGGCGGCGTTACATTTGGAAATATGTTTGATCAGGCCCTGTTTGGAGGATACATTTTTATTGCAATGATAGCAAATGAACTGGGGACCATCGTCTTCTTTCCGATGCTTTGTTGAAGCATGTCTAAGGAGGTTATATTTTTTCTTGCATTCAAATTCACATCCTGTTTCCCCACATTTGAACATGATCGTTGAAGGCTGCACCATTTTCACGGGAGGAATGGTTCATTTCATCCTGAAAAAATAAATTGGAGTGACAAATGATCTCATCGGCAAAAAAATTTCGACAACAAAAAATACCCAAGTTGATCGTCTTGTAACTTTTTTTAGTTTTTGTCCGATTTTGTTGAAATTTCGACCAAATCGTAGATTCATGTTTCGGAATGTCAGCCTGAATTCCAATTCCCAAGAAAAACTGAAGGCTCGGTCATTATTGAGGAAAAAACAAATAATAATTTTTCACCCTCGATTTCCTAACGCCCTGTGGCAAAAGTGAGTGGATAAACTCATCAGCATCATTAAGAACGTGACACAACTTCTGAAAATTGATATCGCTCACTTCCACCCCGTTTTTCTAGTACTCCCATCGGCAAAAAACCTTAATTACAAAAAACATCAATTCAAAATTCAAAATTGAAGATTAAAAATTTCTTTGATTCCTTTCAGATCAAGACATATCCATATAAAAGTTCTAACAGGCATGTATGATATAGGATGCGTCAGAAAATATAAGAAATAATAGATAAAATATGAAGATATAAAATTACAATTGAAATCGAAATGTCTTGTAGCGTCCAAACTAAAACAATGTTGAAACCAACATGAATATTTTCATCTCGATTACAGTTTTGGTTTACTGGAAAAATACTGATTTACTCAGTAATAAACTTTGGGTAACAGATAATTCAATTCTATCTTGAACATTTTATGCTTAAGATGACCTTAATTTATGATGGTATTATTGAATATTTTGATCGACATTGCATGGGGAATATCCATTGCACTGCTTAGGCGATAATGAGGAGTGCATATTCTAGTTTTTCCACGAGTACCGTAAAACTGTGAACATCGTGGAGGGTTTATATTGATAACGGTGAGTAGGTTATATTTAATGAAAACCTCTTTGCATGAGTGCCTCCGAGGTACTCAATTACGCAATTTGCCAGATTATATTCTTTTGCGATATCAATACTGCCTCAATATTCCCTGAATTACCCCAAAAGATCACGCTGTACGATAGCTTTAGGTAGCATTGGTCATAGTAGAGCATGAGTAGAGTGGAATCACTGATATGCAGTCTGAGTTTTCGAAACAAAAAAGGAAGAGAGTTTAAGGCTTAACATAGTGCCTCAGTATGTGAAACCTAGCTCAGTTTGGAGTCGAGGTGAATGCCCAAAAACTTCTTGCTATTCAATTGTTGGATACTACTCCTATCATTTGATCTCACTAGGATACTATAGTTTAGGGGTATATCTTTATTTCCGAAACGAATAATGAGATTTTTCATTATTTATTCTAATGACAATTCTGTTTTGGCTATTCATTCATTTTGGAAAAAAAGGAGGTCTCCTAAATATAGTAAATAACGAGTATGTCCTCCTAGAGCTTGAATCACAACATTTAACCATCGTGGCATCGAGTTGAACAAATTTCTCAAACAATTTTGAGGAATTGCCTCAAATTATTTTTAAAGAGCAAGGCAAGGCCGAACAAAGACGAATACGCCTGTTCCGTGCACGTCGATAAACTTTAGTTCATAGTTTAGTTAAGTTAAAATCAAATGATATATCATATCCTATTTCAAACCCATGTCACTAAATGTAATTATGTACAGTTCAAAATTACTCCCTATTTCACTTGGTAAAGTCTCGGTACCATGCCAATTCGACCCGAACGAAGTCAGTCAGAAAAGGTCTCTCTGCTCAACACGCGTTCGCGCTACCCAGATTAGAAAAACCCCTTTACAAAACCCTCGAAAGTGAACTAAATTCGAAATATCGCCCTGTCAATAGAAATACAATACATTGAGTGCTCCTTGAACTTGTGCCAAGTATCTTGTTTTCCAATTCAAATTTCTTGAAACTCCTCTCAATTCTCAACATTTTTGGTCCTTCGAGCCGGATGCTAAATCACGTATGATTACAACGCCTCTGAAGTTCATTTCAAAGATGTTCTGTATAGGTTCTGAATAATTGTTAAAATTGGAAATGAGAACATTCTATACCTACTTTCTGAAAAATACTTGTTTTTTTCTCTTCAAAAGAAGATATTGACGTGAATACAAAAATCCAAAACATGAATGAATGTATTAATGAAGCTAAGTTTAACCCCTCACTTCCAGCAGAGCGCGTTGAGAAGTTAAGGGTGAAAGAGTAACTTTTATTTCCTTCTATAATGATCAAGCCATCGACTTTTCTTTGAATTTCAATTAATGTTATCATTCCGAAACATCAATATACGATTTGGTCGAAATATCACCATAGTCGGAGAAGAATTGCAAAAGTTAGAGGGCGATCTATTTGACCAAATTATTCTCTGGCTGTTTTTTTGCCGGTGCGTGTGATAATCAAAATTGAAGAAAGTTGAATAGAACAAGATAATAAATTATTATGGATATAAAAAAACTGAATTTTAATCACCGATATCTGAATGTTCGTAATTTAAATATTTCATCACTTTGGAGATGAGTGATAACAGGGCAATAGGCCTGTAGTTGTTGGGCAGGTTTTTGTTGCTTTTTCTGGGGACTGATTGGTCTCTAGCTATCTTCTAGCAAAATGGAAAAATACCCGACTCGTACGAGAATCACTGTCAATTATGGTGCACATTTCTTGAGGATAATGGGTGAAATTCTATCAGGGCCGTTGCCTTACTCGTTCATTAGACTTTCAACAGGTAGAATTTATGGCGGCACCTTTCCTTGGAAATCTTGCAGAGTTCGCTGCGAACATATCTGCAAAAAGGTTGGCTTCATCTTGCGATATTACTAATGTGCCGTCGGTTTGGAGAGTGGTGGGAATGGACTATTATTGAATTCCTCCCGACTGCTTTAGCGAAAGACCAAAACGAACGAAAGCCTTTGGGGCAATCTATGAGTTTCGATCTTATGTTGGCATTTTATGTTTCTTCTGATGCATCTACTGTTTGGATCTAGTTAGTGGAAGCGAAGTTAGGGTTTTTGCGCCAGGTCTAGAACAGTTTTTGTTGAACTAGGGTTTCGAAGGTTTCGAAAAATGAGGTATGTATGTTCCAAGCTTGATTCAATTCAATTCAATTCATTTATTTACCGTATTGTTCTCCTTTACAGAACATTGGGTTTGTCATAAAAAATCCTTAAATTAAACATACATGACACAAGACTACACCACACTACAACTAATAATGATAGTATCTTATCCTAACTACAGATTCAATATAAAATGCTATAAAAAATGTATATAAAATTATACCTAGAAGGAGTGACCAAAGAATTCATCTAGCCCATAAAATATGTTTTCTATAATAATTCTCCTGAGCTCTATTTTGAATTTGGAAATACTGCCAATTTGTCGTACATTCATGGGTAAGTGATTATAAATCCTTAGTGGCATGATGTAACAGCTGTTATTAGTCAAGGTTAACCTATCCTGAGGAATAACCAGTTTGTCGGAGTCTCTCGAAGACTATTTTTGCATATTGCCAACAATCTGAGGATCTTTCAATATGTTTTGTGACATAACCTGCACACTGTGATACATAAATTGAAGCCATGGTCAACAGTGGTAGCTCCTGGAACAACGGCCGACAAGACTGCTGAAGAGGTTTACCAAACATACTTCTGAACATGGATCCATGCTTCTGAAATTTTTTTTTTGTGCCAGTAAAATTCCTTGTAACTCTACTGAAGTTACCCCAGACTACAACTGCGTAACTCGAAAGAGAATTAACATATGCATAATAGTATGATATTCGTATATGTTTATCGACACAAATGACAAATTTGTGGTAGCAACGCTTCTTCAGAATAAAATCGACATGTGAAGACCATGACAACTTCTCATCAATATCGATTCCAAGGAATTTGGTAGTTGATAGCTGTTTGATTGTATGTTCATAGAGGGACTCAACCGATATTTCCGCAGCGCATTGTGAGGAATCCTCAGAGTCAAAGCATATTTTATGTGCAAAGGAAACTCGGAGAAAAACATGTGTACACCTTCCCAATTTTGGATACAGAAGGACTCTTGAACTTATACTATGCATTTGCATTCAGCCATATATTTGACTGGATTTCCGCGAATCATGTAGATCAATATTCAAAGAGCACTCTATTCTAACTTTCTATTCAATTTTCATCTTAAAATGTGTAACATATGTGAAAGCCAACATTTCCGATTTTAGCGTTTTGGGAAGCAACCATTGCTACCCATCAAGAAACTTCATTTTGGATATACCAAAACATAAAACATCAACCTTCAAAAAATCTACCCTGTATAACTGCATATCTCTATATAACAAATTACCAAAACACTTGAAAGATATCAATACCTACGCACAATTCAAAAACGCAACAAAAAAATCCTATTAGAAAACTGCTTCTACTCCATGGAGGAATTCCTAACAAATCAACTCAAACACTGAATGTTCACGAAATAAATTAACTGTTTTGTTCAATTTGTACCATACCCATCATTTTCTAATGTTTTTAATCTGTATACCTATTTTAAGATGTCTACTGAAATGTTTGTATATGTATATGTAATTTTTCATTTTATCTTGTGGAGTTTGACTTGTCATTTGTACCTGATTACTTGATATGGCCAATAAATTTACTACTACTACTACTGCTACTACTTCCCAGTCTCCTGAATTATAATGCCATACAAGACGTTGAGCCCGAAGGAGAGCCGGAGCAGTAGATGGAATAAAAAATGGGAAGGTTGTGGAGATGACTTTGTGTGTGTGTGCTCAGAGTTGCCTAGTGGAGCTCGTACATCTATGGGGCAAGGTGCTGAATTTTTGGTAGGGAATAAGCCAAGTATGTTGGCTGAACGGTTATTGACATCGGGAATTCGCGTGGGTTCCTTGACGAGCTGCTCTAAGGCCCGTATTTATAATCGTTTCCTCAAGAACTCCTCAAGTTTTCTTCATCTGAGGATTCCTTGAGGACTCCTCAGCACTTGACGTAAAATTTGTTTTATAGATCCTCCTTGAGTAGTCCTTCTAAAAGGAGCCCTCACACTTGGCAACAGTGTATAATATTAGTGATCTGTGACCAAATTTGTTGTTTCATGTCACGTGTTTGTTACAAAATAGAAAATTTGATACAAAACTCAAATTTTTACTGTGGACATCGAAAGTATAAATAATCCGGTAATAATCTACAAAGATTGATATATTGGGCCATATTATTTCGGTCACAGATGATTAACAGACAAAATATATCCAAAGTTCCGCAAAATAAAGAAGAGGTTGAAGAGTTTATCGGTGAAAATTTGGAAACAATACAAAACAACAACAAAATAATAAAAAAATTAGGTACTCTATTGAGAACGGATTCTTTCAAGCTGCAATGAAATAATATGCCTGGAAGAGGACGAATAATCCATTTGATTGAATACTTCAAATGAATGAATGAATGAATCTGTGATTTTGTATGGTTTAGCTGTTCATTGAAACTGTATGTATTTCAATTTCATAAACGAATTAATAAGATGATATCTATATGATTGTTAATGTGCTGAGTCCATTATTCGTAATAGATACATATTAATTGAAATAAAAAAATATTTACTTTTGCCTAAACTTGAATCGTAAATCCCTATCTATCAGCTTCTACTGAAAATCGATATACGCGAATGACTGGAATCAGTTTAAATCTGTACAAATTTCAAGACTCGAATAGATATGTAGAAATTTGATTACTCGTTGGATTACTACATTCACTTTCATCATTTCATTCATGAAATCCAGAAAAGCGTTCCAGATCAAACAATATTCAAACCCATGAGATTCATATCCAAAATATTCATAACATAACCTAATATAATACTAGAAATTGAATCAAGGAATGCTCAAGGTAACCAGAGATTATTTTTCTTCCTTGGAATAGACACTTCCTTGAGGCTTCCTTCGAGCGCATATTACGACTTAGAATTGGAAACTGGCCGTAAGGATGCCTCAAGGGACGAGGTCACGAATTACTATAAATACGGGCCTAAGCCTTGAGTGATGATGAAAGCTTCGGCAAGTCGCCGAGCTTCATCCGTTTAATGTTTAGTGGATTGTACGAGCCAAGCAGTGGTGTGGACATTGCATTACATTATATTACATTATATTGCATTATATTTCATTATATAGCATTATATTGCATTATATTACATAGAGAAGTATATTATGTCTCACAAAAATGTGAAATACCATATTCGTAATCGGAAAATCATGTTACCAGCACATGTGCTGCTTAGGGATCTTTCCAAATGTTTATACACATATATGTGACATTTTTCAGATGAATGAATAATTTGAAAAAATCACCCATGATGATGATTTCTGCTGCTGAATTGTTGGATTAGGTCAAGCTTCAGAGACATGAACTCAAATAGACTTCATAGGATGGATCATTTGGTGATAAGTATAGACAACCGATATATTTCAGATATTTGGTCTGTTTCTGGCTATCGAGTTTGAACCACATAATATCAAACTTGGTTCCAAAGTTTTTTATCGATGATATGAGAGATTCGTTTTGAAATAGAGGTAGGGACCTCCCATAAATCTGGAACGTATGTGTAGTTCGTACCCGGGACAGAGCATATTGGTCGTGTTGATGTATGAATTGACCTGTGTCTCAGTCAGAGCCAATATGTCTGGCTTTTCAATTTGAAGGAGTCGATGTATGTTATTACTTAGACCGCAGATGTTACATAGGTCGATCTTCAGGACTTATCCAGCCGATGGTGAACCCCCTAGTACCTCTCGCCCGGAAACCCGAATGGAGAGGTAATTTACTTCCGGATAATTATACTCGGGAATAATTCATTATCACTTTTTCTGTATTGAAGAGAAAGGTTGGCGTGGAAGGAAAAGAAAATTGGATTGAATTGGCCGGAACCATCAACAAGCTACTGACACAGGTATAAACCATTTCACAGTGCCTATGGTTGATGTGGTGGTATCGTACCGGGCGATGGTGTTACCCATCTTACACTTATTGGCGTCCTAAATAAATGCATTGAATATCTGAATGTATTGCGACTAATTGCCAAAATTACAAAACATTTATGGTTTCGCCATCTATTTGGATTTTCAAAAAATGAGGACACATTTTGCAAATGGAACGAGCATATGAATAGATGTAGTTTGATAGATGAAGATTCACTAGTTGAAATACTTGACAACTATGTTTTAAGTACCTACCTATTGTGAATTGCAAAACTAGGTACTATGTTTGATAGTTCTTATCCGGAGGTTATGTTTAGGGGTTTTCATTATTTTCACGTCTATTTGGAATGGCCGAATACTATTATGGATGTATAAAAACCGAAAATGAAGCAAACTATTTCTGTGAAGAATATTTTCCTCATTTGCCTTTGCAGGAACATATGTATATGAGCATATCTTATCAGTTATCCATGAATGAAAAGTTTTGTTTTTTTTTCTTAATACATTAACAAATTCATTCATTCAGTGATATGCTACTGTTTGGGTTTCCGTGGAAAATATGTCTGCATTCATTAGTAGTAGGTATAGTAGTAGTTCATTTGGCAATATTCTGCTACTCATTTCACAACAGTACAATGTTTAAACCTTATATACAGGGTGCCATTTTCAACACTTCCCACCCACATCATCTTCATTCAGTTCATTCCAGTAAGTATTATGAAATATCGAAGAGATAGGTCAATTTAATTTTCGAGGGCGACACTTGAAATGCATATTTTCAGCCCTCATGGTGATGATGTTACCCTTAGAACATCATACAAAAAAAGGTGTCAAGATGCACATTATTTTGAAGAGTGTTCAATTCTGTTTCCAACATTGCCAAAGTTCATCATTTTTTGATAAGCAGTTTCCGAAAAATACCCATCTAAATTTACAGAAGTAATAAGAACATGCCTACACTGAGATGCATGGTTTTCAGGTTAGTATTATTGTATTGACTCTGCTTTTATATTAGTTCAAATGGTTGGAGGATTATGAACCCGAAACATATGTATCTCATTGCAGGCATATCATAATTATGTAGGTTTAGACAGGGCCTACTCTATCTAACCGGGCCGGAGCATCGCTTCCGTGACGTCACACTAGTAGGGACAAAATCAACGCAGTGGAAATTGCCTCTCCCGTTTTATTGATGTACCTCGGGAAAACGGTTACAGTTAGCAAAAAATATCAGATCAAATATGTACAGAACAGAATTTTCCAGAAGATGAATCAACTTTCACTGATTTACGATCATTAGTTTCAGAAATATCGCATATCAAAATCAATTGACGCCATTCAGAATTGTCCTTTTTTAAACAGCTACCAAAATTCCAATATTCAATTCACAGAAATGATTCAATCATGAAAAGATTTCTCATAGTATCTAGGTTGACTGAGTTTTTTCTTGAAATTCCCAAGGGGCAATAACAAACCGATATTTCAGTTCAAGTAGAACGATGATTCAGGTGTTCATTACAGAATAGTTCAAAAAGTTCGGACGCCTCCCATGCTAATCCTATCAACTGTGGATATATGCTGTCACTGACTTTTTTGTAGGAAATTTAATTGCCTACAGAATGGTATAATACACATCCACTTTATTTCGAAGGGTTTAAGCAGCGTTTATGTCTAAAGATGATCAGGACGCACTTTGATGACGTTAGAAATCCTATCACTCGAGTGTGTTATTACACAAAAACGCCTATTCGGTATTAATTATTTTCTGCTGAAGAGTATATATTATAAGAATAACGTTGAATTCATGAAATGAAATTGATTTGGATATATTTCCAAACTATCAAAATTGAAAAGAACAAAATAGGTGGAGTTCATATGAACACAACCAAACAAAAATAATAAAAAAACAGGTATTTCAACAATGAGAGATATTATAATAAATATAACGAACTGAATAACAGAAAACCCAGCACGATATATGAATAAATAAGGAAAAAAACGATGAATCCTCATACAAACAAAACCAAACAAAATAAACTGTTGGAGTGATCAATATAACAAAATTAAAAACAAATTTATAGATATCACAAAATGAAATGCACTAATAACTAAAAATATATATACATCTAAATCACAAACTAAAAATTGAAATCTTGACTATATATCACATCCTGAAAGTTTAGTGATTTTTATATTTTTATTATTGGACTTAATCGCACTATTTTTGATTTTGCAATAATTGTTCAACAGAATATTCGAAATGGTTTTAGAGAATATTCTGATGATTTCATCAAAAGACCCACAACTGCAACATTGAATCTCTAAATAATTGAGAAGGGAATTGATTTTAATTTCTACAAAATTTTCCAAAACTTTATGTTTTGCTTACATTGTAGAAATGTTGTTTCGAATTTTTCAGACACCAATATTCGTACGTCTGAACCATACGCCATTCAGAAATAAAATGAGTATATATTATATAAAGAAAAGTATATCGTTTATCGCCCTCTACCAGTCCAAGGAATTACCGCGAAATCGTAATACAGCGAAATTTGCGTAAGTAGGTATAATGGCTCATTTTTTACGCGCTCTTTATATTTAATTTCTTTCGGACTAATTGTAGGTAACTCTACCATTTTTTCACTATTCAATTGATACATTATCCTAGTTTGACATACTGAGTTGGTTTTATCTTATTCCGATTCCAAATTTGCAAAAAATAGTATTCTGTAGTACAACGTCCTGATTCTCAATAAAATGGAATTTCTTTACAACGCCAGAACTCGGCATTGATACATCCTATTGGATTCATTTTTTCACCAAAAGTTGGGGAATTCGTTGGGGATTATTTCGTCTCGATTGTGTGTGCTTCTAAAATGTATAGTAAATGAGCTATAGCCTATCAATTACGAACGCACCAGTACGAACTGTTGTGAAATCTCAACCTACTAGTGTGACGTCAGCGTCGAGAGAGAGGGGATATTCTACGGCCCGGTGAGATAGAGTAGGCCCTGGTTTAGAACAGCATTTTTCGGAAACTGTTAGGGTACTATTGGAGAGAGAATTGAACCTACTTCTCTTATGAGATTCTAACAGTAACAACTACCACTTCTAGGGGGTTGAACCAAGAGGGCTGAAAATATGCATTCAAAGTGTCCCCCTTGAGAATGAAATTGACCTGTCTTTTCGAATTTTCATATTAGCTACTGGAAGGAAGATATTAAGGGTGGAAAGTTTTCAATTTGACAAGGCATTTGAAAATTGAACGCCCTTCAAAATGATGTCATTTGACCCCCCTTAGCATTTGTGATTCAAAGAGCAACATCTACCCTTCCTAGCAGGTTGAACCAAGAGGGATTTTACGAAAGTAAAAGTGTCACACTCATCCTGAAAGTAGGAGTTCCACAAGGGTTTATTCTCGGACCTCTCCTTTTTCTTCTTGATTTAACAAAGGGTGTGTATAGACAGCCGACCAGTTGGGGCAGACTATTCTCTTTGTTTCGGGCTGACCATCAGTAAATTGAACTAATTTCAAGAAATTATCAATTTTGAAGAAGAAAAAACATGATTTTAAAGAAACTTCTAAAGAAATTATATACACTGACACAAACTCACTAACCTATTTGTGGAACCAAAACCTGATAAAAAATATCTCATGAACTAATAACAATGGAGGAAGGAAAAACCAGATTAGAAAGGAAAAACTGAATATGAAAAGATAGTGATGTATACTCAACCCAAACAGACTAACCGATCAGTGAAACAAAAATTTGATTGGTAAAAAAACCTTGTCCTTGTGGGATTTGAGCACAGGACCATAGGATTGACAAGGCAATGTCTAATAACTGTGCTACTAACCATCTTGGATCTTTTTGTTATACAGAAAGAATGTATTAGACTGAATGGTCAGCAGTCAAGAGAAAAAGTATAGTCTGCCGACCGTTTTTGTACAGAAATTAGGTAGGTTACATGAATACCTTTGACAAGAAGTGAAGAATTCACAAATATGTGCAATAATGTATGCAGATCATAACAAATTTACTTTCCAACAGAAATATGAAGACTGATGGGAAAGATTTTATAATTGATCATCTTTTTTTAAATCATGCAAAAAACTGACACATGTGTTATTTATATGTATGTAGGTGCTTCAGACAAAGAAACAAAATTTCTAGGAATATTCTTCCACTCCACCATATCATAGGTTCCTCAAATGAATTATATGTGCAGCAAATTATCCAAATTAGTATGTGCTATACACAGAAAGACAAATCTTGTAAATGAGGAAACTGTTTTTACCACCAACTATGACTTTTTCCAGTCAATCATAGAGTACAGGATTCTGGGATGCAACATGAATAATTTCTCTTCCCACAAGAAAAAAACAAACTAGTATATTCTCACAAAAGGATAAATAAATCAAGAGTAGTAGGAATAGACCTATAATGAGGTACCATGCTCACACCATATAATTCTTACTCCTGGTAATATTGAAATCTCATGGAATAAAGTGAATTCCTGACTAGAGGAATTTAGTTCATCATCATTGAAGAGGCCTTTGAGGGGTTTCTAGATGTTTTCAATGTAAACGACTTTCACATGTATTTTATCTTTGATTTCATCCAACACCCAGTCTATTTTGTTTATAAAATTTCAATTCTGCAGGAATATGATCAGGAATACAACTTAGATGGTGTTTGCACAATGGTTTCATGGTTTCAGTTGCTGGACATGCATTTTACATCTGGTATTTCAAGTATTTTACATTACCTGTCAAAGCAAAGCAGTATTATGTACTTACATAATCTGGAAGCCAATGAGGTGAATCTTATAGAAGTTGTTGGTTCCTATATCAAACTCATCTTGATCCTTGCAGTCCATTTGATGAGTGGTTTGTAATGAACTCAGATAGTATCCACTACCTATTTGATGGTAGGTACATCAAAAATAATATCATTGAGGATGAATTCAAAAATACAGAACTTTGAAATTACTTTATGAATGAAATGAAATGGATTTATACCTAATGAGGCAATAATTTTAAAGACCTCTTGAGATAACTGATATTATATTGATATGGTTTATAGTCCTTCTACTTTTCATTACATTCAATACATATTGATATTTAATGTTGCTGGTTGTTTTATTGTTGTTATTATTGAGATTTTAAAATTCTTGAAACTTTGTTTATTATTTGTTTTTGTTTGTCATCTGGCCTCCTGTCTCCTGACAGTACTGACATTGACAATTTGACCGACCAGTGAGCAAGTGTCAAGTGTCTATCACCAATGTCTCGGAGCAGGACCTCATGATGGGGTTGGCTTCATTATTCTAACAGATGCGATGAATAATTGAGATAATTTTTCCGCATAACTTCTAAACGGTATAAGCCACGATCGAAATTTCCTGCATAAATGTATGACGATAAAATACATTTTCCTGATAATCTTCTACATTTTTAATAAGG
This sequence comes from Phaedon cochleariae, assembly GCA_918026855.4. NCBI lineage: Eukaryota > Metazoa > Arthropoda > Insecta > Coleoptera > Chrysomelidae > Phaedon > Phaedon cochleariae. The sequence continues at coordinate 9,825,685 of OU896723.1, forward strand.
TTATAAAGAATGTTTTCAGAGGGTGGGTCGTCATTTTAGAAGACAACTTTTTTTTCTTGTATTTTTTGTTTGTGAAAAAATTAAAGCATTCTTTTAAGCGGGAAAATTAAATAAAAATTTCCCTTTTATCAAAATACAAAAATTGTAACCGTCTTCGAGATATTTGAGTTTTTGTACATAAACATCGTTACTATTAATTTTTTCATTCAGTTTCCTGGTTAGTGATATTATTACTGCGATTTTTGACCGAGGTTTCAAGAAATTTGGTGTTATTCGTTATGCCGGGATGTTTCCAGCTCGATGAATCCCAAATCCTAGAAAAATTTGAGGATTGTGCGAAGATTTCGTGAGATAGAATGTTGTAAAACGAAGAATACAGATGGTGTCTGGCCAAGATAAGTTCGACGCATCCTGAAATATTGTTACTAATGCATTGATCTGCTGATATCTTGTGACACAAGAGCTCAAATATCTCGAAAACGGTTAGAGTTTTCGTATTTTGATGAAGTACAGTCTTCATGTAATTTTTCACGCTGTATCAAATGCTTCCATTATTTTTACAAAAAAAAATACGAGGAAAAAATCATGACCCACCCTTTATAACGATATCAGAAATGTAGGAGTGTATGAGAAGAATGTATACATTTATGCGAGTAACTTCAATCTGAGGGCTTTAACCGTTTAGAAGTAATTCGGGAAAATAATTTCAATTTTATCAAATTTGGGAATATATCTCTATAATTAATATATACATCATCGGCAATCAGTTTATTCATCTACACTTATTTTTCAATGTACTATCATCTCCAGAATAGCTATTCAAGAAGTTTATCCTACCATCAAGGATAACTCTTTCAGGTACAGGAATTTCGAAATATAATACCCCCACGATGTACAGCTTTATTTTTCGTCAGATTTTCAAGGGATTCATTAACAAACTAACTCCAAATGTCTCAATAGATAAGAACAAATATAAAATAATTTCAGAATTTTTCAAGTTTTACAAAAAAACGGTGGGTCAAAATGTAACCCACCATTCCATAAGGTGAAAGATTTCATGAGAATCGACTCACTTCAAATCACTGTGAAACGTCTGCAAACTTGTTTTGTTCTTTGCAAGACAGAGTGAAACACACAACCAGTTTGTTCCAACTTCAAACTTTCCTGAATTGCAAAGAGCATTATCTCCTTCGACTTGTTCGTATAGGTTGATGAGCACTCTGTGTGACTCTCATTACCGGGCTTTGACTGAGTGCTTTTCTCTTTCTGACTCGTATATTCGATTGTTGTTCTCGATGAAGATACTGATATTTACTGACGACTAAATGAACAAATCTTTCATTGATAACTTTGAAAGATATCGAGTATTCTGCGAAGAATAAATGAGTTGACTATATAGCGGTATCTGAGGAAAAGATTTCATGAATATCTGTTCCTTTATATGTCTCTCCAGTCGTCTGATAATTCTACTTAGTACCACTCCACACCATTTTTCTCTCTATCCCTGGTTTCAACTCCGCGATAGGGGTATCAAATCTTCTGGGTCCCAGGTATCCATATATAAGTACTGGTGTCTCGATATTCATATCAGACAGTATAAAGTTGTTAAAATTGAATTCATTTTCATTTTCCTCATCATTATCCTTGAAAAATGTCTTGGTCATGCTGTATGGTGGGACAAATTTCAAACAGCGTAGATTTTCACATTTTGTGAACAAAAAATAAACATTCGAGTTGGAAAAATTTAACAAGTAGGTTACCTATGTTGCCTAGATAGTATTTAATGCAACAAAAAATGTAATAACATGATGAGCATGAAATTTGCAGCCGCAAATCGAGAGGAGAAACACAGCGTACGGAACAAGTTTCGAGTTTATTCTATTCACTAATAATGTATTGTTTTATTCACTTCAGCTTAGAACATATGATTCAAAAGACCAATATGAGTGAGTAATATGGGGCGGGAGAGAAAATAAACCGTCGTACCACAAATCATAAGCCCATTGCAGAGCGGGATATATTTTGTCCCAGCATACTTCTAACTCCAAGAAATTCGTGGTTCAAATTCTGCACCAAAGTACTTGAAAGAGATAATAATCAAAATCATAGAACCTTAGCCTATTTCGGATCATCAACTGAAAAATTAGCTTCATTTCTAGATAAACAGGACTTGAAAGTGGCATATAGAACAAATAATACGTTGGGACGGTTTATCAAGGATAATAATGACAAAACTTCTAAATTCCAAAAATCAGGGGTATACAAACTCAAGTGTGGATCTTGTAAGGTATATATCGGTTAGACAGGTCGTACTTTTGATCAGCGCATTCATGAATATGAGATGAATTTTATGAGAAAGAAAACAAATTCAGCATACGCCAACCATATATTAGAAGAAAATCATAGTTTTGATGATAATTTCGAAATTCTACACGTAGAAAATGAAGGAATGAAACTCAATCATTTTGAATCATTAATCAACAAACTCCAAAATTCTGACATTTTACTCCACGATCAATTAGACCTCAGTAGTTCACTATTGTTGAATTTGTTTTCTTACTAAGAAATGATATGTATTTGCTTTCAACTCTTTCAAGTTAATCCGGTACACCGTATTTTGATGTAGATATATTGTGCATAATTTCCAAAAATGGAGTTTTATCGCACCTGTCCACAGGTAACTAATTCTTCAGGTTGGAGTAGGATATATATATAAAAGTTAAGCAAGCCAACGTTAATTTAGTTCATTGTACCAGTATATCACCTGACGAAGCTACTGTGTTAGCGAAACATGTCGTGTGTTTGAGAATTTTGTGGAAATCTCATCGTTTGTGAAGTTTTTACATTAGCCATGGATTTCCATCAAGTAACGGCTGAGTCAATTAAAAAAAAAGTTTGTTTTGTTTGTTTCAACTTAGGTTGAGTCCATTTGAAACGCAGTTTATGTTAGTTTCAAAGCATTCAAACTTGGTTTGTACTTGTCAACACCATATTTCGATGTTGAAAATAACAATCTCCAGGAAGTGGGACACTGAGGTTCTGTTGTGTGTACTGCTGTGGTCTGATAACAAAATATTCAATTATCAAATCATCAAGTTTTATTGTATATGCTTTACCAGTATAACATCACCTACCCAAGACGTGGTTTCAACATTTACAGCGGCAATCAACATTATTCAATTGCTACTGGACAATAAGATCTAATATACCTTCTCATTTATTGAACCTGAGCTGACTGAACTAAACTTGTCAACTAGACGAACTAGTACATATCAATTTCAGATGTCAATGAACTAACTCAAAATTCCGTTCGAATAGCAAAAGGAATAGTATTTGAGTGAGAGTAAGCTGATAAAACCTTGAACTGAGTTTATTCTACTCTGAGTTATTAATCGAACGCACCCCTGGTGTGCAAATTCCTGCGTTGGGAGCTAAATATTGGATGACAGTGCGGGAACTGTCTGCAGGCATTCGAATGAGAACCTAACCCTGTTTCAACTTGTCACTGTTGCATCATCTCATCATCTGTCAGTTTGTGTTTATTTATTTATAAATTTGCAATAATTATTATTTATATACTATTATTATTTGTTAATAGACATGATTAATTGAATTGTTCAAAGTCAAAGGAGAATTTCAAGAAGAAGGGCTGAGAAAATGTTCGGATAGTGCCTCAAGGAATATAAATGTAGATGTTAATTTGAATATAATTGGCAGGTTTACAGCAAGTCTACATCTATATCACTGCTACTTGCTCTTGCCGCTATGTTCCTCGCTACGTTAATTATCTGAAGATAAATAAGTTCCAGTTATCTAGTCAGTTCATTATGATACTTACCATTGTTTTCAACAAACTGAAATCATTCATTATCATCCTATTGAATGTTTTTGGGAAAGCCTTGTGTTGCTTCAGAAAACGAAGACGAAACAGTTGTGATTCCATTCCTCTGACTCACGTCATTTCCAATGAACCAAAAATTGAATTGCAAAACTGGAATGACTGGGGTGATGGTTCTGTGAACCAAGAACCCAAAACTGTACAAGACCATATTGAGGTCTACAGACAACAAAAAGCTCTACTTACCCAACAAGTAGAAGACACACATAATCCTGAGGAATCAGCAAACTTTTTTGAGGATATGATGCCTCATATTACTAAACAAACTAAAGTGTTGATTGGTAATGACCAAGGTAACATTGATAATGGTACAAGTAGACTGAACTTCATTGATGATTGTGCTGATACCATAGTAAGTTGCATTGAAACTATAGTTTTTGTTTTTACCAGCAGCATTATTTATCATTTCATTAACCCAAAATCACTTCATTGTGTTGATGAGATTTGTTTTGTTTTGATTTAGAACTCTGAGCAAAGGTCCCAAAATGTTTCATATACCAAGTGAAGTTTTTTAAAAATATTTGATGTTGTGAAGACAGTATGCCTATGTATATACAGAGAAGTTCACAAAAAATGGCCAGTGCTGTATCTTCTGAATCATTCTAGATCGGATTTCAAAAATTGGTTGGTAGCAAGTATACTTAATTGTTCATTGATTGACAAAACAATTTTTATTCAATCACCTCTGGTCTCACCAGAAACGACCCTAACTTTTGATTCTTCAATGGGACACCCTGTATTTCATTCCATGATTGGTTAGGGATTATTATGATGAATTCAACAATACCAGGTTTGATAGGGTTAATTCAAACCACTACAAAGATATTCGCCTTCTAAGTTTCCATTTGCTCAATAAGTGGGACCCAGAAAGAAGTTTCCATATTACAAAGTCACACCCATTGGAAACTTAGGACGCCAATGTCTTCATAATCCTTTGAAATAACCCTATCAAATTCGATATCATTGAATTCATTATAATAATCCCTAACTGATCATGGAATAAGATACAGGGTGTCCTATTTGAAAATCAGAACTTAGCATAGCTCATTACACTATTGCAGTCGGCTGGCCGATCGGTGACTTCTTGTCTATTGAGTCTCCACGCTCGGATCAAGTTGAAATTCTTACATATACACATCATACATTGGTACGGCCGAGCTTGGCTGTGTATGTTTTAATCTGGTTAGATATAAGTACTCTATATAGCTTCGCAATTTCAAAATCATCATATACAGTGTGTCCCACTTACCGTGCTCACCATGGGTATCTTTTTAACGGTGAGAGATACGAGGTTGGTTAAATGACACCAAATGTGGAGTTTGTCAAGGCCAACTATAATGTGAAAAAATATTTTGATAAAATCTATTCGTTTTTGTTTTATATGCAAAAAACAGATTTTGATCATTTTCATGTCTCCTCCGTAACTTCTTTATTTATGAAAATATTCAAATAGGAATTTCACATTCTTATGGCAGTTTTTCAAAGTGATTTCGAAAAAAATCTGAAATTTTTACCAACTCTTCTAGAATTTGAGATATCAGCACCAACTTTAGTTTTTCAAATGTAGGTCATAGCTCATTATGACTTAGTTACAAATAACTTTTTTTTCTCTTACCGATGATGTGTCGCAGTTATAGTTTTGTGTTGATAACAACGGAGTTATCGTCATTTATACAAAAACAAAAAATTATTTGGAAGCCGTCATCTTGAATTTATAAATGTTAACAAAAAAATCATGATCTCCGACCTCAAAAACCCCCACCTACCAATTTTGAATGGAATCGGACCAAATCTTGTCCGCCATCTTGGAGCAGCCATTTTTTTTATTTCAACAAAAAATTCCATAACTCCGATTAACTTGGAATTTGGCAGGTGTTCAAAATTTCGGTGACAATACATTATGGAATTTTTGTTGAAATTTAAAAAAATGGCTGCTCCAAGATTTGGTCCGATTCCATTCAAAATTGGTAAGTGGGGGTTTTTGAGGTCGGAGATCATGATTTTTTTGTTAACATTTATAAATTCAAGATGGCGGCTTCCAAATAATATTTTTGTTTTTGTATAAATGACGATGACTCCGTTGTTATCAACACAAAACTATTACTGCGACACATCATCGGTAAAAGAAAAAAAAAGTTATTTGTAACTAAGTCATAATGAGCTATGACCTACATTTGAAAAACTAAAGTTGGTGCTGATATCTCAAATTCTAGAAGAGTTGGTATAAATTTTATATTTTTTTCGAAATCACTTTAAAAAACTGCTATGAGAATGTGAAATTCCTATTTGAATATTTTCATAAATAAAGAAGTTACGGAGGAGACATGAAAATGATCAAAATCTGTTTTTTGCGTATAAAGCAAAATCGAATAGATTTTATCGAAATATTTTTTCACATTATAGTTGGTCTTGACAAACTCCACATTTGGTGTCATTTAACCGACCTCGTATCTCTCACCGTTGAAAAGATACCCATGGTGAGCATGGTAAGTGGGACACACTGTATAATTGATGAATCAACTAAAATTCATATAATGCATTATTTTCACGAAATCATCCATTCTAATTGTCACCTATCAATCTGGATATCAAAATTCGTGACTGATGATATACCCACACAATATTTATCCATTCTCCAATGAGTTTAGGTTTTTCAAGGGATAATTTCAACATCAGCAACATTATTCATTCACTGAATTATATTAGCCCCAAATCTCATGATTCATAAACGGTTTTGATCTATTCACGATTGGTCAGGGTGTAACTAGGTGTCAATTGCATATAATAAGTGTATTTTTTGCGTTAACTACACTACTACCACTATCGAAAGTAATTACTTTTCATCCTTTTGGTGTTACTTTCGAATGGTTATTTCAGAACCCCTATAAATTACCACATCCGTGTGATTTTCCTTTATGAAAGTGTGAGTTGGCACCACTGTACACGGTATTACCAAATTTCTAATAATATTGATAAAAATTCATGGAACTTCTAGAATATTATTTATTTCCAAAGACGCATGATACCTGCTCGGAGCAGAGATTATACATGCAATGTATGGACCAGGAAGGAGTGGGGTGGCTCATTAATAGTCATTGTGGTGCTTTTCTTGTTTGGTGTGTCGTGTGTTGAAGTGGTTGAAGTTTGTTCGGGCTTCAGATTCAGCAGAAAAAATAAAAATAGTCATGGCGAGCGTAAGAGAGGTAGTATGATCTGATGGTAACCCATTTGTTATCATTTCATTAAAAACAAAGAGTTGACGAGCTAGTTACTAGAGCAACATCTACTCTGGCCGATCCAGATTCTGAGGGCAAGAAAAGTCACTGGTTGGTAGAATTGATGAATATACTTCTTATGTTCATGTCATTTGGCCTCTTGCTACGATATCTCCAAGGCAATCGATCGAGTCTGGCACCACGGACTCCTCGCCAAGCTTCCATCTTATGACTTGCCTCCCCAGCTATGTTCTCTGCTAGCTAGTTTTCTCTCAAACAGGTCTCTCCATGTAGTGGTCGACGGAGTTTCATCTGACTCTCTTACCATAAACGCTGGTGTTCCGCAAGGATCAATTCTAAGCCAACACTATTTCTACTCCATATCAACGATTTGTTGGAAGCAACTTCATGTCCAGTACACAGCTTCGCGGATGATAGTACCCTCTATACCGCCTTCTCTTCCAGGGCTCCAATACCAGCCAGGCAAATCAGAAACGAACGAGGGAGGAATGTTGAAAACATAAATATGGACTTGGCAACAATTCCCGAATGAAAATCCAATAACTTGCTCACAAACTCACCTACTTCTCTGGAACACCGTGAAAAAGATGGCGATCTGGCTCTATTTTATAGATATTTTCATGGACGATGCTCTTCTGAAATATCAATATCAATTTTTCCTCCCTTGGCAGTCCTCGCGAGATCAACCCGTCGAGTTGAGGCTTCGCACCTCTTCGTGGTCACTTTGGAGACCTGCAGAACATCTCTTTCCAAAGACTCGTTCATTCAACGAACAGCGAGGCTCTGGAACATTGCCAAGAGAGGTGTTCCCCGAGGCATATAACCTCCAGAAATATTAGAAGAACACCGATTCCTACCTTATTTTCCTTGGTTCTCACGATGTTCTCTGAACATTACAGGATATCTCTTTTCGTGGGAACTAGAACATAAAAAAATCTTCTCAATGTAAGAATTCGTCGTGAGGTTCTACATTGAGAGTAATGGACGTAGGACGGTTCACGTCTTTCTATAATTTGAGGTTTTCTATTTGTTCAAATATTCTACATAATTTTTTTCGAATATTTTCGATAAAACAGGCCACACAAATAGCTTTTAGGGCTATTGTCAAACTATCTTTCTGACATCACTTACTATAAAAACACGAATTTCCATGACTACTAATGACGTTGATTACCTTCCAAATTCTCCTTACCTAACCCCGCTCGCTCCTACATAAGTCCCCCAGACCGACCAGGCAGACTCGCGCCTAAGTGTTCCACATAAATGAAACCATTCCAGAAGGAAATTGTGCTTGTCTCCAGTCTTGTTGAAACCGATGTAGCCAGCTCTCCGTCTATTAGGGCTATCAAGCAATATTTTGAGATTTTTGATTTTGACATTGACCTGACGTTTTCAACGCCAACTGGAGGTGATATAATTGCCAAAACTTTTGGTACTTTTGTCTCAAAATTGTAGAGTATGCGTCAGCCTCAAAATCCAATTTTCGTTAACAATATTATTTGTTACCGTTCGGCTACCTATAGTCTTTTATGATAATATATAGTATGATGGATGTTATTGTGTAACCCCCGAATAAAATGATTGAACCTGATAAATGTAAATAGTGAAGAAAAAATCAATTCGTTATCATAAAAAATGTTCAATACGACAGAATGAACGACGAATGCATTTTTTTTCGCTTTAAATATCAATAATTACCTCAAGTACAGTTATTATTTTCCTGAATGTGAAATCTTAAATAAGAGTACATACAATTTGATGTGATTACAAGGGCTGGTCAAGCCCTCACTGTTGTATCGGTGGTAACGGTCACACGGGCTTCGAAATCACAACATTTATACAGTGCTTTCGTGAAGTACTTTTTGTAACGGGCATACATAACAGCATAGCATAACAGACCTGAGACTTATAGTAGATTGTTTTATTATAGGATCTAATGTGACACTTTGTTTGACAAACGAATTTTGCATTTGCGAGGCAGAGTGTCTAGCGAAGCCGAGCGAAATCGAAATTTGCAACCGAACTAAAATATGCATCAAATTATCCGTGTGGTGGGAATATTTCTACCTGCACTTTACCTGCATTTACAGATCAGGTTTATTCGATTTTCAAGAATGTTCGAATTGTAGTTTCAACATAAATACAACCACAGAGTGATCCATTTGTGTATTCCATTGAATAGATGAATCGATGAATTAATTTGGACCATATGTGTCCGCCCCAATAGCAAATACCGCACCAGTGCTAGGCATAGGAAAAATAAGTGGAAATAATGTTGGGTTAGTGATCTGCCGAAATCGGGAACAAATCAGGTATGCGTCACAACCCAAATAACCAACCGTAACAATGTTGTTTATTCTTGATGACCTAGTACATCCTTTTCGGATCCTAGGAGCTAAAGTTCAACTTTAACCCCTAGGAATTGAACGAGTTGCCTAGCAATACACCTATATTTGTGTCAGTAATAGAAACGTCAATTCATGATCTGATTTTTGCATTGGACGACTTTTGTGTCGGTTGCAGAAAAAAGGAACTTCCATTCAATCTATCTATTGCTAGATTTTCACAAGATTTCAATGCAAATGATGCGGGGTCCTTTGTTCATAATATGATATCCGCGTCTACCTCTGAGTAAAATTTGGTGCTTTTATGAAAAAGTTAATTTGCTGTCCTAATACGGGAGTAGAAAATCATGATTTATTGAAATAATCTTAATCATTTTCAGCTAACTGCCGAGCTCAGAGAATGGGAAGACAGTTCAGGGTGGGAAAATGAACATTTGGATCATTTGGCGCAAACAGCGTTGAGGGAAAAAAAGAAACAAGATAGGGAAAGAAAAGCGTGGGAACAACAACAAAAACGATTGGAGAAAGCAGCCAGATCACTAGGGTCAAGATTGAGTACATAGTGCTTGTATATATGTATATATATTGTATGTTGACTGAATTGTACCTATATGTGGTACTATTTATAATACTAGTTTTTTAGCGAATATAAAGTGTCCAGAAATACATATGAAGCATTTCATTAAAAAGGAACATCCTCAGATATAGACAATAAAAACGAACACTCCACACGGCTTTCTCTTCAGAACTGAGTCGAAATTGGCCCAATCACGCTACACACGCAAGTTGTAGCAGGGCGGTTGGAGCCGATCTAGGAAGCTAGGAAGGTCTGGCGCTCCTGCCGCCCTGCAAAGGTGGCGATCTAGGAAATTGGCCCTGCCTGCCTATACACACGCCACAATCTAGGAGGCAATTTAGGGTCAACCCCACTTTCACACCCTAGATTGTCCCTGCGGCAGATACAGGCCCTTGATCGCTGCTAGCGTTTTTTGGATTAACCTTTTTTATGTTATTCCGGAACGACAAACGTGTCTGTCCAATTTTATTCCCCAGGTATTTCTAATCTTGAGCGTCCGTAACCTCTGTACCCTTAACGGTCATAGGTGGGCGTGGCGTAAAGTATTAGATTCGTGGATTTGCGAGAAAAATTAATCACTTCTGTTTTCGAATTGTAGAATCCAATCTTTGACTCTTCAAAGTACCGTATGATACCCCTGTCCAGATGAATCTTGATCTGTGTCCTGGCGATGTCCGAGTCGAACTAATGCGCATAATATGATGCCGTATCGTCGGCATATAACGCAGCACTCGTCCGCTCGAACACAGGGTGTACGTGTAAACTGAATACAGCAACCTGAAAAGTTCTACACGAAAAAAAAAAATTGATCTGGAGAGATTAAAGCAAGATCTCTTAGAAGTTGATAGAAATTTCTTGGACACCCTTGACATAGATGTAAACTATGGAAAAATAGCTAATTGTTTTGAAAAAAACACTTTTTATCAAAGATGTAAAAACAAATTCAGGAAAGACTCCAAACCCTGGTTCACCTCGAAAGTGCTACAAGCGATAAAACATCAAGAGTATCTATACAAAAAGAAAAAAAGATTTCCAAGTAATGAATATTTCTTCGACCAACACAAAATCGCTCAAAAATCTGTAAAAACTGAAGTCAAAGCTGCGAAGAAGAAATATTATGAAGAAAAATTCAATAGAACTAATGGGGATCAAAAAAAAACATGGAAAATCATAAACAACATCATTAGAAACGAGTCAACAACCTATACAAACCATATTTCTTCTATAAAAACAGATAACACTGACACCATCACAAGTCCGGAAGAAGTCTGCAACTAATATATGAACAACTATTTTGTTGGAATTGGGGAAAAACTGGCCGCAAACATCACATCCCAAAATATAGACCCTGCCAAGGAAACAACTTGTGATGCCAGATTCTCATTCACCCCGCCGGTAACACAGGAGGATATTGGTAAAATTATAGATGACCTGGATACATCCAAGGCACCAGGATGGGATCGGATTGAAGCAAAGACTGTGAAAGAGTGTAAACTTGAACTACAAAGTGTTTTGTATAAACTTATAAACCAGTCCTTATCATGTGGTAAAGTACCAGAAGTCTTCAAACTAGCGAAAGTGTCACCTATGTATAAGTCCGGTGATAAGGAAGACCCAAATAACTATCGCCCTTTATCAGTGCTTCCAATACTATCGAAAATAATTGAGAAAATCGTGAACAAGCAACTGCTGGAATATCTTGAAGAAAATAGTATATTGACCAAATCACAGTATGGCTTTCGCAAGTCAAGTGACACCACCAGCGCTGCTGTTGATCTGATATCTGAAGTACAACTGAAAATTGATAAAAACAAAAAGTGTGCTCTTGTTTCACTTGACTTGTGTAAAGCCTTTGACACAGTCAACCATGATATCTTACTGGAAAAAATGAGAATGATCGGTGTTCAGGGGAAGTATGTCACATGGTTTCGTGACTACCTATCAAATAGAAAGCAATTCATCCAATACGGTTCATATTCTAGTGAAAAGAAAAAAATTACCTGTGGTGTACCACAGGGATCGATTTTAGGTCCCACCCTTTTCCTCATTTACATCAACTCTTTAACGAACATAACAATTAGAGGGGAAGTCCGTCTGTATGCAGATGATACAACAATTGTATACTTTGGAGAAACATGTGATGTCATCTCTCAGAACATCGAAAAAGACCTCCAGTGCTTGACCAAATGGTTATCTTGCCATAAGTTGACCCTCAATTTGAATAAATCTTCTTTCATGTGGATTGATAAATGTAAGGTGCCTGATTACACCAAAAAAGAAATATCATTTGGAAATAGTACTATGAAATACTCTAGTAAAATTAAATTTCTTGGCCTGATCATTGATGAAAAGCTTTCATGGCATGAGCACATTGAATATGTACGCAAAAAAATTATAGGACCAGTAGGTGTTCTTCGGAGATTAAGTTATACTGTGCCAAAATATCTATTGAGGTCAGTTTACTTCTCCCTAGTTCATTCCCATCTGGAATACCTAATCATCATATGGAGCTCAACTTTTGAGAGTTATATAACACCACTGAAAACACTACAGAACAAAGCAATCAAAAACCTGTATCAATTACCAATGAGATCTACAACATCAAATTTGTTCGGCAAATACAATATTAGATCCCTGGATAGCCTCTATGTGGTGAAAGTTAATGAATTTATTCATCAAGCACTGAATCAGGTGAGACACACTCAAATGGAGTTCCCTATGAGATATGAAATTCATCCATATGAAACTAGACAATGCAAAGATATATCTTTACCACGAATATGCTCACGTCATGGCCTGAATTCACTGTTATATAAAGGAGCAGCAGAATATAACAAACTCCCCTCCAACATAAAAAAATTGAATGTAAACAAATTTAAAATTGTCATGAAGAGACACGTTCCCTTGTATACCCATTGAAAGCAATATTTCATTATATCAGTCATTAACCTACTACTGTGATATATCTAATCAAATATTTTATTATCTCAACTATTTCACTGTGATACATCTTAACTTGTTTATTGTGTTATTCTACCATAATTTTTATATTTAGAACTTAACTTTATACATTTCTTATATGTTTACCTGTAGATATAGTGATTGATTATTGACATGCCCACGAAGGGCAGAAGTGTGTGATATCAAATTATTTTTGTACCTATTATTAGAGGTATCCCTATGTAACACTCTGTGTATTTTGGGATGAAATAAACGCTTAAAAAAAAAAAAAAAAAAAAGGTGACAGACACGACCCATGTGGAACACCTACCTCGAGTGGAAATCATTTACCTTGACCCTGATTTTTCTGTAATTGAGAAAGTGTCGACTTTTCGACATCCATCATAACCATCACAGCGTTTTTGTTTTTATTAAAGGCGCCTCTTTTACCACGTGAATAATCTGGGCCACTTGGGACGTAGTGGTATATGCCCCTTGCGAAACCCGAACTGTTCATCGGGTATCAGGTTCAAATCGTCCACCTGGGCCCCCATCTTACTGGGTAGAACCTCATCCACTACCTACCTTGGCCACAACACTGAGCAGTGATATGCGGCGGTAGCTTCCAGGTAGTTGGTTTTTTTCCTGTTTTTAGGATAGGTACAACAAGCTTGGTCTCGAGACACTCTGGATAGTGCTGAAACCTTATGACTATGAGTTAAGAAAATAATGGATTTGAACGACCCTGGCCTTTCGAGACTAGATCTTCAGGACAACGATGTCAATCCCGTCAAGTCCTAGTGCTTTGTTTAAATTTAGATATTCACTGATCGTTTCAATTTCTGTTGAATTTCATAATGATATAATAATGCATAGTATATGTATAATAAGTACCCACAAAGCACATGTATGTCCAATGTACGTACAATGTACGTTCACGTCGGATCGTAAGAACGTCCTATGGAAGTACTCGAGTGGACGTTCAACATTCTATGGACGTCCACTGGATGTCCTGATGACACCACTTTGGACATACTATGGATGTCTTCATTTGGATGTACCATGGATGTTTATATTTGGACTCATCCATTGAACGTACCAAATTGGAAGTAAAACGTCCAATGAAGGTCCATCGGGTGTCTTGAGGACACCACTTTGGACGTACATTGGATGTTTAAATGTGGGTGTATAATGGATGCTCATCTATGGAAATCAAATGATGAAGAATCAGTAGAGGTAACAAATATAGCTTCTTCTATTGAGATATATATTTGGTGTCGATTGCATATATATATAAATATATTGTTGATTTATGTCTTCTTCAGTCCACTTTATATTCTTGTTTCTGTAAAAGAAGAGAAATATTATAAGTTGCTATATATAGGTATAAATCGATTGTCTATACCCCAAATCCTGTTCAGCTCGACATAAGGTATTACAATATATTTTCCAAGAGAACAAACTGAATCTAATTTATATTCTTAATATAACTCTTCACTTTTCTATTCTTTGAATGGTGGAAATATTTAATGACGTAGAAGTAATCTGTGCATTTAGGTAGATTGTGTTCTTTGTTCATCAAGAATTTTCTTTTTTAGCTTCATTCTGATTGACTCGATACTCAGATTTTTAACGTTATCATCTAAAGCATTATACATTAGTGGTAGTTGGTAGGAGAAAGATGCTTTCCCAGACAGCACCAGATATTCCATGAATCTCCCTATCATATTCCTTTTGGAATATTGGAATATCCTAGAAATAATCTGGAATATTCCGGAATATCTGTGGAATATTCTCTGAATATGCGAATGGGAATTCCTCAGATAATCATAGAATATACCCAAAAGAATATTCTATGTTGAATGTTCCTGGAATATTCCAATAAACATATTCTAAAATTAAAAAAAGTGACCCAAGTAGGGATCGAACTCGTGACCTCAAGACTATCAGAGCTTTCAAATTCATTTATTTCCTCATTTCAATAAAACATCGACAATTTCAAACAGAACAAACAACTATAAAATGTATACATATACTATCCTCCGCGCAGTGCGGAGTTGGCTGGTGTTAGCCAGGGGGAATGTTCGTTCTGTGATAAGAGTCCTGACACATGAGTCCCATCTCCTGAAGCAGTGCTCCTTTTAATGGGAAATCTCCGAGGTGGACCCAGTAGGGTCAAGGGTGAATACAAACATTGGCGTGCTGGAAATTAACGTTTATACGAGGGAAAATAAAGTAAAAACCCTCTCCAGATGATCTGTCGCTTTGGACACGGCGCTCACCGCCCCCATCTACAAGCCACGCCCAGAATCGGCCGATAGGCCAATCAGCCGTCTAGGGCAGCCTGCAGATGTGAGCCAAGAGTCGCCAGCACCTCAGCGTGAACACTGCCCCACTGAGACGCTGCTGCTCTTGACAATTTCCAAGGACATCAGTCACGCGACATCCCTGGAAATTTTTAACATTTTCATGCTGAGGATCCTACAGATCGCCCAGGGGTTCCCTAAAAACATCGGTCGACTCATATATTAATCCATGTTTTTTATAGATTCCATGTTCAGCACGAGTGGAAGTGATGTTCCTAGTGAGTTCACTTCCCTGAACATGGGATCTATAAAACTTATTCGAGATTTTCAGTATATGATCTCTTATCATTGGTATGCCATGACACCATTCGTGAAGATCTACCACTCGGGAGTATCGATTACCATTGGTAATGATACGGAGAACTTTGTTTTGCAGCACCTGTAATCTACCTATTTGGGTATTCGAGGCGCTACAAAATACCGGACAGGCGTATGTCATTACAGGCCTGATGATCTGTTTCTATCAGAGCAACGCCTTGACCACTAGGCCAGTAATCGAATTGAATAATGTTATACATATCAAGTTCTTGTGAGAGCATTGTTCGAAATCGGATCATAAACACTTTTTGTTTCAAAATCCCCTCACATCTAATTGATGTTCGATACTCATATCTCTGAAATAATAAATGGTATTTATGTGTTGAGAAACAAAGGAATATTCATGGAATATTTCATGAATATTCACCACCGAATATTCATTTGAGAATATTTCATGAATATACCGCACAGAATATTCAGTTGGGTATATTTCATGAATATACCGCACAGAATATTCAGTTGGGTATATTTCATGAATATACAACAGAGAATATTCAGTTGGGAATATTCCTGGAAGATTCATAACTGAATATTCCCTGAACATGTCCGACTATTCACTTTGGAATATTCCTTTTAGATGTTCCAGTGGCATGTATATATTATAGGAATAATCGATGAATATTCGGAATATACTCCTCCTTTTTAGCATATTTAGAGAATATTCTATGAATATCCAGTGCTGTCTGGGTTAAATTTACTGGTGGAGTACTGTGGGATGTTCACAATATAGGTAGTAGGGACGTTTCTCATTGATAATCTTATGGAAAGCAGTAGTGGCATGTAGAAGACGACGTTTTTTCATGAAAAGCCAGCCCAGAGATGAAATATATTCAGTGATATGATCAGATCTACGCAAGCCCCAGATCAGTCTAGTGCAGTTGTTTTGCATTTTTTGATTTCGATAACAGTCAATTAAAGGAGTCGATACATGGACCATATACTATATCGCAATAGTTGAAATTAGATAAAACTAGTTGATCACACAGTTTGTTTTTCAAATCGAGAGATAGTTATCTTCAACTTGAGTACAGAAATTTAAGACACCCGTAAGCTCGCTGAATAGATTTGCTGACGTGTTCCGTGAATTTCAAATTAGAGTCAATGATTGAACCTAAATTTTTGGTTGCTGATACTAGTGTTAATGTAACACCTCCTATGACTATGTTGATATCATTTCACCCGATTAACTCGACATTCATTGCCAAATAATAGGTAAGTGGATTTTGTGGGATTAATATGAAGATTATGTTGCTTTGAGAGGTTGATTATCCTATGTAAATTTTTGTTGACGAAATAATTTGCTAAATAGGCATCTTCTGGATAAAAACTAAAATATAATTGGCTATCATCAGCATAGAAGTGGCTTTTATAGTCTGACAGGCAATACGATGATTCAGCAGTATACAGGGTGTTATTTAAGTACGTGGCCAAACTTGAAGGGGTGATTCTTTGAGTGATTCTAAGACGAAAAGTTTATATAAACATATAGGTCCGGTAATGCTTCGTTTTCAAGATACAGGGTGTCGAAATTTTTAAAAGACCGATTTCATGGAAATTTGGCAGTGTTATTCAAAGTCGTAAAGGGCCTCGTAAAGGGCTAATTTAACCCTAACTATATCAAAATTATCATGTCCAGTGGCGTCCTGGAAGGCACAGTAACCAATATTTTTGACAGAAAAAATGTGAGCCATTGATTTTTTTGCAATTTTTTTATTTGTTTCACATTGAGCAACTAAAATTACAACTTTTTTATATCTCGAATTTTTTTCGTATCTTGCTTTGTTTTTGAGAAAAAACATAAAAATCACTTCATTGCACATCCCTGTGACAACACAATGAAACATTTCAACTACTAAACCATCAAAAACTGGGGTCTCACTAATATTTTTTGACATTAATACTCTATTCTAGTCTTGGAATTTTCTATCAGAATTAATGCAATGAGAAAACAAAAAATATGTATGCATGAATTGCAGCACTTGCATTCGGCTCTTGGCTTCGGCTCGTCACAGGGATGTGCAATGAAGTGATTTTTATGTTTTTTCTCAAAAACAAAGCAAGATACGAAAGAAATTCTTGATATAAAAAAGTTGTAATTTTAGTTGCTCAATGTTAAACAAATACAAAAATTGCAAAAAGATCAGTGGCGCACATTTTTTCTGTCAAAAATATTGGTTACAGTGCCTTCCAGGACGCCACTGGACATGATAATTTTGATATAGTTAGGGTTAAATTAGCCCTTTACGACCTTGAATAACACTGCCAAATTTCAATAAAATCGGTTGAAGGGTTATTAAGATATTTACGAAAAAAACGATTTCTTTTAAAAATTTTGACACCCTGTATCTTGAAAACGAAGCATTTTCAGACCTATGTTTATATGAAATTTTCGTTTTAGAATCACTCAAAGAATCACCCCTTCAAGTTTGGCCACGTACTTAAATAACACCCTGTATATAAGGAATGAAAGTGGTCCCAGAATCGATCCCCGAGGAACACCATTATGCAATTTGAGGGATTGAGATTCACTATTGTTATTCTTAACTATTCGACTTCTTCCACTCAAGTAGCTTTGAAACACATTTTGAGCTGTCAAGTTCAACCCGCATATATATTGCAGCTTAGAAAGTAAAAGTTGGTGGTTTAGAGTATCGAAAGCTTTTGTGAAATCTAACATTACCAAGGCTGTAACTTTATGATTATCCCATTCTCTGATAATATCATCACATATATTTAGCATTTCCGTGGCCGTGCTGTATCCCTCCCTGAAACCTGACTGCTGAAGGGAAATGATGAAGTTTGAATTAGAGTAATCGTAGAGTTGCTTGTACACGATTTTCTCCAAGAGTTTTGATAAAATTGGAAGGATGCTAATAGGACGAAGATCTGAAAAACTATTGGGCTCGCTGTTTTTAGGAATAGACCGAATTAGTGTAAGATGTAAATTTCAATTCGAAGTTCAGTGCATCATTAAATTTGTTAGAATCATAGTAATCGATAAGTTCAGTGCAGTCTTCATTCAGATTTGCTGCTATATTGATGCAAAATAACTATTAATTCCGTCTACGTTGCGGAACTTCGGTGGATTTGTTAGGCATAACTTTCACATCTTTTGAAGTTTTCCACATCTCACGAGATTTGTTACATCGATTCATAGCAAAGTTCAAATATGCCTTTTTTCTCGTCGAATGGCACTCAACGTGAGATTACGTAACATCTTGTAATTTGTTAAGTCTGTACCTAATTTTGAATGTTTGTATCTTCTAAGAGCTTGGTCTCTATATGCTATCATCAATTTGACTACATCAGTCAGCCATGGAGCTTCAGGTTTAGTAACTCTAACAGTTCTCACTGGAGCATGCTTGTCAAATAGTTTTGTTATGTTTTGTTTGATGAAGTTTATTTTGTCATCAATAGAATTGATTTGGTATTCTTCATTCCAATCAATTGAAAATAAATCAGTTGTGAAATTTTCATTCTCTAAACGTAACCAACTTAGGAACTTTTATTGTTGATTCGAAGTTGATGAACACTCCATGAGTCAACCTGTGGTCAGAAATTGTATCAGCACTCATTGTTCCTGAAGAGATAACAGAGTCATCACAGGTCACAATTAAAGATGATCCAATAATGGTTATCCTAGTAGGTCCATTTATTATTTTTGTGATAATCCAAGTGAGTACATTCCTTAATAGCACACAACGTCCTAGGGACGTCCCTATTTGGTACAATTTCAGTCCGTATGTCCCGGACCAAGAATAAGTGTCCTTTTGACGTCCCATCCCGTACATCTCATGCAATGTCCGAGCAAGGACGTCCACGGAATGTCCCAGCAGGTGCATCATTTCAACTGTCCTAGAAATATCGTCCCATGTGGTACATATGGTAGAATGTCCATGCAAGGACTTCCTTGGCATGTCCCTGATGGGTTATGATTTTAAAAGTTTCTTTAGGGACATCCATCGGATGTCCCGAGTAGTATATATTCTGGCATGACTTCAGATCTTATATGATGTCCCTTCTAGACAACCATGAAATGTCCCCTGATGGTTAATTCCTTCGATTATCTCTGCACAGACGCCCTTAATATTTCCAGGATCGTATAACAATCGAAATGTCCCTTAAGAAAATTATTGGATGTCCCTTAGGGATATCCGTCGGATGTCCTAATTGGTACATGAACTGTACTCATTCAATGTCCTAGAAATAACGTCCTATGGTCGTCCCAGTTGGTACTTTCAATATGTTGTCCCTGCGAGGACGTTAACTTATTACACCTCGCCGGCGAATGTCCATTGGACATCCTTGGGAAACTCTTTCAGGATCTATTGGGAACCTTCTACGGACCATATCAACTCAACTGGATGTCCTCATCAGTTATGCAAGATCTGGTCCTAGAGGGACCCAGAAAAATTCGAATTCAAGAATAATTCATTCATCCTTGGCACATCCTATGGACATCCAATTGATATCCCTCAGCGTTGCTGATAGGTTGTCCTACGGATGTCCTGAGGATGTCCTCCGTAGTGCTTGAGGGGGAATACTGTAGAATTCAGGTATTCGATAGTTGTTCCAGGGACATCCCTCAAGGACGTCTCTAGTATGTCCTCAAGTGGGACATTTGTGCGTCCTACAGACGTCCAATGGACGTCCTCGGTACCAAATTCGAACGTCCTATAGACGTCCTGAATGTCCCAACAGGAAGTCTTAAGGATATCCATGGAACATAATTGTGTTATAAGGGTTATATGTTCCTATAGGACTCGATGTGACGAGGGCAATGCGAGGAGAGCCCGAATTTGGGCCACTACGGCCGCCATGTTTTCCTGGACCACTCCTACGGAAGCCTTATTTATTTCATTGATTGATTGTAAGTACTTTCCAAGCACCACCATCTTTTCCAAATCTGACACCGCTACCCGCAACCACACTCTAGAGGAGGGACCGGGATGAATTTTCTTTTCAACCCTTTGATCATCTTTAACAGAGTGTTGTCTCAGGGATTTAGAGTCTCCACATTGCCCCTCCATTTGGCATTCCTGTGCTCTTTCATTGAAATTTCGATCTGATGTGTGATGCGGTTGAAGTCTTCCATAGATTTATTGGGAGTCCTCAACCACTGCCAATGTTTTCTTAGTGTTTTCTTTTCAGCTATGAGCTCAAGAATAGCCTCAGGGAGGTTGTCTTTGGTGGACTCGATGCTGACCAACCTTGTCGTTTTGTCCCTCGCAGCTACCATGGCATTAATGAATCTCTGCAAGTCTATAGTTTCGTAATTATATAGTTGTTTTCTTCTTTAGGTACTGCCACATTGCATTCCTCACAGCTATTGGTAGATTTTCACATACGTTTGGCAATTGGTTTGGTCCTATGACCGAAACATAATCGATAGGCATATGAATATACATGTGTGTTTTGCAACAGATCTCTCAAGAATATACAGGGTGGCCCACGGTCGATGGTACCTTAGACGTATACGGAAAACGGTACATTGGGTTATCCTGAAAATTTGGTTACTCTAATAAGCGTTTGTGATCCAACCATTCAAAATATTTTCAGCGATGCAGCGTTGCCACTTTAATCAAAAAGTAGCATCATCTTTGTTATTTCAAATGGAACACCCTGTATTTCATTGCGTTTGCAGATTCTTCTCACTTGGGGTCTAGCAGGAATTATCACAGAGATATATAGGGTGTTCAAAATCGAGATTTTTCAATTTCAGGAATTTTTTGTGTCGAAACTATTCATTATCGATCAATACGGCTCACATGTCCCTATCTTAACTTTTGATTCACTATCACATTTAATTGGAACAGATACAGGGTGATCAAAATTCTGAATCTTGGACCATCCTGTATTTTTTCCAATTGAATGTCGGTATGATAGTTAATCAGAAGTTAATACAGGGACATGTAAGCCGTTTTGACCAATGATGAATAGTTTAGACACAAAAAAATCCTAAAGTTGAAAAATCTCGATTTTGAACACCCTATATCTCTGTAATAACTCCTGCTAGACCTCAAGTGTGATGCATTGATGAAATCAGCTCGTCGAGAAGAATCTAAAAACGCAATAAAATACAGGGTGTTCCATCTGAAATAACGAAGATGATGCTACTTTTTGGTAAAAGTGGCAACGCTGCATCGCTGAACGTATTTTGAATCGTTAGATCACAAACGCTTATTAGAGTAAGCGAATTTTCAGGATAATCCAATGTACCGTTTTCCGTATACGTCTAAGGTACCATCGACCGTGGACCACCCTGATATACTGGTACAATGAACTAAACTAACGTTGGCTTGCTTAACTTTTATATATCTTACTTTCCCAATCTGAAGAATTAGTTACCTATGGACAGGTACGATAAACCTCCATTTTCGAAAATTAGGCACGATATCTACATTAAAATACGGTATACTGGACTAACTTGAAAGAGTTGATAGCAAATACATATTTTTACTTAGTAAAGTGTTAGCGAAACATGTCGTGTGTTTGAGAATTTTGTGGAAATCTTATCGTTTGTAAAGTTTTAACAAAATATATAATCAATATACTGGGTGTCAAAGAATCAATTAGACAAGCCATAACTTTAAGAATAGTCGGTTATTCAAAATGAAATTTATTAAAGATATATGGTATGTGAAGAGGAAAGTTTTCGAACATTTTTCATTTCCTGGTCACTTCTGGTTTCACTGGAAATTGCTCCAGTTTCGAATTTTTGTATGAAACACCTTGTATATTTAAGAATGTTTGTATTATTGAGACAATTCTGGATCCGAATATAACCTTTTTGAGTTTTCACGCCTACATCATTCTTTAGAGTCACTTTTTTTATTGCATATAGGGGTATTTTTTGAGAAAATTAACCATTTCTGCCGGAATGTCGAAAAAAACTTCAAATATTATCACATTTGTAGAATAGCTCTTGTTTCGTTAGGTTGATATAGCGAAATTCACAAAAACATCAATTTTCAAGATTCAAGATTACAGTTACTCTCTGGCGGTTATATCAGAGTCTCGAAAATATTTTCCAAGTTTTTCTCTTGTCCGTTTAAGTGATAACTTTTTTGCCGCAATGTCTCTAAGGTACAGTACCTGGCATTCTCAGTTGGCTACCCTGTACAGGTGAATTTGATTTTTTAACAGTGTTTCATTCACTATAGGCATTGCTAGCCGCTTGTATAGGATCAGTAGCTCATGGAAATTCAGTTCAATGAAATATTGATTCAAACAAAAAACAACATTCACAAATAAATATTATGTGCATAATAAGATATGTTCATGATAAAAACTCATTTTTATATTTTCAAACTTTCAACAGATAACAACTAATTCCAAAGTAATCCCATCACGCAGACAATTATACAGGGTGAATTATGAGGAACTATTTGTGAATACTAGCTGTTTTACCACATATAGTAAAGGTGTTTCATAATATATGCGCAGGAGCGCAGGACTTCAGGATGTGATAGCTCATCTGAAAAATATGAAACAAATCATTATAAACCTATCCTCTAAAATGCACCATTTTCGAGATATAGAGTATTGAAATTAAAAAAAATCGTTTCTTGTGAATATCTCTGGAATCGTTTATCTCACTGAAAACAGCTTTTGTAAGCATTTTCTACTCACAATAAGCTATGTTTTATGCGGAATTTATTTATTTGTAAGTCATGAATGCTGAAGATTTTGAATCGATAGTGAGTGTTTTTCTCCCCAAGTTTTACGCCACTGAAAAAAGCAGAGTTTTGAGCTGCCCATTTGAACGGCCAATGTTTCCAACACAAGGAAGATAATTCTGGTCAGAAGCTTTGAAGCTGAACGTTTTTGAAAAAAATCAACTTCTTTACTAATCAAACAAAACCCATTTGCGCATTAAAACAAGTAATAAAACCACACAGAGAAAAACGGTCCAGGTACACAAGTACACTTGAGTAAAATTTAATACCCACAAATATATTAATGAACTTTTGTACCATTACAATAGGTGAATTTTTTTTTCTGATATCGACTTCCAGTGGCAGGTTAACTATGCTCCTGGAACAGGCCATCTTTCTTGTGCTTGATTAATTTTTATCGATGTGTTTAATACTCAGTATACAACAATCCACCTAACATTAATATAATTGTCCCTCAATCCTTGTTTTCTATGAGTGAAAGAAATAATTCTGTCATTATTACCAGTTCAATAACAACAGGTAACAGTTCACTTGATTTTTCTGTCTCGTCATCATTCGGCTAGTTTCGAATACCCACGATTACGCTACGAGCTGACTGCGCAACTCTTCTGCACTTCATTCCATTAATGAACTCAGTCTGTATCTGTACTAAGAATATGTACCTTCGGTGTTTGCGAACACTTATGCGTGCCTTTTTCTATTCTGGAACATTTGTTCTGTGCATTTAAGTTAAGTGATTGTGACTATTCCAAAAACATTTCTCTCAGTTAAATTATCACTATGGAGCGAGTTGGTCGGGAGTTGAAAAATAGAAGCAGCATAAGCAGTTCATCGGCGACACTTTGAAACAGCAGGATTTGGCGAAGTTTACGCAAAACTCTTCTTTCTTTCTTGGTGAGTAATATACAATTCCTTTTTCTCTGTGCATGAAGAAATCTTTTTGGGCACACACGTTTTTTAGTGATATGTTTTTCTCCTTCCGAAAATGATTCTAAGCCCTCTAGTTCCTTATGTTGGTTGATCATTTGCAATTAATCGTTACATCTGATATCATATGCCCGTTTTATTCGTGGTTCGTGCCATTTATTCTTCATTGAAGAGGTTATATATTGAAAATTACTCCTATCCTGGTTGTGGCTTCTCAATATTTTTAACGAGTGTGCTCTATGGTGTCAAAATTTCAGTAGGAAGTCAGTTGTTGAGTAGTTTACATTTTGTTGAAGATTAAAAAAATATATAATCTCAGAAAAATAAATGAATTGACCTCAAGTTATTATCGAAACAGGGGAGTTTTTATGGCTATTTTTCACAAAGGCCAAGAAATAAATTGGGAAATATCAAGATGAAAAGACTCTCTACTTTGAATGTTTGCAAAAAATCTTATTTCTCATAGAAGGTACACGGGAAAAAATTTCCGGATCGGTTCTTGATTTTTCTTATTCGGTGTCCTTGGATTTGAGTCAAAGTGAAGTTTTATGAAGAATGGCCTTACTTGGATGGGTTCACGGGACGTTCGCTACATGTTAATAGTTTATTCTTCCAATGAATCTCTTGAAATAGGATTATTTGTTTGAATTGTTTAGAAAATAATAGGAGAAATTCAACATATATTATATAGAGGAATTTTCAAATTTCAGGGTGCTGATGGTAATGATGTATTCAAGTGGACCTAGTACCTCCGCGGCCCGCAGATACTCCATCAACGTCTGAAATATATTTGTATATGAGTCAGTTCGACAACTATTGTATATTGAAAATAATTATTTCAAGTTCATTTTTTTATGTAGTTTGTTCTGAAATTACAAATGACTAGAATATATTATATAATGTACCCATATTTTGCATCAATGTTTTTTTTCTTCTATAGAATCACCATCCACAGTGTGTGATACCTTGAAAATATGAAACATTTCTTGCTCCAATATTCAGCAACAAGCACATATCCACCCAAATTGATCTATATGTAGCAGCTTTCAAAAAATTGATTCTGTAATGTTGATAAATGATGAATAGTTAACCAGAAACCTAATGATTTTATTTTTCGCATTAATCATTTTTTGTGTCACAGGAATAAATCTATATACGGGTCTGCACCATCTGAAAAAGGGGACCAGAAATGATCATTCCGATTCATGATTTTTTATGTTTTTCACGGGTGCACTTGATACTCGTAGACAATATCTTTATGATGTTTCCTATATCCAGGCCATTAAAAATCAGGAATCAGAACGATCGTTTCTGGACTCCTTCTTCAGGTATTCACATTGCGCATCCCCCATTAAATTATGTTCCAGAGACGAGTTATTTAAGATCGAAGGACAACTAAATAATGTTTCTGGAATAATTGTATTCTTCAGTGGTAGTAATTAAACGATGTATCCAACATCAGGTAGATATATCTCAGAGAATATCACCTATTTTTCTGCAACAGCATGCTTTTGAATAACTATCATCGAAGTATGAACCTACAACAGGTGAAGAAGTCTTTAAGATAATATAGCAATGTTTCAAAGGAAATTATTTGATGTTCAATGGTAATTAAACTGTCTAATCAATGTTATTCAACACTTTAATAATCCTGAGTTGATTTTAAATATATTTATTTATTAACGATCAATGAACTATATAATTGAGTGTCTGTTGCAGGTATACCGATTCAGGAAAAATATTTTATCTACCACTATCATACTGTATATCTGTCCCATATAGTATTCAAGTTTTTAACTGTGACTATTAAATGTTTAATAACCATTATTAAAGTTTTTTTTCTGTGCAAACGTTAACTTCATGTTGCAATATATCGAAGACTGGAACCTTTGGCACGATAATATACTACACTGTTTTACCACTAACCAAACCGATTTTTTAACGCCTCGACACGTGTTTCGCTAACTATGTTAGCATCTTCAGGAGAAGATTAAAACTAAATATTCTATTCTAGTGTGCTGCTTATATACTAGGTATATGTTCACCCAACTGTGAAAAATACTAACCGTCAAGTTAATGTTTGTCATGGTTGAGTTCACATGTTAATCTAAATTTTTATTTTACTAAACTATATAGAGGGCTATATGGAATAGGTCCATTATCCTTATTCATTACTCTATTACTATTCTTAAATATCTCTAAGCTTTCATATGCGTCTAGTTTTCTAATGTTATTAACTTGCTTAACTAATTTGAGGTTAGTAATATGTGTGTTATGATTGTGATTGAACATATGTTCAATCACAATCATAACACACATATTACTAACCTCAAATTAGTTAAGCAAGTTAATAACATTAGAAAACTAGACGCATATGAAAGCTTAGAGATATTTAAAAATAGTAATAGAGTAATGAATAAGGATAATGGACCTATTCCATATAGCCCTCCATATAGTTTAGTAAAATAAAAATTTAGATTAACATGTGAACTCAACCATGACAAACATTAACTTGACGGTTAGTATTTTTCACAGTTGGGTGAACATATACCAAGCAGCACACTAGAATAGAATATTTAGTTTTAATCTTCTCCTGAAGATGCTAACATAGTTAGCGAAACACGTGTCGAGGCGTTAAAAAATCGGTTTGGTTAGTGGTAAAACAGTGTAGTGTTTCATGTTGCAAAATTGAAAAAAAAAACAATAACAAATCATACTACTATAATAATTGTTGGAAATGTCCGCGATTAGCTTCAATCTCCTTATTCGTCTGAGGCTTCAATGCATGCAGCAGTTCTTGACGATGATTTTCAACATAAAAGTTGATTTTTCTCGAAAACGGCATACTTTAGAGTTTATGTTCAGTATCTTTTAGCTGATCAAATAAGCGAGTCAGAACTGTACTTTTTAGAGTGGCGTAGAAGTTGGGAAGAAAAACACTAACTACCCCCTACAGAATCTTCATCAATTATGACTCAAAAATGAAAAAAATCCGCACAAAACAACGCTCATTATGAGTAGAAGATGCTCACATACGCTGTTTTCTGTGGCATAAATGTTTCCAGAGATATTTGCAAAAAACGATTTTTTTTTCAAATTCCAACACTCTGTATTTCAAAAATGGTGCATTCTAGAGGGTAAGGTAAAATAAACTTTCATCATATTTTTGAACAAGCTATCACATCCTGAAGTCCTGCGCATATATTATGATACACCCTTTATAGAGGCTTTTCAGAAGAGAATAAATAAGATCATTCGTGGATTTTCGCAAGGAATCATTCTAGTCATAAATTCTTAACCAGCTCATCTTCCGTTTGTCGTATTTTTATTTTATGTGAATGAAATAATTGAAGAAACTAGATATCACAAAGACAATGTTACAGACATGATTGTAGTATGGTGATATTAGAGAATGGTTCGTGAAACACCATGCCTACCTAGGGAGGATAGGCAGCAGATAGCAGATAGCAAGTATTGTTCTTCATTTTGAAATCTTGGAAGTAATAATTTCCTGGAAATATTTCCCTAAGCAAGGAATCTCAAAGTTCCGCCGTGCTATACATGAAAGAGTTTCGGTAGAAAGTTGTTCGATATATCTTTTGGGACAAAGTGATCATCACGCCGAAACAGCTCTTTTTACATTTCGCCGAGAGTAGTTTAATTACTGTTTGAAAACATTACCGAACGTGCTCGTTATGTTATAACGCCGAAAGAAGATGATACAAAATATGCAGGCGCCCAGTTGCCCAGCGAGCACAAAAACATCTCAGAGATATTAAACGTACGAGATTTCGAGACATTGAACCTCCACTGCGATGTTCTGTTCACACATGAATAGAACCATTATAGAACAGTCAATGTCTGCCGCAGGCGGCAATTATCGAGATGTCCTTGATATGTCACAAAACTACCTTCTCCCTAGTTCTTTTTGAAGCCTTTTCATGGACACAACAAAACATTTTCAACGCGTCTTGCGCACATTGATTAAATCGCTGTAAAAAAACCATTTCCGAGGTACTTTTCTGAAGCCTTTTGTCAAAATGAACTTTTGCATTAGGATTCCATTTCCCTTGAATGAAATGCATTAAAAATAGATTGAACACAAAAATATTTTCTTGATATGAAATTACCTTCTTAATCGGTTTCTGAGTAGTGCTTACTACACACAGACATATAATTGGAAATAGGTTTCCCAATTTTTGAAATGTTCTCAACAATGCATAATTTTGCAACTGCGGAGAAGCTGTGTATTGATAAATTCGTACTTTTATATATTGATTACACTGAGACACTTAACAACACATTTTGCATCTGATGGTCATTATTACAAACTAAATAAGTCTTCTAACACAATAAACTTCACCAAATTCCTTTCTGTTCGTTAGCAGCGTGATGTAAGCGTGACACGCTGCAAACGCAAATGCCAATTGCGAACAAGAAGAACAAAATCGAGAACAAATCAGAATTCATCGTATTGTGACGTAAGCATGAGACGTTGTGGTGGCGCGCAAACAAAGAAAGGGCACAAAAGAACAAAAACAATACTTTCAATATCCTTCTAAGACCTCTTTGGGAAGTGCATATTACACCTCAAAAAAACATCTTTATGCCAACATTTTCAAAACATCCCAAAACATGTTTGTGCTCGCTGGGCGGTACCTCCATCTGCGCATTTTAATGGAATATAATCTATTCTATACAGATGGGTGTCTCAGATCTCTTCATGAAGCTCACAATTTTAGTGAAATGGATAGAGAAAAGGAATCATTATGTTCAAGGTACTATAAGATGATTTATCTGAATAATATTACCTATATATGAATAGATGCATGGGGATCTCGGGAACTTTTATTAATTAATTCTAAAAATTATGAATCACTCATCCATAACCATGGATACTACACGTTACAAAACTATACATAACGAACAATCATCTTTATGTTAAATGAATATCAAACTATAATATATATCATTCCTCCTCACAAGTCTCAATTTAAATCGTAATCTTTGAATCTATATGGCAATCTAGGAATACGACTTGAACTTTTAACACCTGACAAAAATTGTTCGCGTTTAGGCAAATTAGAAGGATAATAGTTATTCTCAAAATCAGTTAAACAAGCAGAAGAGTTATCATTACAATTAACTAGAGGCTCATCATCAGAAACTGCCTTCAGGAATCTTCTATTCCTCCTTAGTTTTCCATCCCCTGTATCTACATTATAAGATCGAGGTGCAGAATGTTTCTCCTTTATTCTTCCTCTTTGCCAAGTCTTTCCATTTCTAAGATAAACATCATCTCCTTCACTAAGCGACTGCATATCTTTAGCATTTCTATTGTAATATTTCTGTTGTATTTTCTGCATTTGTTCTTTTTTCTCTTTTATCCCTTCAACTGAGTCAGGTTCCAAATCACTTTCCGAATTGGGTAATTTATTTCTAAGCATACGGTTGAACAAAATTTAAGCTGGTGACTTTTCTGAATATTTCAGTGGAGTATCTCTATATTCCATTAAAATAGTATAAATATCAGTTTTTTGTTCATAGGCCTTTTTGAATATAAGCTTGACAATTTGAACTGCACGTTCAGCAAAACCATTGGACTACTCGTAGTTATTTTAATGTCACATTCCTTAGCAAATAGACGGAACTCATAACTATCATATGGCTTGTTTTCAGATATCAATTCTTCAGGAACCCCATCCCGTGCAAAAATTTCCTTGAGCTGTGTAATTACACATAATCCTTGATTATTTACACACTGTGAATACTCAATGACATAATGCAGTTTTGCCTTTCAACTCTTTGATTTCTAGCTAGTTTGAAAAATAATCGATGACTATAAGGTAGATTATTCCGTTGAACTCAAAAATGTCACTAGCTACCTTTTTCCATGCTCTATCAGGAATTTCATGGGAAATCAGTGTCTCTTTCTGATTATTTCTCTAGGATTTGTTACAAACTCCATAATTTGAAACTTCCCTCTCAATATCCTTAGTTATTCCTGGCCAGAACAAACATTGTCTCGCCCTCATTTTCATTTCTTCTATGTGATACTCACCATCTATTTTGCCTAAACCAGTTTCAACCTGTAGACTATCGATTCTCTCAAGAATATTCAATCTGATACAACCAGATGAACCCAAAATTGGCTGAGACTCAATACTTGTCACCAAGAATTCTAAATTAGTATTTCTATTACACATCAATGAAATTTTACCTTATGCTTGAGTTTTGAAATTTCCGAAACTCACCAAAATTGGCTCAGTTGAACCTAGCTCTAGCTCTGAATTGCCTTGTTCCAGTTTTCTAAAGATACTTTCCGGTATTATATCGACCTCACTACCAGTATCAAGCTCAAAATTGATTAGATAATGATCAATCGAAATGTCAGCATACCAAGCCCTACATATTTCATGAATAACGATTTCAGATATTAGATATTCTTTATTCTAATTTCTTTTACCTTCCCCATGTTATCTTCACTCGACTATGGAAATTTTTGCTGACAACAATACTCAAAGTGATTTCTACCTTGACAGAAATTACAAATTTTTTCAAACGCAGGACAATTCCTGAACTCATGTAAGACCCTCACGACCGATATGGATTTATAATTTCCTAACACATTTTCGTTACCAGATTTGTAGATAGGACATACCCGATTTGTTTTCCGGGTTTCTGGAAATTTACATGTTATAAAAACCTCGTTTTTAAACCTAACGACTAGAATTGAAAATGGTTGATCTAGTAGAGTTTCCAAGTCGTTGACGTGTATTTGATCATGTCCACATGCTGAGTTCTTATTTAATTGAACATCAGAAAATGCCTGTTATTGAAATAATTGACGCTTAGAATATTATTCAAATTTTACCAGCTTATCAACTGCTGCTGATTACTGATAAAAACTATGGAAACGTGTTCCGAATTACAGCACTGTATATTTGATTTCATATTTCGGAACACAGATTTTCAGCAGAGTCAGTGGATTAGCTGGCAGTTCTGACCACTTGAATTCGGAATATTACGAAAGCGGTGATTCCATGGGCGATGATATTTTTTTGAAATAATAACACAATGGAGTCATTATGAGATATTAGATACGGAAATAAAATTGATGACACACAAAGTATCTCATTGATGTATCGACCACAGTGAAACGAGTGAGTTACGTAGTTTTTGAAAGGTATCAGATTAGTATACATGTAGTTTTCATTAGGTATTAGATTAGTATAGAGGTCAGATAATTTATACGACGCTATAAAAGCAGATGATTTTTATCATTGCTCATGTAAGATGGAAGTAGAGGCCATGGGACCATATCATGAGCATATTTTTATATTGGAACTATCATTGGGCACCAAAGATATGTATACGACGCTATGAGAGTTCAGAGAACTGGAGATTTTTCCCACAAACTTAGAACACTCGACTGTCTTGGGTTTTCCACACAAACTACGTACCTAGCCCTCTCGAATGCCAACAGGGACTAAAAAAACAAAAACAAAAGGAAGTTAAAACAATACCAACATATTTCTTCTCTGTGGGAAATCAAGACAGTCGAGTGAGCTAGGTATGTAGTTTGTGGGAAAAAATCAAGACAGTCGACTGAGCTAGGTACGTAGTTTATGGGAAAAAATCAAGACAGTCGAGTGTGCTTTTTTTACTTTCTTTCGTTTTTTGTTTTGTTTTCTATTGGCAAGTGATTATCTAGTAATTTTTTTAATTTTTTCATCGTATCCCGAACTATTGAATTCAGAGAAAAATGTTATACGGATTTTTTATAGATTCTATCAAAAGGAATAATTTTGGTTCTATAACATTTTCAGATATTTTCAGTTGTTTTCGAGATATTTGATTTTCAACACTTTTGTTCCATCTTCCAATCAACAAAAGGAAAAAATATTTTATGGTTCAGTGGAAGTCGATGAGCTTCATCTATCGATAATCTTTGTTTTTCAATATACCTTCATGGTACCCTATGAGTCGTTCAAATTTTTTTTTTCATATTTATTACTTTATTTCCTGTACTATTGGGTTTACAGAAAAAATTATGGCTAATAATTTGTAGGAAATGTTCCAGTGGATAACTTTGCACTCCTGATGATTTTCGATTTTTCCATTTGTTTTCGATATATATTGAATTGAAAGGATTTAAAATTTTGATGTTTTGATTTTCATTTGTTTTTCCATTTTCCGATGGATGCACGAAAAAATGGTAATATAATAATTTGTTGCGTCATCAAAGAAGCATACGGTGCATTTTTCAAATTTGAATTTAGTCTATTGGTTCAGGAGATATGTCGTTTTGAAGCGAACCGTGTGTTTCGGAAAATCTCCTTGAAAAACCCACTTGGAATTTTCCGACCCTGCTCTATTTCAATAGGCTTCGTCTCTTCTTGATAGAGTTTTTTTTCTCAAAAAATGAAATCGATCGGACCTTTTTTGCGATTTGTAGAGTGGGGTCACAAGAAACTTCCGGTGAAAAATCGAAAAATCCCGAAAAAACCACCTTAGAGTTTTCCGATTTCCTTCATATTTTAATGACATGATATTGTTCTGAGTACAATAAGATGGCAAAATTTCAAGTGGATATGTCAAAGGGTTCCGGAGATATATCGATTTATGATTACCACAGAGTACAGACAGACAGACCACACACAAAAACCAAAGTTGCTAAAAATTCGATGGGGATCATTTTCTCCAAAGTAACTATACCTCTATCTCGCTTAGTTTCCGAGATAGCATTTTTGGCAAGGCCGTAGTATACTCCACTATGTATAGCGTCGTATAACAAGAGCAGTTTTGTGTTATAGCCGTGAAAAAAAATCAATTTTTGCAACACATCTCACGCTTTGTAAAGTGAATAATGAGTCTATGCTTCTTCCATATAATTTCTCGTGAATCAACATTTTCATATGCTTTTAACAGTAGCGCAGATTTTTCAAGGTGGTTGGGGGTTCCGAATGAAAAATCATTAAGGAATAGGAATACGATATTCAAAAAAATTGTCTTTGTATTCAGAATCGAATGGTGGTCAATTTTTTTTAAAAATGTGAATTGAAACCCTCTATAGCAGAAAAACTGTCCACCATTTAGGATAGTCACCCGATGATTTTTTGATCAGAATTGTATGGACTACATTATTTGAAGAATTCAGCGAACTCCACCGAATTTTATTTCATTTGCACCCCCTATTGGGGGTAATTATGTAAAAATGCAGTTTCCATAATTATCCGTGATAAAACATTTCCTATCACTTTTGACAGTTAGATAGAATTCTGTTTTTTTCGGTTTTCAAAAGGGGTTGTGGGTAATAAAAATTCCCCCCCTCCCCTTCCATCATTTTTTTTATGAAGAATCTATTTTAGAAGTAATTAGATGGAATAAAGAGTTTTGGAATATCGTCCATTTTCTCAGAAATAAATGGTGAATTCGATCAAAATGTGAATTCAAATCCCCCTGGTAAAATAACTGTCCATTTTTGGAGGTTAGCCGAATGAAAATATTCCATAGAACCACATGAACTACATCATACCCAAAATTGAGAAATGAATTGTCCCAAATTGAAGATTCATGCAAATCGCGACCAGGCAAAAATAGTAAAATTTCATTAACCACTCCGTATGTTGAAGACATCTCTTTCGAAGATGACGGGTTGCCCGTCATCTCGTCCAATGAGGAAGACCTCATCTCTTTCGATGACGATGAGTTGCTTCCACTACCATCGGAGTACAAGGACGAAAAAACCAATGAAGAAAATGAATTGAATTCGGCCTCAAACTGTCTTCCGGAGAAATCCGAAGGAATCAAGACACAATGATCCAAACCTGGTTTTAAAGTGCACACAAGGCACCTCGGTTGGAATAAGTCCTCGAAAGTTGGGTGTGTTCAACACAGGGGATGAGGTACAGGTGGTGTATCTGAAGGGTCAAGGGCAAACAAGTGTGAGGTAGTTTGGACCGTACTATATTTCGAGGAAAATCGACGACGAAGATTACGAGGTGAATCTAGGACCCATGGCAAAGAATAAAATTGACGTGGTACATTATAGTAGGATACTACCCTACAACCACCCATGGGCTCCAACCTTTTTGTATTCGGATGAGGAGGAAGATGAAGAAGTATGAATGTATTTGTCTCAGCTTCTCCTTACCATATCATGATCACCCTGTATGAATAAATCAAACTCTATTTTTCCTCTTTTCTCAAACTACCACTTTATGAATTACAATTATATTTTTAGGATAATACAATGCCATTCAGAAATGAAAAATTGAGAAAAATCCAGCAGGACCCAATTTACCTTGAAAATTTGCGGGGTCCTTATTTCAATTCAAACTGGCAATTATAGCTGAATGCCAGTTCAAACTGGCGATTATAGCTAAATGCCAGTTCAAACTGGCAATTATGGCTAATTGCCAGTTCAAACTGGCAATTTTAAAAAAAATATCATGTCCTTCAGCGCTTTCGTAGAATATAGCGACAGAATATACAGAGGAACAGATAATAGATAACACGAAACAAATAAGATGGCGATGGCATACGCATTCTTTCACATATCTGCATAAATTATGGATACCTATTCATTGGAAAGGTGTCAGTGGTTATCCATTGGAAGGGCATTTCATAATTCATCCGATGCTTAGACATTATTTCTTGTTCATGGACATCCGAACCTTTTTTAGATCAAAAATGGACTTCCATTGGATGTCCTGTGTTATTACGGTAAGTGTGGAGCAAGATATGAGAAAAATCTACATCGCTATTTCAGCAACTTCACCACTGAAATAGCTGTTCTCGCGTTTTGATCAATCTCGACGAAATGTCTGAATATAACTATTTCGGCATAATGACCACTTTCGGTAATGTGTCCATCAATCTGTTACGCACGATGTTCAAAGAACAAAATAGGGATTTCCTTACGTGCTCTCAAAATAGTTGAAAAATACGTCCATACAAGAAATGAATTGAATAAGTTTATTGACCTCATTTTGATTCACCTTATAACAAGGTGTAATTTGATTGACTAAATATATAGGATGTGGTTCTTCAGCTCATTTTAAAAAGAAAAGTTTATATGAAATTATGCTCTAATCATCTAAACTATCGAGCTATAGGGTATTAAAATTCTAAGCAAAAATTAGTGATTCTAGAAAATTTCACAATGTGAAAACCTGTCACTTTATGGATACTTGTAAAAATAAAACCTCAACGTAATCGATCACTATTATTCAAAATACAAAATAAGGCAGCGTCTGCTTTACATTTTCCAGTTGTATTTAAGAAAGCGAAAATGGTATTTCAGAATGGTCACTCGTATTTCAGAAAGCATCGATTGTATTTCAAAATATTCTATTCAATTTCAGGAAGCGTCAAAAGTATTTCAGAAAAAATAATTGAATTTCAGAAAGTGTCATTTGTATCTCAGAAAATATCATTTGACTTACAAATTACGCAAATTGGATTCACTATTCTGAAATAGAAATGACGCTTTCTTAAATTCAATTGATCATTCTGAAATATAATTGATGCTTTCTGAAATGAAAATTAATATTCTGAAGTACAAATATACGATTTTTGAAATCAAATTGACGCTTTCTGAAATGGTGTAGTTCAAAATAATTTCGTTATACCACACATGCTTGAAATTGAATTTTATTTTTTCACGAGGAAACGGTGCGTCAAACGAAAAACATTCAAAACCAAATTATTGCAAAATTAATGAGGATTTCGAAAATGAATTGAATTTTTGGAAAACGCGAGGGCTAGCAATATTTTCACACAAATATCTCTAGTATACATCCCATAACGACGCCACTGGTGAGATATTGAAAAATCATCTTAATTAACTATAGTTCGCAAGTTGAAAGGTTTAGGGCATATGCTATTTATATAATTGAAATGAGCTGAGAAACCATATCCTACATGTTTACACATCAATTAAATTAAATCCTGAATATTCATTTCATTCGTAGTTTGGAAAAAAATATGGACCAATTCATGATCCTTCTCAGTCAATTTCCAGTATGTCCAGATATTATAGCACTATCTGAAACAAGGAAATTATGTAATGTATCAAACTATAATATAGATGACTATACAATTTTATACAATCAAGGTGAAATAAATAAGTGTGATGGTGCGCTACTGTATATACGAAATACTGTGGACATTGTTGAATTTGAGATTATTGAAATAAATAATTTCAAATTCATTAATGTGCAAATAAAACAGAACGAAATCTCTATAAATATAATATCTACATATAGACCACCCTCTACAAATCCGACTGAATTTATAGAATCCCTTGCAGACTTACTTGAACAAAATAAAAAAGTTAAAAACGTGTCGCTCTTTTTAGGCGATATAAATATAGATTTATTAGTGAATAGCGATATATCAAGTGAATATATAAATCTGCTCAGTGAATATGGCTTTACTTCCGTCATCAACAATACAACAAGAGAACAGGGTGAATCAAATACATGCTTAGACCATATATTTTTGAAATGCCCAAACGAAATTTTAGAAAAAATAAACCCAGTCATAATTAAATCGAATATAACAGATCATTATCCTACTTTTTTGAATCTACCGCTAGCAAACAGACCATTACAACAATGCCAAGAAAATTTCTACAAAAAAATTAATAATCAAAAATTGATAAATGCAATTAAAAATGAATCATGGAAAAATGTGTATGCAGAAAACGATACAGAGAAATGTTGTAATATATTCTTAGATATTTTGAAGCGGTATATAAACAATAACGAAGAAACAATCCGTTGCCGATTGAAAAAGAGAAATCCTTGGATCACCAACGGCATCATTACATCAATGAATAGAAGGGATAGTTTGTATCAGGAAGTATTGAAATACCCAACGAATGAATACATCAAAAGGGAATACAAAACATTGCGAAACAAAATAATCACTTTGATTAAGAAAGCCAGGAGAGAATATTACCGAGAGAAGATTAATGAAAACTCTTTGAGCTCTAAAAAATTATGGGATGTTGTCAGTGAAGTCACAAATAAGACAAAAAATACATACATTGGTGATATTGTTGTCAATAATGTCACATTACAAAAATATGAAGATAAAGCCAATGCCTTCGTAGATTTTTTTTCGGAAATCGGTGAAGCCTTAGCAACAAAAATTTCGATAAATAATAAATATACATTTCCACACGAGCGCCTCAATAAATCTATGTTTGTACGGCCAACAGATGAGAAAGAAGTTTTGATGTTCATGAATGGACTAAAAAATGGCAAGGCTCCTGGAATTGACTCTATAAAAAGCGAAACAATGAAAATTATTGCACCTTATATTGCAAGACCCATGGCACATG
This sequence comes from Phaedon cochleariae, assembly GCA_918026855.4. Lineage (NCBI taxonomy): Eukaryota > Metazoa > Arthropoda > Insecta > Coleoptera > Chrysomelidae > Phaedon > Phaedon cochleariae. Next base: position 9,863,325 of record OU896723.1, read on the forward strand.
TGATCAATAAATCAATACAAACTGGATACGTCCCTTCCGCATTTAAAGTTACTATAGTTAAGCCTTTGCATAAAAGTGGTAGTAAACAGCAAATAAATAATTATAGGCCGATTAGCTTGATTACAAATTGCACCAAAATATTCGAATATATCATAAAAAATAGGTTGAATTCATATCTACAAAAAAATGGAATATTATCGAATAAACAATATGGTTTTCGCGAAGGGATCAGTACTCAGGATGCAATAGTGAAGTTGACATCACAAATTTATAAAAACATTGATAACAAGAAGCCATGTATTGCCGTTTTCATTGACTTGACGAAGGCATTCGACACGGTGAACCACAGCATACTACTCGAAAAACTGAACAATATTGGCGTGAGAGGAATCGCACAAGATTTGTTAAAAAGTTACTTGTCAAATAGAGAGCAATATGTTGTGATGAACGATAAAATTAGTGAACCACGAGTGGTATGCTGTGGAGTACCACAAGGAACAGTTCTTGGACCCCTGCTGTTTACAATCTATTTAAATGATTTGCTTACCTTAAGATCAGAAGGGAATATTATTTCATTCGCCGATGATACTGTAATACTTTACGAAGATAGGGACTGGCAGAACCTGAAACACAAAATTGAGGGTGACTTGGATAGACTATTTTGTTGGTTTGACCAGAATTTATTAACTGTAAACTATGATAAAACAGCATACTTACCGTTTACGTCATATAAATCGGGTCTCCCAAGTTTTGATACAATAAAGGCATCGGCGAATGGACAAATAGAAATAAAAAGTGTGAGAAGTACTAACCCAGGTAGAACATCATATTGGCTAGAACTTGGTTTCATATTAGCCCAATATTCGAATATTGAATATGGAATTACTAGATTGCACCAATATCAAACCAATTTTTCATTTCAATATTCGATCATCAATCCATTGCCAATATTTTGATAACATTGAAATTTTGTGGCCAGCCGATATCAATTTGTCAATATTTATTTGATATTGTAGGAATATTAACGATCACAATATGTCAATTTTCATGATGGGCTGATATTGCATTTCCAATATCAAATCGATCTTGGAAAAAAATATTGACTCAATATCCAATTTATGATGGTTAGTGAATATTGCATTTCATTGTCCAGCAATGTTGTAATAACATTGAAATTTTGTTTCCAGCCGATATTTATTTACCAATATCTATTCGATATTGGTAAAATATTGACGATCACAATGTCAATTTCCATGATTGGGCTAATATTGTATTTCCAATATTAAATCAATCATGGAAAAAAATATTGCATCAATATCAGATTTATGATGGTTGGTGAATATTGCTCTTCGTTGTCCAGCAATATTGCACTAATATTGGTGATTCAATATCATTTCGATATTCAATAATCAATCCAGTGCCAATGTTGTAATAACATTGAAATTATGTGACTAGCCGATATCAGTTTGCCAATATTCATTTGATATTGGCGAAATATTAACGAATACAATATGTCAATTTTCATGATGGGCTGATATTGTATTCCCAATATCGAATCAATCTTGGAAAACATATTGTATCAATATTTTGTATTTTTATTCAGCCAATATTAGTTCATCAATATGCGACCCATTTCAGATAGATATAACTAATGAAATATGCCAGAACCAATATTGCACTGACATTGGATTTCTAATATCGAATCGATATTCGTGATATTTCTCTTAGTATTTGAGCCACGTTATAACAGCTGGCGCCACTAGCACGCCTCCAACAAACGACTGCTGAGAGCCATCAAATACCGCATTCGTTCAACTTGCAAACTAAGTATTCTGGGATACAAAAAACGACAACGAATTTGATATTGTACAAATATCGCAATTTTTCAATGAGGCTAATATGGCTTCGAATTTTGATTTCGAGTTTTGTTGAAAAACGAAATTCAATATTGGTTGAATATTATAATTCAACATGAAGATAATATTGCAAAATGATCACATTCTCATTTTAGCCAATATAGTAGGAGAATATGAATTCAATATCGATTTCACACATGAAAATTATAAGAAACCAGTTTTCTATAAGTTGGCATCATATATTTGTCCAATCTTGTATACGAATATTAACTCGATATTGGATAGAGCATATCAAAACAAGATTGAAATTCAACATAGCACCAAGATTCCAGAATGTTCACATTGATTTTTTGACCCAATAATTAAAATCAATATTTTCCCAACATTCACCATTTATTGACTCAATATTGAACCAATATTAGTGTTCTACCTGGGAAATACCTCGGAGTTACTATAGATTCACACTTAAGATGGGATATGCACATACAGTACACATGTCAGAAAATTAGGGGGTTGATCTATAAGTTTAAAAAGCTCAAAGCCATAATGCAACCAAATGAACTGAGAATTTTGTATCATGGTCTTGTCGAGTCAATACTACAATATGGAATTATTGCCTGGGGTGCATGCGACAAAACAACTCTGATTTACTTGGAACGAATTCAAAGACGCATTCTTAAAATTATATTTGACAAAAAAAATAGATTTCTAACTATTTTACTATATAAGCAACACGGAATATGTGATATGAGGCAAATCTATGCGAAAGTATTACTTATATATGTCTTCAATAATAAATCTATCTTTCCACAAATTCAGCATAATATAAATACCCGCGCCAAACAAAACAATCATTTGAGAAGTCAAAGACCTGAAAAATCAATTGGGCAGAAAAATCTATTCTATACGGGTCCTAAATTGTATAATCTACTGGACACTGACATACAACAAACCAAATTGAAATTTGCGGCAAAAAAAAAGATCAAAAAATGGGTTCTCGAAAACTATGAATTGATTCACGAAAACTTGTAATGGATCATAAATTAATTTCTAGGAACTTGTATTTATTTTAGTTAATTCTCTGTGAATGTTTATAAAAGTATTTTTCATATCGGTGTTCGGATGGAATTGTCAGTCCATAATCGAGACGACACATTTTCTTTAATAATTGTTCCGGCCATCCAGATATGTGGATATTTTCTTATCTTCTTATAAATATAGGTGAAATAGTATGTATTTATCAGTCTATATAATATTCAATTAATTATTAGGGATAGCTCAAAGAGAGAGAAACTATTACTTCATTACTGCTCAAAAAGTTACAATAATATTGAATATCCACTTCCAGTCAAGAATCCTTAGATTCTTAAGGAGGTACCTTGCTTTATTCTGTAATTTTTAGATATGTATACTGAACAATTACAATACGTTGTTATATCGATAGCTACTTCTCTAAAATTTTTTTGTAATTCTCATAAAATTCGTTGAATAAAGATTATTATTATTATTATTATTATTTACCTATGCATCAGACAAACATTATGATATAAAAATAGTAACAATACAAATTTAAACTTTTGTTGAATAAAAACAATTTCCTCCCACCCATCAAATTGTGTACCCATACTTATAAAAAAAACTGTATACATAAATATCAGTCAGAGTTGATCTTGAGAGTTGACCAGAAATTCCTACCTGAATTTTCTACCAATATTATTTGACGTGAGTACATTTTGAATAGTCACAATCCAAATGTTAGATGTTAAAACTATAAAATTATTTTTCATCCCCATGTATAAGTATGTCTGATATGTTGTCTTTTATATACCTAGCATATTGTATCTTTTGTAGAATATTTTCACCTTTCGGCTGATGATGGACACTATTGATGTCCGAAACATCTTGTCCTAATTCCTTTTAGAAAATTTAACGTTGCGGAGATGATATTGTGTTTGTCTCTAATCACTCTCTACTTCACTCTACTTCGAGCTATGGAACAGATTGTGATCATAATTTATTTAAACAATTTTATTCTATACAATTTCTCACCAAATTCAATAGTTTTCAGGATATTAACGTTTGAGACGTGACATCGCAGTCATTTCAACACAACCGAAAACTTGAATGTTGCTCTCAATCAAGTTTACTATGAGAAAAATCGAGATATACAGTGTGTCCCAAATTCGATCCTCACCGTTGGGATCTCAGTAACTATGAGAGATAGGGCGGGTAAATTAGCAAAGTTGTAGCAAATTTAATGTTGAATCAGAATCTATCAAGAAATCCAGGCTAGCTTCAGTCATTCTTGAGTTATTTGAGAAAAAATGAAATCTTGTATTTTTGTTTTTCTAGAATATCTCTTTTCAATGGTTTTGACAGTTTTCCATCAAAATGTCAAATTTCTGAGATATCACCTACAACTTCGGCTTTTCTTATAGACGCCATATTGGATTTTCACAGAATTGAAATCAGCATGAAATTTCCTTTCTAGTGATGTATCACAGTCACAGTTTTATCTTATAAGGAGTACTGATTTCCAATTTTTGTTTTTATGTCCCGTAGGCTATGCGCTAAACTCCATAAACAATAACGAATATGTGTTCTGGTACAACTTTCATAGAGTAGGCTTGATCTAGGCATCTTAGAGCCAAGTGACATTTCTGTAAACGTCAAGAGAAAATACAAGTAAATTATTTGGGGGCAAACAATGCCGTTCACAAAAACCAGTGATAGTACAAGGGTTAAGACCTGGTGATAATGAACGTCGTCTCAAGTTTTGTCACTGGTTCGTCAACCAGTGTGAAAGAATCGATATCGATATCTCGAAAATCAATTTGGTGCTAAATTAATTACTACTCATGGACCTGTAAGATGGCCTCCAAGGTCGCCTGATTGTACGCCTCTCGATTTTTACCTGTGGGGCTACGCCAAAAATACAATTTATGAAGAGCCAATTCAAGATATTGATGATCTACGAGAGAGTGATGGACACATTCCAGCACATCACCTGAGTTCATCTGAGAAAAGCAGCGAATCATATGTTCGGTCGCGAATATTAAAATGTATAGAGAACAATGGGGGCCATTTCGAGCAGTTCAAAAATACAATTTATGAAGAGCCAATTCAAGATATTGATGATCTACGAGAGAGTGATGGACACATTCCGGCACATCAACTGAGTTCATCTGAGAAAAGCAGCGAATCATATGTTCGGTCGCGAATATTAAAATGTATTGAGAGCAATGGGGGCCATTTCGAGCAGTTCAATTAATTTTTTTTGTACTTGTATTATCCACCTGTTGAGTTATGCAAGAACATAGAACACAGATTCCATAATCTGAGGTAAAAGTTATGGTGGAGTGAAGTAGTAACTAATAACACAACATAATGAACTGTCGTGGAGATAAAAGTTCGAGTTTTATTTATTTATTAGTTATATCCTACTGGACATAAAAACAAAAATTGGAAATCAGTACCCCAAATGAAATGAAACTGTGATTGTGATATATCACTAGAAAGGAAATTTTATGCTGATTTCAAATCTGTGAAAATCCAATATGGTGCCCTTGAGAAAAATTGAAGTTGTTGGTGATATCTCACAAATTTGACATTTTGATGGAGAACTGACAAAACCATTGAAAAAAACACCACAAAGTACTTTGAGAATGTTGAAATCATTTTTTCATTAAATACGTCATTTCGCAACTTTAAGCTTCGATATTTTCTTGAAAAAGATCTTCTATTTGAGCCATCTTCATTTTGTTGCGATATACCAGGTGGTTTAGCAGATGCTAGGAAGTCTAGACGGGTACTGCTTATTATTTTATTACTACCTATATTGTCTATTGATCAACAGTGTATAAACGTACCGATTTTTTTCTAGCTCCAAAATGTTCGGATTTGCTATATTAGCAGCACTTATGGGTCTTGCGTCTGCGCAGGTGAGTACTTAAGTAGTTAGTCTCAAATACTTTATTTTGTAGGGGATTTAAGCATTTCACTGACACTCATCTCCATCATCATAGAGAGTGTTACAATCATTATTCGGTAGTTTTGTCGAAATGTCACATGCACCTGAGATATTGCAGTAGTCATTTGATAGTTGGATGTAGGAGAGTGGACACGCTTGTCTCAACTGATATTTCCGAATTGTCATCATTCTCAGGTACAAAACGTCAGTTCTAAAAATTGAGTAGGCGTTCCAGCGAAAATGTCTCATTGTTCGATAACGAATTGCAAAAATTCTAAGAATTATGGTTTTTGAGTTGCCCAAAAACGAGATGACATTTCAAATGTTTATTTATAACCATATATGTTATTTTTTCATTACTAACGTCATTAGGGGTTGGAAAGTGTCACATTACACACCTCTACTTCCCGCCGTCACTTATATATTTTAGGTTTGTTGAGGACGAAACAGTATCGTCATTATTTTATCCTCGATTATTCTGTTTACATATAAAATATTGAATAATTTTATTGGTTCACCAGATTGCACTGAATATTTAGTTTCGAACTGTAACCCAAGATTTGTGCGAAATCATCTCACTTTCTACCCACCCTCTTATATAACTAACTATTATGGCTACTTTGTTATAAGTTTACATGTTACTTTGTATCTTCCTATCAAAGGATGGACCAATAAGGTTTATCTGCTTGAATGATCCACAAATGAATAAATGAATAAATAAATGGATGTTTCTTCTGAAACGGGACAAAAGTTTGAAATATCATCTCTGTTGACAGGTTTTAAAATGTCACTTTTCATGAATCACTTTTTTCCCACGGAAAAAGTGAGTACTTTTTTCCCAGATATATGTCACATAAAGTTATATACAATGTTGATGACTGTTGTTGTGCTATAGTTCCGAAAAATAAGCCAATAACATCGTCTCCGAGAAAGTCCTTTTCTTCCATCCTATATAAACTACCATCAAAACGATGGTTATTTTCTAATTAATGGTTGGCTTGTGTTGAATTAGAAGAAAACCGAAACAAAAAAAAAATAAAAATCTGACAATAGGCGTTCTTGTGTCGTGATGTTCTTCATGGAAATCACTTTCAACCATCGTGTATGAGCATCAATTATAATAAGCCACATTTTCCCTTCATAGGGACCAGCCAAGTCAATATGAATTCGAATCCATGGTTCAGGCTGGAAACTCCATAAATATGAAGGAACATTTGTGTCATTTTGCTTCGATTCTTGACAAGTACAACACGCATTTATATGTTTAACTAGATCCATATTTATATTTGGCCAATAAACATAGTATCGTGTAATGGATTGCATTGCGCTTATTCCTGAGTGTCCATTATGCAAAATACCTTTCCATAATGATATACCTTTTCTCCTGGAATGGAAGCTGACGTTTCTAATAGAATGAAATTATTTCTCCGGGAATGTTCTTCCTTTCCGGCCAATAATAATTTGAAAATCTAACAACCTGCTGAAATCGTTTGTCTCTAATTGTTCCGTCTGTGAGTAGTTTTTGAATTACTGGAAGATTTCTCATACGTAGAGGAAGAAGATGGCGTCGCTTCGGTAATCCTATTTCTTCGGAAAGAGACAATTGGGAATTCCCTGAAGAAGGACGTGAAAGAGCATCGACTGCAGAGTTATATTTGTCACATTGATAGACCATTGTAACTGTTCACTAACATAGCCCATCAAAGTAGTCTAGTGCACGCAAGTTTTGGTGTCTCTGTTTTCTCCAAAAATACGCTCAAGAGGTTTGTGATCGGTTATCAAAAGATTTTTGCGTCCATAAAGATATTGGCGGAATTTGGAAACGGCAGAAACTAATGCCAATGCTCCTTTATCTATCGTAGCATATCTCATTTGCACGTCTGTGAATATACGAGAAGCAAAAACTATGGGATTCATACTCCCATCTGCAATGTTGTGGAAAAGAACCGCATCTGCGCCCTTGTTACTTAAGTCGCTGGAAACTATCAATGGTAAATCATGACTTAACACCAGGGTGTCATTTGAGGTGAGCATATTCTGGAATATCTTCTCATCTTCAACATTCCATTTCCATGATTTACCGTTTTAAGAAGTCGATACATCTGACATGTTATCTTTCTATAAATCTCCCATAGGTGATATAGCCCAAAAATGACCTCAGTTCACTGATATTCGTTGGCAAAGGCATGTTTTGGAAAGCATCAATGCGTTCTGGGTTGGGATGGAGTCCGTCACAATCAATTTTATGTACTCAGTAGATGTCTTGGAGCTATCGATGCGAAACTTCTCGTGAACGCTGAATGTGTTGTGTCCTATTAGGTGCTGTTATCAAGATGTCATCTAAAAGTAGCAAGCTACTCTTTCAAGTCCAGGAAGTATTTGGTCCATGGTTCTCTGGAACACTGCCGGCGCGAAAGATACGCCAAATGCCCAGTCAACACACGGACATTCGATGGACATCCATTGGACGTCCATTTAGGATATTTGGGATATCCAGAGAATATCCAGTGATATCCGATGTATATCTTATGGACGTCCAATGGACGTGCCGAGTGGAAGGAGTTGGACTTCTATAGGATATCCTTCAGGGACATCCATAAGACACTTTTCAGGGATATCCATAAGATATTGTTCACAAATATCCATAAGACATTTTTCAGGGATATCCATAAGATATTGTTCACAAATATCCATGAGATATTTTTCAGGGATATTTACTAAATATCCTTAACAATATAGAACACCATGTATATTATTCCATAATGAATTAGGAACTATTATAACGAATTCAACGGTACCGGATTGGATAGGGTTATTTCAAACGATTACGAAGATATGGCATTCGAAGTTTTCATATGCTCATTGAGGATATGGAAATGTGAATATCTTTCTAATCGTTTGTAGAAATCCTATCAAACACAGTATCGTTGAATTCGTTATTATAATCCTTAACCGATTATGGAATAAAATACAGGGTGTCCCGTTTGAAAATGCCATCCTCGGTTAAACCAAGAGTGCGGTAAAGCAAGTAGATATGTCGAATAATATAAAATGAACTATATAATTCATGACCCCAATTGACGTTTTACTACCTACAATAATGAAAAAGTAATAGGAGTGAACCACCTTATAAGCTTTAGCTCATACCTCATGAAAGAATTCAATTTACCATGACTTTCGACATGGATGCATTTTTAGACCAATCAGAACGATTCTAGCCATGGAGGTTAATTCGAATTGAATTCAATCTTTTGAGAGATAAATAGAGGAGGCGAGGGGGCCGGATTTGAATCGCGTTATCCCTAGCGCAACAATGAAGCTATTTTCCGAAATGCTGTTAAGGTGAATTCAAGAATTAGATTCACTTAGATTTTTCCATCTTTCTTTTGGAAAATTTGTCATTCACGCGAATGCCATATTGATTTATATTTTATTGCTTCAGAATATTTTATTACTATCCATTGGGGAAATACCTACCCAGTTTTGAATTCAGGAATGCGAATATATCTTCTCATGGATCTCCATCTCAATCCCAAGGAAAAAAATGGAGATACAAGTTATTTCTGAAAAATCATATTTTTGTGCGAAAATGTTGAAGAACAAAAATTATTTTGACATAAATATGATTTTATGTTTTCTTTGGATATCTTATGGCTATCCATAAGATATCTTCTGATGGATATCCGCTATAAATCCATGGATGAATATCTCATGGATGTCCATCTGAAGACCACAAAAAAGTAAATATATGAGAGCTATTTTCGAGTGATTGTATATTTTTGTACGAAAACATTGAACAACAGAGAAAAATTCCAAACTGTGGTGTTGTTATTTATATGAATTCATATTTGCATCTTAATTGTGGCTATAAACATATTATACCTACATAACAATAGTTATATGATGGAAAACTACCTTTGAATTTCTAATAAACATGTGATTTGCATGTGATATTTGTGATGATTCGTATTGTTTTGAACCATTCTCGATTAACAATTTTTGTTCGCTACACGAACATCTTATGGACGTCCATAGGTGATCCGCATCAGAATATCCATTTGATATCCTCTGACGGATATCCTATGGATATCCATTTCATGTCCCAGGATATCCCGACCTGAAATGGACTTGAGAAGGATATCCATAGGATATCCTGTGTTATCTGGGTGGAAGTCGCTTATATGCATAATAGCCACGATGCGTTATGATTATTGAAAAATTCAGAAAATCTGGATGTATTTTGAGCTGCAGGTAGGCATCTTCAGAAATCAATGGCAGTAAAATGTTTTCCTCCACCTAATTTTGCGGTCATATCTTCAAATCTTGGCAGTAGATAATTATCGATTTGAACATGAGGATTGATTGTCACACGGAAATCTCCACATATACGCAAATTTTTCTTAGATTTTATGGTTATGACGACTGGAGAAGCCCATTCGACAGGAGTACATGAAGTGTCGATCGGCTCTATCACATCGTCATTTAGAAGTCTATTAATTTCGGCGCTCACTTGCTCTTGCTAAGGCATCGGAATATTTCTTGCTCGAAAAGATTTCGGAATATCATCAAGATGTTTATGGATCTGTGCTGAGTAACCTTTGGTGGCTCCCAACTGACCATTGGAAAGTTCTTTGAAACTCTGATAGCAATTTTTCAATCTGTGTTTTCGGTTGCTGAATGATTTTTAAATCTTTTTGGAAAATACATACCTCAGAATCATTCTCAGTTCTATTTCAGATGGAAAGCTAAACACCTGTCTAGTCCAAATAGTAGAAAATCATCGGATTGTACCACATACAAAGGTAGAGTCAATTGATTACCAAAAGCTCTAACGTTTATTATAGCTACATCTTAGGTCGGTATTTCCAAATCTGTGTAGGCAATTAGTTTTTTTGTAGGTTTCAATTTGGGTTTATCAATAGTCCTCTGAAGTCTTCTTCCTATGAAAAATGTGCTGCTCTGGTATCGTAGAGCATATCGACTTCAACATTGTTGATGTAATTGTTGAAATATAGTATCTAAACAGATAATATAATATCCAAAAACAAATCCCTGATGAGTAATCGTAATCGTGCGCTCCAAGCGATAAAAAAAAAAAAAAAAAAAAAATAGAACCGAAGGGTTTTATTTATGACCATGTTTATTTAGGATACTTATCCATTCCTATTATGCGTCGTAAAATTATGTTGATGCATTTTGCCATGCCCTGAAAAGGTTTTGGGTGTGAAGATAAAATATAAGATGAAGAACTGAGTTAGTCGTTCTTATGCTTTTGAGAACTAAGCACCGAAATATATTCTCGTGTTCTAATTCTATCGTGTTTCATTTATCCACTGTTAACCTAATCATTTAAGAGGTTATGGGACCAGTTTCGCGTAACGCGTAATAAGTACTAGTATTGTTACTCAGTGGTGAATATATGGACTTAATCAGACATTTGGAAACTAGAAATAGAGACTACTTATAAGCACTAAATCGCTTTGTTAATAAAATATTAACATGGAAAATCGCGTTGCAAGTAAAAGAAACATCCAACCTTTTAACGGTGAACGGTACGGTGTTTGGAAGTTTCGAGTGAAATCTCTGCTTACGGAATTGAACATAATTCAAGTGATTGAATGTGAAATTCCTAATGATCCTAGTGATGAGTGGCTTAAAAACAATAACACCGCAAAAAGTGTAATAATCGAATACTTAAGTGACTCATTTTTGGGTTTTGCAAAAGAACCGACCACCGCAAGAGAGGTTCTCCAGAAATTGGACGAAATATATGAACGGAAGAGTTTGGCTACACAGTTGGCATTAAGAAAAAGACTTCTTACTTTGAAATTACAAGGAGACATCAGTTTGTTACATCACTTTACAAACTTTGATGACATCATCACCGAGTTAATAGCCGCAGGAGCAAAGCTTGATGAAATGGACAAAGTTTCGCATCTTTTGTTAACTCTTCCTTCAAGCTATGATGGAGTTATCACAGCTCTGGAGACATTGAGTGAAAATAATCTCAACTTATCGTTTGTGAAAACCAGGCTGCTTGATTACGAGGTTAAATTAAAGCAAGATCCTACGACCACCAGCCTAAAAGTACTTAATGTTGGTACACATTTACCGGCGGCAGACGTTAATGCTAAAATGCAATTTAAAAAGAAAAAGCATTTTAAGAAACAATCCTACCAACATCAAAACAAGGCGAGCCAAAAGTTTTCTCAATATAAAACCACCAACATTCAGTGTGACCACTGTGGTAGAAGAAACCATATCAAGAAGAACTGTCGGTTTTTCAAAAGGAATTCTGTAAAGCAGAGAACTTTGCAAACAGTTCACCCAATCCCATCAACAAATACTTCTGATGGCTTTGCTTTTATGATTGGGAATAAACAAATTTCAGAACAACAATCTAGCAAAACATTGACCTTCTTGTTGGACTCGGGTGCAACTGATCATATTGTAAATAGCCGGGATCCGTTTGCAAATATCCAGAAACTAGACTCGCCGATTCATCTCGCAGTTGCCAAGAATGGAACCACAGTGACTGCATTTGAAAAAGGAACCATCGACGTGGAATCCAATCTTGGTGTTCCGGGACGACTGGAGAATGTCCTGTACATCCCCGATGCAGTTCACAACATCCTTTCAGTTCGTCGCATACAAGCGTGTGGTATGACCGTTGTATTTGACCAAGATGGTGGTAAAATTTTACATGGTAACAAACTTCTTGCAACTGGTAAGCCATTTAATGGTCTAATTGGCATTACATTCAAAATAATAAGAAATTGCAGTTCTAAGACGGATCCACAGATTAATATGGTTAACAATAAACACTACCAACTTTGGCATGAACGTTTAGGTCATGTCAGTAGCCAATCATTTTTAAAATTAAAGCAACATCAAATGGTAGAAGATGTTAACCACATTGACAATCTTAGTCCTGCAAACCACACCTGTGAGGCTTGCATATATGGTAAACAAACTAGATTGCCTTTTTCTAAAACTAAATCAAAAAACCATGTTCAACGACCTTTGTTTATAATTCATTCGGATGTTTGTGGACCAATATCACCTATTACTATCGATGATAAAAATTATTTCGTCACTTTTGTTGACGAATTTACTCACTACACAGTTACTTACCTGATAAAATATAAATCAGAGGTTCTTTCCGTCTTTAAAGATTTTATTGCTAAAGGCGAGGCTCATTTTAACTGTAAAGTAGTGTACATATATACCGATAACGGGGGTGAATATTTGTCTAATGATTTCAAAGAATTTTGTGTTCAAAAAGGCATTACTTTTCATTTAACAGTTCCACACACCCCACAACAAAATGGTGTTGCAGAACGCATGAACCGTACACTAACTGAAAAAGCACGTACGATGATAATTACCTCTGGCTTAGATAAATCTTTTTGGGGTGAAGCTGTACTGACAGCAACTTATTTAGTTAATATCTTGCCAACATCTGCTCTGCAAACAAATAAGACGCCATACGAAATGTGGCATAACAAAAAGCCACAATTAAAATTATTAAAAATTTTTGGATCTACCGTTTACATACATAATAAAACGAGAAAAACCAAATTTGATGAAAAATCTTTTAAAGGAATTTTAGTGGGGTATAATCCTAACGGCTACAAAGTGTGGAATGTAAATACGAAAAGTTTTCTGACGGCTCGCGATGTAATCATTGACGAGACTAATTTTAAAATTACAAGACCAACAATAGTTCATGAAAACTTATTGCCTAATACGAACCATAAAAATTCTGAAAAATCAGATGTTACTTTTGGACAAGGCGAATCGTCTGCAAGTGACTCACATTTTCCCGAAAACAATTTAAATTTAAGGAGAAGTGAACGAGTTAAAAATCATCCTTCGCCCACTTATAAAGAAGATCTCGATGACAATATTAACAATGACATATACAATCATTTGCTCTATGCAAAATCCCTTTCTAATACAGTACCAAATTCATTTGATGAAATAAGAGCAAGGGATGACCGAGATCAGTGGGAGCTAGCAATAAAGGATGAAATTGAATCCCTCCTTTCAAATAAAACATGGACAATCAAAAATAAGAACAAATAAGAACATAGTTGGTTGCAAGTGGGTATTCACTACGAAAATCGATGAACATGGTAATCCAGTAAGATATAAGGCAAGGTTGGTAGCAAAAGGTTTTAGTCAACAATATTTGAGTGATTATAATGAAACCTTTGCACCTGTTGCACGAATATCTACCTTTAGATTTCTATTGGCATTCTCAAATCAGTATGACTTATTAGTCCATCAAATGGACGTGAAAACTGCATTTTTAAATGGAGTCCTAAAGGAAGAAATATTTATGCAACTTCCAGAGGGTATTACAGCAGATGCCAATAAAGTATGCAGATTAAACAAAGCTCTTTATGGCTTAAAGCAGTCTTCCAGGTGTTGGTATGAAAAATTTGATAAAACAATGAAAGAGCTTGGTTTTGAAAGTTCTTCAGTTGATCCTTGCTTGTACTTTCTTAACAAAGGTAATATTAATAATAATTTGTATGTTATACTATATGTCGATGATTTATTAATCTCCACAAAAGATATGTCCACAATGTCAAAATTCAAATCATATTTAATGAGTAATTTCCATATGAAAGATCTAAATGAGGTAAGACTTTTCTTGGGAATAAGAGTACAGAGAAACAAAGATACAATAACCTTAGATCAGACAAATTATTTAAAATCTGTATTAAATAAATTTAATATGGCTGAATGTAAACCAGTTTCAACCCCTCTAGAAAATAAGTTAAATTACGTCGAATTAAATATTGATCAGGTAAATTCAAACTTACCCTGTAGAAATCTTATAGGATGCTTAATGTATGCTATGCTGTGTACGCGGCCAGACTTATGTATAACTATTAGTATATTAAGCCGATTTCAAAGTAAAAGCAATGAAGAGCTATGGAAGTGCTTAAAGAGAGTACTTCGATACATACAAGGATCAATTGATTTAAAATTAACTTTCAAACGTAAAAGCTTTGTCAATATGCTTGAAGGCTATGTGGATTCTGATTGGGCTAATAATGAAATTGACCGACGAAGTACGACCGGATATTTATTTAGGGTTTTCGAAAATTGCACGATTTCTTGGAATTCAAAACGGCAAACTTCTGTTGCCGCTTCTTCAACTGAGGCCGAATATATGGCTCTCTTCGAATGTGTGAGGGAGGCAATTTGGCTCAGAAGTTTATTAGATAGCCTTAGTATAAATGTTTCGAAACCCATTTCAATTTTTGAAGATAATAACGGTTGTATTAGCATCGCTAACAATCCTACAAACCACAAAAGGACCAAGCATATTGACATAAAGTATCATTTTACACGGGAACAGATAATACAAAATAAGATATCAGTTCAATATATTCCCACAGGTAAACAACTGGCTGACGCATTTACAAAACCATTACCAGCAGTCAAATTTATTAATATAAGGAATAGTATTGGAATGAAATGAATTACAATAATATGATAAGTAATCAGAATTGTTATCTATCGAAGAACACTTCATTTATGTAGATACATTTTATAATTTTTGAGTAAGTTACTTATTATTATTTTTATTATTATTTTTGATCTTGTTTTTGAGTGGGAGTGTTGAAATATAGTATCTAAACAGATAATATAATATCCAAAAACAAATCCCTGATGAGTAATCGACAAGGGAAAGAAATAGAACCGAAGGGTTTTATTTATGACCATGTTTATTTAGGATACTTATCCATTCCTATTATGCGTCGTAAAATTATGTTGATGCATTTTGCCATGCCCTGAAAAGGTTTTGGGTGTGAAGATAAAATATAAGATGAAGAACTGAGTTAGTCGTTCTTATGCTTTTGAGAACTAAGCACCGAAATATATTCTCGTGTTCTAATTCTATCGTGTTTCATTTATCCACTGTTAACCTAATCATTTAAGAGTAATAACTGATCATGACTCGTTTGCTAGAACCTACGTTTCGGATATTGGTTGTATCTGATGAACTGTTACTATCTTCAGATTCATTTTCTTGATCATCGTCGATATCTTCTCTAATATGTCTTGTACTTTGTTTCTTTTGTTTAATTATTTTTGCATTACCAGTGGTGATACAAACTCGTGCAAAATGACTATATTCAGAAAAACCGGCACACATTTTTCCAAATGCTGAAGAGTCCGTCCTATTTTTGTGTCTCAAATTCCTATAAAATACACAATCATTGCTGGAGTCTAAAATGGTTTTTCCTGACAATTTTTCTGATTGTTGCGATTGTGTGTTTGTAGTGCCATGCTTGCTAAAGCGTTTATTAATGAGTGTTGTTTGACTGTATTGATGTGGTTGTGACAATCAAGATAAACGTTTCGACTGTATAGATGCTTGTTCAAAGAGCTTCAACTTCTTCTAATGTTGCTGAGTTTGTTGGGTCTGCCCTAATCAATTGTTCTTACCATTTCGGACAATTGATTTCAACCATCAGTTGGTCACGTAATCTTTCTTGAAGGCTGTTACCAAAATCACAATTTCCTGCTAATCCTCGTAACGCTGTTATGAACTGTGTTAAAGATTCATACTCACTCCGGAATTTGGATGCAAAACTAATTCTTTATGCGAATATATATGTTTGTTCTCCATAGTAGTTTTTCAGAATTTGTTTGAGATTATCATAAGATTTGCTCGTCGCCAAAATGTAGTATGAGAGGCTTGGGTTCGATATAAAAACAACGTTGTTTGTGCAATACGATAAAAAAATACAGATTGTGGCATGTCTATGACACGACATATCCTAATCATAGTTTCCAACTCCTGACAAAATTTTTTCACATTTATTCAAAAAGATTACCATAGATATAAAGTTTATCGGAGTATAAGAGTGAGTTTGACATACTTGAGTATTCTTACTCTAAAGATTTTCATTTCATTTTACTGTGGATTTATGCTGAAGAATAGTTATTTATAATACATAAGAGGAAAGTAGTGGATTTTAGCACCGCTACGCGTCGGGAAACAAAGAACCGTGGGCTAAAATTTAATATTTTCCTCGTGTATAATACACTATATTATCCTGTGACAAGAAAGAGGACGGAATAATATTGAGAAGATATTACATTATATTAAAATCATTCAACATTATTTTGGAACAATCAGATATCTCTCAGTCTTATTCCATGATTTGATTATGAAAAATTGCGAAACTGTCTGTTTAGTGATTTACACAACCGTCCAACAAGTCGAATGGAAGAATAGGATAGAAGAATAAAATATAATAGAAATATATTTAAGCATCTTTAAAAGTGGTACAAAACATGTAAAACAAATATATGTTCATACAGGTACCTACTTTATTAGACTAGTCATGAGAAATGGTTCTATAACTATAATAAAGACTTGAAAAATAGAAAACTGTTATTGTTACATTTAGATTACATTGAACACCGAATTAAAATCCATGTATACTAGATAAAAACGTTTAACACTGAAAAAATTCTTCTACAGAATAAAATGCATGTCTTACCAATAACCTGTGCAAGAGAGATTTGAAGTATTTAAAATCATTAAAATGTTGTTCATTACCGAACTTCTTTTCAAAATGGTTATAAAGTGAAATACCTTTATACAAATGAGAATTTTGACCAATGGTGAGTCTTGAGAATGGTTGATACAAGTTGTTTGCTCCTCGAGTATTGTAATTATGCTGAGAACTGTTTCGAACAAATGTTCCCAGTTGGTTTTTAACATTTAAAATTGTGAGAAATATATACAATGATGGTACTGTTAAAATAGATAAATCAATAAAAATTTTTTTGCTTGATGTTCTCTGATTGACACCTTTGATACACCTGATGTTTTTTTTTGCATCATAAATATTTTGTCAATGTGACTTGAGTTCCCCCAAAAAATCAAACCATAGGATATATTCGACTGCACCAGACCATAGTAGACCAACAGTAATATATCAAGAGATACTGTGTTTTTTAGTTGCCGTATTACAAAACAGTGTCTACTCATTTTATTATTCAATATGTTGATATGGTTCTCCCAGCTCATTTTGTAATCAAGAGTGACCCCTAAGAATTTGGTTGCCGTAACCTGTTCAATGCTTTTGCCATTGATCCTTATTAAAGAGCAGAAATCATTATTGATGTTTCTTGGAATGAAAGAAATGAAATTGTTTTTTTTTATATTCACACACAAACCATTACTATTGCACCACTTATAAAATTGATTTGCAACGATATTGGCATTACGCAATGTAGTTTCAAAGCTGTTTTCAGAGATCATCATGGTTGTGTCATCCGCATACATTATATTGTGTGCTTGTGTGCATGTTAAATTAATGTCATTGGCAAAAATGATGAAC
This sequence comes from Phaedon cochleariae, assembly GCA_918026855.4. Classification (NCBI taxonomy): domain Eukaryota; kingdom Metazoa; phylum Arthropoda; class Insecta; order Coleoptera; family Chrysomelidae; genus Phaedon; species Phaedon cochleariae. The sequence goes on from OU896723.1 coordinate 9,881,531, forward strand.
AGTATTGGACCCAGTATTGATCCCTGGGGAACCCCTACGTTGACAGTTTTTTCTTCTGATTTTGTATCTTCCAGCATTACTATTTGTTTGCGATCTTTAAGATACGAAATGATCCAATTTAATGGTGTTCCTCGAACACCAATATGGTACAACTTTTGAAAAAGTAGATAGTGATCTACTGTATCGAATGCTTTACTTAGATCAAAAAATAGTGTGACAGAAAATCTTTTAGAGTTCAAGGAATCATAAACATGCGAGCATAGCTCTGCAATAGCAGTGTTCGTTGATTTCTTTCGCCGAAAGCCATGTTGATGGGAGCCTAGAAGATTTTGTGATTCAATAAAGTTTGTGAGTCTGATGTTGAATGCCATATCTATAGTTTTTGTAATTTGACTTTGTAAGCAGATGTTTCTATAGTTATTCATGTCGTCTCTTGACCCTTTGTGTTTATAAACGGGAATTGATTTAGAAATCTTCAAGTTATCAATGTAATCGCCAGATGAAAAGGACTTATTGATTATGTGGGCTAATGGTATACTTATAAATTCTTTTACAGAGCGAATTACTTTTCCGTTGATTCCATCAATACCAGCTGATGGTTTCTTAGTGGTTTTATTTATTATATCTTCGATCTCATACGGCGTTATTGGAGTTATAAATAGTGTGTACTTCTTTATGGGTGACATTGTTAATCTGCTATGGTCTGGTTTGATATTCGTTGAGTTGACGAAAAAGTCACTCAGCATATTGCATAACTTATTCTTGTCAGTTATTGTCTCGCTATTAACAACTAACTGATTTATAGTGTGTTTGTTAGTCATTCCTCTTTTTTCATTGATTATTTTCCAGCTTTCTTTTGTTATGTTCGAAGAATTTTCTAGTCTGGCGTTATTAAATGTATACCTTGCTTGTTTCACTTTCCATTCATAAATATTTTTCAACTGTATGTATCGTTCTTTAATGATGTGATTGGTTGTTGTTTTTGCAATACTTCCCATTTCACAAACCATTTTATGTAATTCCTTGACTTCATTGTTATACCATTTTTTGTTTGTTTTACGTTCTCTTATTCTTTTGAAGTTAAATGCCATATCAAAGTTATACAGGAGGGTACTATAAAATTCCTCGAACATAATATTTACATTTATGTCAGACGAGCTGAATACTCCTTGCCACTGTTCCTTACTGATCAGGTTTCTAAAGGTTACTAAATTAGAATCTGACATATCCCTCACCATATGATTTCCGTTTTTTGGTAAATTATCTATAGAAAGATTGAATTTACACAATTGAAATGTATGATCTGATATGTGATTACTTTGAACATATGTATTCTGACAATGGAGGTTAGAAAATATCAAATCAATACAAGTAGAGCTTTTACATGTGATTCGTGTAGCTTCTGTAATATAATTCTTCATTCCGAATTCTTCGAATACGTTTATCAACTATCTTTTACTCGTGGTGTCCATGAATATATTAATATTCATATCTCCACTCACTATGTAGTAATTGTCATTTGAATATATATCACACATCATTTCATACATTTTTTCAAGGAACATTTTTACATCACTATCAGGGGTTCTATAAACGTTTACAATATATAGTTTGGTGGACTTGTTCAAATTTATAAATGTTATTGAACATTCAAATTCTTTCTCCCTACTTTTGTTAAAATCTATGGACTTCGCAACTGAATGATACTTTTCTTTATAGTATATACAGGTGCCACCTCGCTGATACTCTCTGCGACAAAAACTGCTAATTAGTATAGAACCTGGCAATTCAAATATACCGATTTTCTGTGATTTCAGCCAGTGCTCTGAGAAACAGCAAATATGAACATCATTTTGATCAAGTATTATTTCAAGATCACTAGCTTTGTTTGATATTCCCTGAATATTTGCATGCATGAGTATAATATTTTCATTTGATTCACATGTATTACTAGTTAGTGAAGTTGAGTTGGTATTTCCATTGCTTCCATTCTTTCCTTTCATTTTGGCAATAATAATTTTGTTTCTCTCCTCGTATGGCCTAAAAAAGTGTTTGGTCCTTCCTGGTCTTCATTTAACTGGTGGGTTGGAGATGAATTGTCGAGAAAATGTTGACCAAGCTTGAAATTGAAGCGACTGTATTTCACCTTTTTTGGCCAAAAGCTGTTTTCATAAACTTTCTCTTTTAGGTGAGGTTCTACTCCGATCATAAAAGATTGGTTATCTTTCCGGGACATTCGGGTTTGTAACTTTTTCACAATTATGCTGGTGGAGTCAGTTCGAGTTTTAATAAATTGTTCTATGTTTACTTCATTAATTGTGTCTGGAATATTGGTTAGGAAAAGCCAGATTTTCTTCTCGCCATTATCTCTTCCGTAGAAATGATTATCTCCATTTCCACTACCTTCCATGACTCTCCTTCTACGTCTGGTTATTTTTGTGAAACCTTCATCTTCATCCATGTCAGTATTTCCTAGGTCAATGATATCATCTAGTTTTTGCTTGGTTTGGATTTCTAGAGTATTTGCAGAGATCTGATAATTTCAGATTCTCTCTGTATTTTGTTTAATTGCGGTACCGTCGTGCTGCCTCTTGAATCACCCTGTGTATTAGATTGACCTTCCGAGATTGGGTTCATTTCTTTCTTCCCACTAGGTATTTGTTCACTGTTAAAGTATTCATTTATATTTTTTGTTCGGGATTCCTTTTGGTTGTAGACATGAGTGTTTTTATTTCTCATCGTATCAATCTCCATGTCTGTATCGTTTTTTATATTCAGCTCTTTTTTAAGCTGTTCAACTTTTTCTTCAAGGAGTAATTTATTCTCTTGTAGCAATTTGATATTGTCTTCTAATAATTTATATCTAATATCTGTACCTTCTAGGAGCCTTTTGAGGTATTCATTTTCCATTTTCAATGTTTCCATCTTTATTTCTATGCTGGCATCGATGGTCGTGGTGTTCTTATCACAAGAGACCTTCAGATTTCCATATACGGGAGTATTTGTTATGGTTTCTTCTTCACCTAATGCTTTTTCACAGCAAACTACACGTGCAGCACAACTTGGTAGACTTTATCACATTCTGTACATTTTAAAATTTTTTTTGATGCAGTTTTCTTACAATAGCTGCAGAGATCTATACACGCGTCCGCACTCTCCGCCATCATTCGAATAAATGGACTTGCAGTTCTTTCTCGGAGACGGTGTTTTTGGCTTATTTTTCGGAACTATCGCACAACAAAAACCATCAACAGTGTCTATATATGAAGACCACAAGGGAAAAAGGGAAAATGTCACAATATAGTGGAAATTGACTTGATACCGCCATCTGATAGCCTAACCACTATATTTTAGTATAAACAGAGCCTAGTATGCTCGTTCGAAAATACGTTCACATGGAAAAAACGCGGAATGTCTACTTCAGAAATGTGAAGAAAGGGGAATGTCCATCGAGCTTAGTGCCTGCCTGAATACAGATTCCATTGTGATTCTGATAGATTTTTTTCACACTGTCAAAAGGTGTGTTGACTGGGCTTGTCGAGTACGTCTGAGGGCCGGTTTATCAATTACAATTTATCTGTCAGTTAAAGCTTAACTACCAGTTTTTTTGGAAAGGTCGGTTTATCTACACCAGGGTAACTTTATCCGGCAGTTAAAATGTCAAATATTTATCTGTAAGTTTTAACTGGCGGATAGTCGATATCTGTAGGTTAATGCCTATACATAACCCCACTTTATTGAGTTGTTTTGATTTCCTAGCTTTCTGGTGTGACAAAAAAGTTAAAAATGGAGAGTACTAGTAGTTCTACAAAGAAAAGAGGATGCAATTTCACAGCAGAGGAGAAAAATTTGCTGATTAAAATAGCGAATCAATACAAACGTGTGATTGAAAATAAAAAAACAGATGAGGCGTTCGTACTCAAGCACTTGCACAATATCCTCGTCCTCGTCGCTATCCAGAATATAATCATTTAAAAAATTCATATTTATCAACAACCAAAAACTCATAAAACAGGAAACCTCGAAAACAATCAACAATAACCTAACAAAACGGTCGTGACTACTCGTGATCGGTCGTGATGTGACATGACCTTGTTCTTGTAACAACCAATTAGATTGCTTACATTTATTCATCAGCATTGCCAACTTTCATTATCTGGCAGTTGATTAACTGGAGAATAAAAATGAGTTGATAAACCACTTCCAAACAAACTGGAAGTTTATCTGCTAGATATTTTTATCTGACGGATAACTAACTGATGGATAATATTGGAAATTGATAAACCGACCCTCAGTGATGTAAAAAATTATGAGATTGCTACATGATGATTCCTACTCATATCGCGTAGAATTTATAAAAAATGATCAAATTATAGAGAGACTAGCTGTACTTCATGACAACTTGGCATTGCGACTTAACAATCCAGTTTTCTGACAATTTATTTGGCCATTCCCCTTTTTTCTCGTGAATCTCTGGGCTTATTTTTAGTTTTCGATGATTTTTCCATTCAAATATGATTTTTATTTCTAGTTGTTCAACTCTATTGCTCAATATACTCCATCGAATTAATCCAGGTGGTTTGATGCCAGTTTCCTTCAACTTCCGGAAAGTAAGGAGGTTCTGAACTTTGAAATGCGTTCTTCTCGAAACTTACTTTTCGTGATATTCCTCCTATTTCCCCTATGGTCTTCATATATGATATATATCCGGAAAAGAAGTAATCACTTTTTTCCGTGAAAAAAAAGCAATTAATGAAAAGTGACATTTTATAACTTATCAACAAATATGGAATTTCAAACTTTTTTCCCTCACAGAAAAATCAATGTTCAATCGTGATCTCATCAGGCGTACAAATTTTGGTACCATTGATATTCTCCCCAAAGTCGTGAGCAAAGATAGTGATGATCGGTTGTCTATCAAAGCAGTTAGTTAGTTAGTTATACAGGGCATTTCAGAAAATACATTTTCAAGTTTTTTCCCGACTGACAGCAATTCTTTTCAGCGCAACGCAATCGTCTCTCTATCTGACCCTGCCGGAGTAAACGGAGTGTACGGTAACCTCAGTTTTGAAAGTGGTGTAGCATCCGTGCGAATAATCGGGGAAGTAAGCGGCCTATCACCGGGCAATCATGGTTTGCACATCCACCAATATGGCAACATTGGATCAGGATGCCTGGCAACTGGAGGACATTTCAACCCATTCGGTGTATGTATGCATGTGTAGAAAATATTCGTACGACCAACAAAATATTTTGTGTACTAGCGGGCGGTAAAGTGCACTTTATCGCCCAGATTTGCGGGCGTAAAGTAGTACTTTACCGCCCGCGGGCCCATTATCGCCCACGGGTCATAAAGTGCACTTTACCGCCCGCTGTTCTCAAGTCCCTTATATCCACACATCCATTTGTGGAATACCCATATTTGAACTCTCAGCTGATTCTATCGTTATGATTTACATGATATTCTGTCATCCGATTCCATCTTCGCTATAACTTCCTTTTTTGAATAGTTGTTTTCTGCGGCTGTCTGAAGTTTTTAGCGAAAAGATGACGATTTCAGCTTGTTTTTTGGATGTATTGCTAGACAGCAACCATCAGATTGATTGACAACGTCGTGACAATATACTGGGTATACATATTGTTACATCTCAAGGAATGAATCTTTGTTAGTGAACGAAGAGTTTTACTCTTACGATAATTGCGATATTCTTACGGTAATTTCAATATGTAGATTATACACATGAACATTGCGCTTCTCTTACATGAAAACTGAATTTATGAGTGACATGTGAATTGTAGTTTGTTGAAATCTAGTCATTACTTGTGACTCAGGAAATAAACCACTAGTGCATAAAATTTTTGTATGTATCACGTGCGTGAAATGCGTTTATGGCCTTCAGCGTGTAATGGCCCTCGGCTAGCGCCATCGGGCGATTATTCACGCCATAGGCCATAAACGCCTACTTTACGCCCTTGATACATAGATAACTATAATGCACCTCGGGAATCTGAACCCACATTCTATTAAAAAAGTGATTCTTCAAATCCCTAGGGATTTGTAATACATTTTGAAGCTCTAGGAATTTGGAGAACCACTTTTTTTCCTGAAATCTTGATGACTATAGTTACTGAGGTCGTTGAAATGGAAACAATCAGTCCCTTCGATGACGATTTAGTTATTTTAACGTTTTACCTATCTTGAAGTGCATGAAATAGTATATACACCTCAGAACTGAAGTGTTTCTGAATCCCTCGACATATTATAGCCCCTCCTTTAGTTGGCCTATGAACTTCAGTCCCTAGGTATATAATGCACTATTATTACTTACTGTAATGTAGGGTTTGCCTCAGTGACAAAATATTTAGATTAGGTTTTTTGTGTAGGACATGAATGGGGTCGACCAAATTGTAACACATGAAATGCAGCACATGAAATAATACTGTAGTAACCGAGAAAATGGGATGTTTCCATAATTAACTTTAGTGAAAACCTTTCAGTACAGTCTTGTGGGACGAAGAAGAAGAATCTTCTGTTTTCTTATGTTCGGTTTCCTTTTTTTCTGTTTCATTTGATCTGTTTTCTCTTCTTTTGTTTCCTCTCTAGCTGTCTGGTGAATTCAGCGGATATGGAAACCGGTTTGCCAGTTATAAATTCCGTGCTCGTTGATGCGTTCGACTTGAGAGAGAGATATAGATAACAATGAAGTGGAGATTTTTCATGGAAAATTATGTTTCTCAAAGTGAAGGAAAAAGGGCACCTCAAGCATTCTTTTTCTGTCGAATTCTTGATTTTTGTTAGCATTATTATGTGTATCTGGTGAGTACAGTGAAAATTGTACATTTATTGTATCTGAAATGGTTCCCGCCGAAATTCGAAGTCGGTGGTGCCGAACTCGCTCCTGTACGAACCGAAGGACGATGCAGGAACATGAGATACATCCACTTCCTGGGCCTGATTTTTGGCATTTAGAATTAGGAGATTGACTACGATAGAACGTTAGATAGTATTGAAGTCTTTCATTTGGTTGTGTATCACTTTATCGTATTCCGTTCATTTGATTACCACTAGTGGTGGGATTAGAGAGGTTTCATCCACTTTATTCTGGAGTTCAGGAAATCTAGAAAGATGATTGTGTCTTCGTTTGCTGGCCATTTTCATTACCACGTGAAGCCCCAACACCATCAAAAGTATGAAATATTTCTTGTATTGTTGAAAATATAATGTCTCTCAACACCCATAAGATACCAGAAGATTCACGAATGTTACTCTATTTTGAGGGTTATGTCTACTTGGTTAAATTGGTTTTTATGGTTTTTCTACAATGGTCTACGTTCCAATTTTTTTATGGTTCTTGTCTTCCCTTCTGTTAAGAAGTGAAGGCTAGCAAGTTGAGATACAGGCTTCATGTCCTGAATGATCGATTTCATGGTTGTAAAACAGGGAGTCCCAATAACTAGCTGCTGCCTGCTTGCCTGCAGTTTTTACCATAGGATTTGCAGCATCATACTGCTTTGAGCCATCACGAACTGTACTGTTCAGAGGGTGGAAGTATAGTAGAAATATAGCACACTGAAATAAGGTCCAGCTATCTCTTGTAAGCGTCTATTTTGAGGCACTGCTACCTGGTTATTGAGAAATTTAGGAAAAGGAATTATACCATCAATCTTCTGGAAGCATACAATCAATTAACGGATTTTCAATGAACAAGCCATTTGTTTCTATTAAGAAGTAGAAGTTCTATGTGACCTGAGGTGAGTTCTCAGTAGGGGAAAACCTACCTGCTTGAAACACATTGTAAAGGTGACCGAAATCGTAACTCCAATCACATGAACAGCGCCTGTTGATTTGTTGTTAGTTAGTATACATTGAACTCTATACCATTTTTATTCACACCAACTTTACCCCACCGACCACTGAGCTAGTCAGTGTTCTATTCCTTCGGAATGAATGGGGCACTTTAAACACTTTCATTTTTATAACGAACATTATTATATTTGACTTCTACATCAGGGTTGAAGAGATATCTACATCCCATTTGTAGGACTTTTATATCCACAACTTCCTAGCCTTAAAAAATATGGTAACACACACTGATGTAGATTCCGATATACCTTTGATTCTTCTAGAAATGACTTCAAAGGCTCATTCATGGCTCATTCGATATTTTCCAGATGAATCACGGAGCTCCGTACGACGTGGATCGTCACGTCGGTGACCTTGGCAACATCGAGGCCGACGAATACGGCATCGCGCGTGTTGACATCGAAGACTGCGTCATCGGTCTACTGGGCGTTGACGCCATCATGGGCAGGGGAGTGGTGGTACACGCGGGGGAAGATGACCTTGGCAGAGGAGGACAATCCGACTCGCTGACCACGGGACACGCAGGAGCGCGATTGGCTTGCGGAGTTATCGGAGTCCTTACAGAACAGTAGCTCGAACGTTTGTTGACAATTTGTTGATACGAAATAAATTTGGACTTTCACGAAGAAAATATAGGTATTGTTCCTCAATCCACAACTTGACTTTTTTTTGTATGTTCTGGTTCCCACGAAAAGAGATATCCTGTAATGTTCAGAGAACATCATGAGAACCAAGGAGAATAAAGTAGGAATTGGTGTTCTTCTTAAATTTCTGGAGGTTATATGCCTATCGGGGAACACCTCCCTTGGCAATGTGTTCCAGAGCCTCGCTGTTCGTTGGATGAACGAGTCTTTGGGGATTGATGTTCTGCAGGTCTCCAAAGTGACCACGGAGGGGTGCGAGACCTCAACTCGACGGATTAATCTCGCGGGGACTGCCAAGGGAGGAACAATTGTTTTGATATTTCAGAAGAGCATCGTCCATGAAAATATCTATCAAGCAGAGCCAGATCTCTAACTTCTCTACGGTGTTCCAGAGAAGTGAGTGAGTTTGTGATCACCCACAAGACGAATTGCTCTCTTTTGGACAGAATCCAACAGTTTCAGGGTATGTTTGGATGCTGCACTCCAAATATGGAAACAGTATTCCAGGACAGGTCGGATCTGTGCCTTTTAGATCATAAGCAGCTGACTGGAAGTGAAATAGCTTCTGGCCCGAATCACAACACCAAGTTTTTGGGATGCACTTTTAGCAATTGATCTCATGTGATTTTTCCAAGAAATGTTATTGCTGATAGTAATACCAAGCATCGAAATTGATGTCTTCAAAGGTATGGTTACTCCTGACAAGCTTATGATGGGCACAGTGGGATCGGCTTTTCTAGAGGAAAGGCATGCTTGTGTTTTGTTTGCATTGAAATCTACCAAGTTATTCAAATCCCCATTCGAGAATTGCTGCCAAGTCCACATTCATGTTGTCAACATTTCTTCCTCGTTCGTTTCTGATTTGCGTGGCTGGTATTGGAGCCCTGGAAGAAAAGGCGGTATGAAGGGTACTATCATCAGCGAAGCTGTGTACTGGACATTCAGTTGCATATAACAAATCGTTGATATGGAGTAGAAATAATGTTGTTGCTAGAATTGATCCTTGCGGAACACCAGCATTTATGATAAGAGAGTCAGATGAAACTCCGTCGACCACTTCATGGAGAGACCTGTTTGAGAGGAAACTAGCTAGCAGAGAACATAGCTGGAGAGGCAAGCCATAAGATGGAAGCTTGACGAGGAGTCCTTGGTGTCAGACTCGATCGAATGCCTTCGATATATCAAGTGCCACGGCTAAGGTTTTACCATATTTTTGAATAGAGTGCTGCCATATATGTGAGACGTGAGCGAGCAGGTCACCAGATGATCTCTGATGACGAAAACCATATATTGCCTGTCGTTGATGATACCTGAATGTTCCAGGTATTTCATGAGCTCGATGTTGATGGCTTTCCCCATGATCTTTGAAATAATAGATAGCAGTACGATCGGTCTGTAGTTGCTAGATAAGATCTTTTTGCCTTTTTAAGAAACTGGTAGTACTCATGCAATTATCCAGTTGGACGGGAATATCCCCAATTTGTAAGAGTATTTGAACAACTTGCAGATTCAGTCGGAGCCACAAACTTTGTTGGTGTTCAGATTCTATAAAATTTTCCTTATATTACGTTGGCGAAAGGTATCTCGAGCATATGACTGTCAATTGGCGTTATGTTTGGAGGTTGTTTTCCCGAGTAAAATTTTCAGCAAATAAATGCGCAAAAATGTTTGTTTTCTCCTGGGCAGTTGTGGCTAGTGTTCCATCTTCCTTGGTTAGAGGAGGAAACGAGCTGGAAGTGAAGTTTCTTCCTACAGCTTTGGCGAAGGACCAAAATGAACGGGATGTGTTAGGATATCCAATAAGCTTTGATCTTATTTTGGCATTATGATAATCCTTTGTTGATTGAATAGTTCCCATTGCATACGCCTTTAGCCTCGACATATTCTGATCTAGTCTCAGGGCCTGGATTTTTCTGCCATCAATGGAATGCTGCCTGCTTCGAAGCGACAGCTCTAGAGCAGTTTCTTCTGAACCAGGCCTTATCGGAAGATGTTCTCCTTGGAGTGTTCGGTATGTAGGTTTGTATCTCTTACATGATGATTTTAGAAATTGTCTCAGCACATCGTGTTGGATCTGCTGAAGAGAAACAAACTCTCTTCCATGGATAGGCTGATAAAAATATACGAAGACCTTCCCAGTCAGCTGAATTGTAATACCACATGAGACGGGTAGGAATTGTGATGTTGGATGGTACATGGAAAGAGCAGGTTGTGGAGATGAGGGTGTGGTCAGAGGTTCCAAGTGGGGCACAAACTCCCATTCTATATGGATCAGGATTGCTGATGAGAAGAAGATCTTGTGTATTGGCAGACTGATTGTTGATATCATGTATAGATGACTACATCAAACTGTATCAAATTCTTGTGGTCGGTCGTAGTTATGTAGCATTTCTCGAATCGCCACTGAATTACTCACCAAAAATATTGAGCTGAAGGTGTATTCATTCAAGCAAAATTTAAAACTTGAATGCATTTTGAAGTTAAACCAATATTATGAAACCATGAAATATAAAGTAGGTGCTCATGCAAGAGACTGAAAAATTCAAAATAGAATCAAAACTGGACAACATTCAACTAAGAAATTAATTTCTTCCATAATTCACGACAGCGCATGCGCCAAATAATAGCTAGCAGCGCTGGAAATAGTATATTACACATCAAGGTTGGAAGTGATTCATTTCTGTCGTGAGATTAGTTAGTTAACAGAGACGCAAAGCGTCGAGGTTAGCTATAATCTCGAGACAGGAATGAAACTCCCTACCGAGGTTTGTATACTATTCCATTCACAACCATCATATTTCGATCAAAATTAATAAATCTATGTTTCGTTCTGATCATACCTGAATCTTCCTGAATTATTACATGGGTGAGGGCGGGAAGTAGAGGTGTGTAATGTGACACTTTCCGACCTCCAATGACGTTAGTAATGACAACAATACATATATGGTTGTAAATAAAAGATTGAACAGCTGATGAAAGGTTATTGCATGAACACCGATATATTTTTAATTTAAAATTCGTTTAGATCTTAAATTCATTATAATTTAGTGCCAGAACTTTGGATTGTATAAATTGACTCAGACTCATTGGGAAGTGGACGTTTTTTAGAAACAGATAGGTTTTCATTACCTATACATACCTATAAAGTATCAAGATTTACTGTACCTACTTCTAACGAATGATGTATCCTGGCTGAAAAAGTGAAAAAACTGTTTGCATTCTGGCTGAATGAGAAAAAAAAAGATCATTTCCAACCCAGACTCCAACTTTGGGAGATGAACAACATACATTATTCCAAATTTTTTGGGATTTTATCTCCTCGTTTCGATTGAATAAAAATATGAATATTTTTTCAATATACGTGTAGTAAGGAAAAATCAGATGATTTGACCCAAAATGTCACTGCGTTAAAGGAATTTCCCTATCAGAGAGCCTGAAAGAAAAATTCACTAGCTTGTCAGTGACTATTTGTATAGAAAAAAGTTTGAAGAAGATAAATAAAGATATACCTACAGAGAAAATATCAAATTTTCACTTAGCTTTGGACGTTTCGGGAACGAATCTGCTCCCGTTTTCAACATGAAAAATAGATTTTTTTGTATCGCAAATTCGTATTTATCCTGACACTTTCCAGTTCTCAGTGACAATTGGTGATGTTGGCAATGAAATGAGTTACAGGATATTTTCATCAATTAATTTGAATTCACCATTTTCATTTTAAGATTCAGTAGTAGTGGATACTGAAATCTGAAAATGAATATTTTCGGGACCGAATCTGCTCCCGTTTTCAACATGAAAAATGGTTATTTTAATATCAAACTTTTCAGTTCTCAGTGACAATTGGTGACGTTGGTGCGAGGTCCTAAAGGTACTGGTTTCGCTCTTGATTCCGATGTGGGAAAATCCGTGGATGATGCAGATTGTTTGCGATTGAGAGAAACACATCCTCAAAGAGAAATAAGTAATTCTACTAGCACTCCAAGTAACAATTTAATCAGTTATCAAATATACTAGATTACACTTCGAACGACTGAATTCAGACATGATGATTCGATCGAATTATTATTTGATTATTATCATTATGTTAGGAGCATTCAGTATATCTGGAGGGGAGTGTCAGACCACTATTGAGTTGAATAAAGCATTACTTATTCACATAGTCTCTATTACAGTTGAAAAAGCTACTATTTGAGTATCTTCTGGGACAGTTCAGGGTTTAACTGAAACAAATCCAAGACACATTCAAAGAAGATCTAAATGACTTGAGAATATATATTGATAAAGAAAAAGCAGAACTAATGATTCAGATAAACAATGAGCTAAAAAAACCCAAGACACATCTATAAAACAGCTAAATGATCTAGATTAACTTGAAAGGGTTGGTAGCAAATACATATCATTACCTACTAAGAAAACGAATCCAACAGTGGTGAACTATCGAGGTCTAGTTGATCGTTGGGTGAAATGTTAGAATTATTGAGTTTGTTGATTTCTAATGATTCAAAATGATTGAGTTTCATTCCTTCATCTTTCACGTGTAGAATTTCGAAGTTATCATCAAAACTATGGTTTTCTTCTAATATATATGGTTGGCGTATGTTGAATTTGTTTTCTTTTTCTGAAATACATAATATGCATTCATAATGATGATACTGTGTGAGCGAAACATGTCGTGTGATTAAGAATTTTGTGAAAATCTTATCGTTTGTGAAGTTTTTACAAAGCTATTTCTGAGCGGCAAACTGTGACGTTTATTCTGAAACATATAGCTGATGATTGGAAAAATATCTAGCGAATGGCTAACGAATGGAACACGAATAAAAAACGAAGAAAAGATTGAAGAAGAAGACAACTTGGCGCCTCAATTGATTATATCATGAAAAATAACGAACTAATGAAACACTGGTCTGCTGCTTTCCTAGAAAAAAGTTCAGTTTTATAAACAAACGAATTCATTTGCAAAAAAGTACTGGCAAGCTGTGATTATCATTTTGTAACAGAACGAAAGTGAAAAATTAGAAATACTATTGCAAAATATCAAAATATATCTTCATTTTTAGTCAACTTCATCCCGAAAATGATAGTTTTATACAAATTATTCATGATACTTTTGCCTGTGACCTCCTGCCTATGATGCGCACAACATTTAATTGTGATATTCAATATTGGAACTGGTGGATATACTAATATGAATCAAACCAGTGAGTTTATTGACATCATATATTATAAAATGTACAAAATATAAAATTACATAAAATATAAATTACAAAAATGATTGCAGCAATAATGTTATAACACAATAATAAATAAATTACATAAATATTATGTTTTCGATATATAACAATAATTATATCATCAGCCGATTACATTGCGTTATCAGATCTGGAAAACGGCACCTTGAAATTCATATATTCGTGACTATCTTGCGAACATGGACTAGCTGGTATATTCATATATTCAGCAGACTGCTCTTTATGTTGCATCATCTCTAATCCTGTAATGAAAAATATTGTTTTTATTTAAAATCGGAATTTGAAGAGTCATTTCAGATTATTATTTCTATAATTATCCTTATGCAGGTTGTGAAAAATAAGGGCCATTGGCAGTTTCCTATTTTTGTTTTTGGATATCACAATCTAGAATAGGATAAATCACTATTGAGCAAGGCAAACTTTTATGGTATATCAGAGCTGATTGAATAGGTAGGAAAGTCCTAGAAATACACTAAGTTGCGCTATAATTTTTTGTTTCTCTGTGTATATGATTGTGTATTCTGTAGGATAGGTGCCTTTTCAATAAATTTAATGAATTTGTCATCATCATTGTCTGCTGAAAACGATGATGGATCGGGACAAAATGTAAACAGTTGGGTCTTTCCTCTTATACTAGGTGGGCCAAAAGAAATCACCCTATTGAAAGATGCTCTTATTTTTGCAAATGGCGGCCAATGTCAGATCTGTTTCGACATTTGTGAACTAGACAGATGTAGAATACAAGTGAATAAGCCATGGAGCGATACACTCCCCAAGAAAGCGGAATAATCCAAGCCATCCTCAATCTCGTGGACGATTTTTCGACCAAAATCATAATGAGCGACAAGGCTCATTTCCGATCTCAGCGGGTACGTGAACAAGCAAAACTATCGCTTCTGGGGCACGAGTGATGCACGAGGAGCCATTACACCTGCTCAAAGTGACTGTATGGTGCGCTGTTTACTCTGGAGGAGTCATCGGGCCATATTTTTCGAGGTCGCCGCTGGTCAAACGATAACAGTGGGCGGTGCGCGCTATAGGGCCATGTTTACCGAGTTTTTTCTGCCGCAATTGAACGAATTAGGACTGGAGGACATGTGGTTCCGACAGGACGAAGCAACGGCACACACTGCGCGAGCCACAACCGATATTCTGAAGGCGGCGTTCCCAGATCGCCTCATCTCTCGTTTTGGCGATTTGTTCTGGCCCGCAAGATCGCCCGATTTAACCGTTTCAGACTTTTTTATGGGGTTTTTTGAAGTCTTGTGTTTACGTGAACAAGCCTGAGACCCTGGAAGCCCTCAAGGACAACATTCGACACGAGTGCCAGAATCTGTCGCCCGAAGATCTCGCCGAAGTGATGAAAAATGCCATAAAACGAGCCCGTATAGCAATCAATTGTAGCGGCGCCCATTTGGCCGATATCATCTTCTCGAATTGACCAATAAAATTCTAAAGGTTCAAATAAACATAATCAAAAAACAGAATCGAAGCTTTTCATTTGAAAAAAAAAAAAAATAGAGCCAAATAACATCGGATGACTTCTTTTGGCCCACCTTGTATATTTATGGTGAATACCAATACATGAAATGAAATTCACAACAAGCCCTTGTTCATGGAAATCTGCACAGACACGACCCGCTGGAAGGTACAATATGTGAATATCATTTTGATATCAGTACTACACATATTTTGTCACAATCAAGGGTAGATTCCTTACAAAAAGTATTCTACTGGTCATACTTATCATCACCATTGTATCTCATTGAGGAAAAAACTCAACTGGGTATTAATTTCCACAAATTCACTTTGGCACACGACAATTGTTTCGCTAAACATTAGCTTCATCACAGTGTAAATCACACAAAATTGATATTACCAAATGACTCATTTATATGAAATTGAAATAAGTAAGCAAAGTAATATATCAGAAACAATGACCAGGTAGATCCAAGGCGATAGGTACTTATACGGATTAAATATTGGACTTATGTATGTACAAATCAGGTGGAAGAATTCAAAACAGGTTTGCTTTTATTCATTCATTCTCAACATGGGAAATTTTAGGAATATTTTTAAACGAATCGCATTCTTCTACCAAATGATTGGTGTGAAGCCTCTTTTATGTTCATATATTCTTGTTTGAAGTTACGACCTATTCATATAGTATGTTTTCAGGCAAGACTCACAAATTTGATTGATAAACTCCTGATTTTCCAAATTTTGAGCATTTATCTTCGTTTCGATGATTCTCCGCAAAGTATTACTAGTCAATTAGAAGTCAATAGATCAAAACGGTCAGATACATTCATTTACCTGATTTGTACGCCCGTCTCAACAGTTAAGGGTGAAGACACACGGAGCGGTTTTTGCCGACTCGGCAGCCGAATGCATGAAGACACACGGTTCGTTGATGACGCAACACGCAAAACGAAAACAAT
The DNA here is from genome assembly GCA_918026855.4 of Phaedon cochleariae. NCBI lineage: Eukaryota > Metazoa > Arthropoda > Insecta > Coleoptera > Chrysomelidae > Phaedon > Phaedon cochleariae. The sequence goes on from OU896723.1 coordinate 9,897,732, forward strand.
GTGGTGTTGTCAGTTCCTGTTCAAATTCGCAATAGTGTCTGAACGGTATGGAGTCTGATTCTGAGGAGGAATTTTCAACATTATTGTGTTCGAAGAAAAAAAGAAACAAGCGTATGTGGGTACACCCAATTGTCAAGGAATGAACTGAGAAAAGTTTGTTTTAGACTTTATTCAATGATGAAATCAAAAGAGAGAACTCCTGACTCTGATAAAGAATCAAATAACTAAGTAGGATACGGCAATGAGGAGGAGTATTTCACCAGAAGAAAAGCTATTGATAACGCTGAGGTGAAAGAAACTAAATTTTTCATTTTCATTATCATAATGCATGAACGTTACAAACTTCAAAATTCATTGTCTCTAGAATCTTCGGGTGCTATATAAGACTGTACTGATTCTGAGGGAGATACCAAAGGTGTTGATGTTGTTTCGCGTGGAAGTTGTGAAAATGTCATCAATTAATGAGAGCCATCATGGATCGGTCAACTTGACAACAATGTTTGTATTGCACCGCTCGAGAACCGCTCCCTGTGTGACAAAACGGTTTGAGTAGCCGCTCAAAGCAATAAAAACGCGTTCGACATATCATCCAGATGACCGTACGCTCGGCAGCAGCGCTGCTCAATGTTGCGTTTGTTTTGTTCCATAAAGACATGACAGCTCGTGTGCCGACTCGGCTGCCGAGTTGGCCGACGAAAACCGCTCCGTGTGTCTTCACCCTAACACGTATTTCAACTGTCCTGCATTTACCTGGTTATTATTTAATATACCTACCAATATAATTTTGTGTTTTCTTACCTATTTCGATTTCATATTAATGAGGCATTTCGTGAAATCAATTTAGTGTGATATACACCGTGGTGAAGCTAATGTTTAGCGACACAATAATTGTCGTATGCAAATGTGAAAAATATACGTAATAATAAACAATACGGATCATAACGGGTGCCAGAATGAAGCCAAAAATATGAAACAAATGAATATCCATAAGGATTTGGTGGCATGATACGTAGTCATCAAAGACATGCGTTTCGGTGGACAATGACGTTTACTAGCCTTTCAATCAAAGCAGTATGTGTCTGATCGTATCTCACTTTTCCTTATGGATAGTCATTTGCCTTCAAAAATCGGCTTCATGTTTCGCTATGGAAACAGATAGAGATTATCCGTATTGATTATTAATACGTATATGATGTGAATTTGTGAGAATTATTACCCAGATGAGTTTTTTCCTTAATTTTATAGGTGACGAATTTTTACCAAGTATCTATAGGCGACTGAATTTAAGAGAGCAACGCCAAAATGACCGGTTGTGGGGCTATATGAAAGTACATTGTTTTGAAATGGTTCATTTACTTGTGTCCATTATTTCGATTTTATGGTAGTGATTTCAGTAAAGAAAACATCAATTTTGACTGTTTATTTGTGTTCTGTTGTAATTCGAGGGAGCTGTTCGGAAGATATATTTGTTCAATAAAGTATGTTTCACTACTTCAAATACATCAGATTCGCGAGAAAAAAATACCCCAATATCAGGTTTCGTAAGTTTGCATTTCGTTCTCATTCATCAGTGAAATAAATATTGCAAATTAATTGTAGTGAGTTTGATGTTGAAGTTTGCAGAATAGGTATTTGAGATAATATATTGGAGTCGATTTATCTACATGTGTCTATGAGATAGATAAATTCCTCAAAGCTGATTGTAAGAGTATGTGCGAATTATTGCTCTACCTAGTAGGAAAAATTGAACATATCATGTGCTTTGCTCTCGAATGAGGGTTTAATTTTTTTTTAAATTCCTACTGTATCCACTTCTGGAAATACTATGCAACTGAATTCAATCTCGAAGTTGAGAAAGAATTTCTCCATCATACACTGATTGAAATTATCATTTTCTGTGAAACACAATGAGAAAACTTTCATGAATAACATGTGAAACCGAGCAATAATGCTTCAAGATTCTCTACTCAAGAATTCAAACTCGAAAAATTTCACTATGACCACTAAACTATCGATAAAATGCATGGAAACTTGAATGTGAACAAACATTCAATGTACTCTCCATTAGTTACTTGAATATCCGCAAGAGGTCGTATCGCTTATTATGAATCGCCTATCCTTATTCGAAGAAATTCTTACCTGGAACAGGTAGACCACATGGAGGAAAGCGGATATAAAATTCCTCACTTGTTTGTACATTTTCTAGTTGTGGGACTGGTTTCTCCTGGAATAAAATATTACCCATTTAGTGATTCATCATTGGAAAATATAAGATCCATGGTGGAAATATATATGGTGTGCTACTCAGGTATTGTTTTACTCGCAGTGACGTATACGAAGATGCGTCGTAGCACACCATATTAATTCCACCATGATAAGATCGTTTTTTCTACATCTTCTCCAGAGAGTATACACATAACATTTTGAAAAGTAGGCGTGTTTATTTCCATAACAAACTCGTGTCATTAAAAAGTAATGTATCACAGCTGATAGGAGGTCAACCCTTTCTTGCCGAACAATGGAAACAAAGTGATAAATCTTCACAGGCCATATTTTGGTTTGGAAACCCAATTACTAAGCGTTTCTGAATACATTCAGTAATCTTTCTTCATTTGACAAGACACATTTTTTGGTTCAGTTAAGGACATACAAACTCTCGATTATTTGAGAAATATAATTAAATGAGATTAGTGTACCTCTAGGTAATCATGTGCAGAAATGTATACAGAAAAGACAGAAAATGTTTCTCATCGGCAATGTTTGTCTGATCAACTTTTGATGTTCGCAATTTTCTTTTTGGAACAGACTGGTCAACGATATCTACAGAATTATGAATATATAATTTTTATTACTGTTTGGTAATTTGATGTTCTCAAACTGATAGCTTGTGCGTGCATAGGTGAACCGATACCATTACCATCATTGTTGTCCAATTTACTAGGGCCTTCTGAAGCAAGTTTTATATCTTGCAAGACAATAATATGGGCTCAGGGACATTTGGAGAGCTGTCATATCTTGTAAGAAAACAGTTCCTGGATCAGAAACCTCTGAACAGTTTGTGGTATCTTGTAAGATATCAACATTTCTCAAGTATATTTATACAAATGTAATTCAATGTTCGACAAGGCAGATAGCCAGGATAGTAGTTTTCTGTTGAATATTTCGAATGATGATAGGTATATGAGTACATTCTTTTTTCTGAAAGAGAATGCAAATTCTCAACTTCAGATAATTTTATTTTCGAACTCTTATTGTGTGTGTTCAATAGATTTAATTCGACGTTCGTAGTTCTTTTCTATTGAATATACCGAGAAAGAATGATCATTTTCATCAAACAGATAATGCGAATTCTCATTGTATTTCTTCATATGAATCCATTTTCTTCATGTTCATAATATACAGGGTGTCTGTGAAAGGTTGGGACATGGCTCGGCTGTGGACTCCTGGGATAAAAACAAGTTGATATAGGCCAACTTACCTATATCCAAAATCGTCTCGTTGAGTTGGTACAAGGCGTTGAAGTTTTTTTGGAAAAAAATAATTTTGCTCATGAAAAGAGTAGCGTGAGATCGATTTTGATAGTTTTTGGCATGGCATGTTCTGTGACTGTAAGTCACGTTTCGAGATATTTTTGATCATCATCAGCAAGTGTTTCAAACAACCATGTTGCCGTACAAATTTGGTGATAACATTTCAGAGGTCGGACTGGAAACTTCCAGTATTAGTAAGTTGCCCTAAATAAACTTGTTTTCATCCCAGGAGTCCACAGCCGAGCCATGTCCCAAAAGTTCACAGACACCCTGTATATGAGAACATTTCTTCTCAATTTATTTTTATATTTTTTTCTAGACGATATTCGGGGAGTCGAATTATTCGATATCATCATCACTTTGTTTGTTTATTATACAACCATTGAATGAATTTTGTTGTTGATTCATTTTCCAGACGGTACTTAAGAGCAACCTAGAAAAAATCGGGTAATCTAATTCAAGAATTGTTGTGAATTCCAAATATTCATTTCGATGTATATAAAATCGATATATTTATATCATTGACATGAAATATCGACTAAATTTTATCCGTACTCGAGGGAAATCTAGATGGAAGTAGGAACTTGATGGTACAGCTTGACCATTCTCGCTTGGCCCCTGAGATACCCAAACGATAAACTGAGATGGTAAGTGTGCGACAAAGATTCACTACGTTTTTTTATTGGGAAATACAATCGTACTGTTCTGTTCTAACCAGTTCCTCGACAATGATGAGCTCTTGCCCCACTCCGCCGACTGGTCTACTGCGCATCCAATTTTCAGAGGCCAAGCTAGAATGGTCAAGCTGTAACTAACCTCACATCGTGTATCCATTCATATGACTGTCAAAATTTAAAATTTGGCTATGACAGGAATCAGAACGCATGCGCACTCCCAGACAGCACAGAATATTCCATGAAAATTCTTACAACGTTCATATATACTGTTACGTTATGTGCGTTTAACTCAAATATCCAAATGTAGACGACCAGGAATACACATCACACGTAGCTAGTATACAGATACCAACGCCCGAGAGCTGCTGCTATACCTATATCAAATAATGGAAACTCTTTTTTGTACGATCTCAAAAAGTGTCGAGAATAACGAGCAGATTAAAAATGGACATGATATCGCAAACAGTGTTAATTTGGTTAAGAATTTCCACGCTATAGGCGGTTAAATTCACAAGTTTTGACGGTATGATTATGAGACTACGATATGTATTGTGTAGTATTTTCAACTGTCATAGTTTCTCAGTATCGTGAGGATTTCGATACCAGTTTCTCCAGTTTTTCAATAAGGAAGTGAGAACGTCTTGCGATTATTTAGGGATACGGTAATCGGAGGTGAGTTCGTTATTTCATGTCTTTATGCTCCGTATTTTCTATCGACGAATACATGAAGATTTAAATAAATAAATATATCTTTTTAGGCGTTTTTGGTTGGCGCGGAAATCTGGAAATATAGTTTTCCCAAAGATTTCACCGTATGAGATGAAATTCGACATCATCGTAACATTCTGTGTACCAAGTATTTTGGAGTTCCGGTTATGAGCTTATCCACCCCGGACTTCACCCGCTAACAAGGCTAAGTACCGCATAGCGGCTTGATATACTCACCTACAGATTTTGTGTCAATGAACAAGTAGGTATTACTTTGACGAGCCAATATCCATGTTATAAGAACCGACACTTAGTTGCGTGATAATTATTGTTATATAGTGTTATAGTTATATATTAGTCTATCATTCTGAGTTGTCGCCGTATATTACATCACCCTATATACATTTTCATATAGGAGGCTGGATAAACTATCCTTATTAGACATTTGTATCCACCCTCTTCCATTCTCGCGAGAGTTAACATAGTCATACAAGACATCCCCTCTGTAATTATTTTAGTTCTAGGTATAAGTGTCGTCCCAGATTATGTAATAGTGCTTTTCTTTTTTCGCAACAGGCGCGAATATAATTTCTTGATGTGAATCACTGAAGTAGTATGTCCGATAATATATAGAATATATTTCAACTACTTTGTTTGGTTTCAATCTATAGGGTTACCTATACTAGAGAGGTATCGTATAGGTTCGATCTCTCTCTGAGTACTAAAAGGTTAGTTTTATAAAAATCTATTGGCGCCCTCGATTTCACCTCAATTTCAGACTCACCCCCTCTCCCTGTCAAAAGCTAACTGTGGGGAAAACATCATTCTCAATCTTGTGAACATAACCACCATTCAAATAACCATCATTGGTGATTCTGATATTTCACGTAACAATACTTATTTCAGGATATTATTATAATTTAATGTTCTCAGAATGGTCATAGATTATTCTCATCCTGCAGCAAATATTCTATGGGCATTCAATCTGACAAATATTCTCAGAATATTCTTTTTGAATGTTCTCGGAATATTCTTTTTGAATACTTTGAGAATATTCAGAATCGTATCAAAATAAATCTGGGCTATCTTTATAAGTTCAAATAATTGGTACTCCTATGTCCCGTCAAGGAGGAGCGTATATACAGGGTGATCCACGGTGGATGGCCTATTAGAAGTATCTGGAGAACGAAAAGACAGAACATTCTGAAAATTGGGTTTCTTCGATAATTGAACATTCTCTATCCGTCTAAAATATTTTCATCGATACGCAGTGTTGCCACTTCTATCAGAAACAATTAGCAACTTTGGTATTTCAAAAGAAACACCCTGTATTTTATTGCATTTTTAGATTCTTCCTGAAAAGCTGATTTCATCAATGCATCACACTTGGGGTCTAGCAGGAATGATTACAGAGATATAGGGCTCTCAAAAAGATTTTTCAATTAAATTTTTTTTCTGTCGAAACAATTCATTATCGATCAAAACGGCTCACATGTCCCTATCTCAACTTTTGATTGACTATCTACTGGAATTTGATTGGAAAAAATACAGGGTGCTTCAAGATTCAGAATTCTGATCACCCTGTATCTGTTCCAATTGAATGTCAGTAGATAGTGAACCGAAAGTTAAGATAGGGACATGCAAGCCGTTTTGATCGATAATGAATAGTTTCGACACAAAAAAATCCCAACATTGAGAAATCTCGATTTTGAACACCTTATATCTCTGTAATCATTTCCGATAGACTACAAGTGTGATCCATCAATGAAATCAGCTTTTCAGGGAGAATCTAAAAATGCAATAAAATACAGAGTGTTCTATTTGAAATAACGAAGTTGCTAGTTGTTTCTGATAGAAGTGGCAACACTGTATCGATGAAAATATTTTAGACGGATATATAATATTCATTTTACACGCATTTAAAATCTTAGGTAGGTACTCAGAAGTACCGTTGGGCAACAAAGGGTTATCTCCTGTGTCAACCTGTATCCGGTATTTGGTATCCGGTATCCGGTATAAATGATAGATTTGTCGAGAAGAAATTTGCACAATTCTGTCAACTTTATTTGGAAGGATATAAATACATACCTGTATGGTTTCACAGGTCCGCTTCGCGGGACATACTTTGAAAGGCTTAGGTGCTGGAACAGTATTATAGTTCAGTTCCAGAACTGCTTTATTCAATTTCGTCCTGAAATCGTCCTCTGAATGGCTTGCCAGCATTTGCTGAAACATAAATAAATAAAAATAATAATACTTCAATAACTGTGGTTTTATACATTTCAGAAACAGCTTCTTTAATTCAACAAAACAAATATGCCTTACAACTTGCCCCGTCACGATACAACATAATGGTTGGATCATTAATGATGGAATAATAATATCCTCATCTGAACAGGCAAGAAAGTACATTTATTTTATTGCATTCTTTGCTATAAACATTACATTGCATCTCATATAAATATAAATATAATCATTAACATTTACAATGGAATAACATGAATAATCAGACAGATTCATATCTGGTATGAGATTATTCATGCGTTATCAAATTGAAATAAAGTTATATTGAAATAAACAACAGTATAAAAAAAATAATGAAACAAAAAGCTCATGAAAAGTACATTATGACATGATGAAATATATTGGTGAATGAGAAATTATTTACTCAGGTTTGATTTTCTCTTTGCAAGAGGATATGTTCCTTGACTTTGATTCTGAATTGGGTGATATTTGTGCAACTTTTGATATCATCAGGTAATTCATTGAATTTTGAGATAGCTCCGTGAGTAAGCAGCATCAAGATGAAACAAGTCATATTTTCTAGCATGATACTCATGGATTTGAGAATTCCTTACCAATATTAAAGTTAGATTTGAGGTGTTTGTTGATAATATCAATAGAAATTTTAGTGCTCTTCCAAAGAAAATGTATTTGTTGTCTTCATAAAATTGATTTGATGGGGTGTTATATGGAAGACGATACAGTACTTTTAATGCTTTTTTATATAATACAGATATTGTGTTGAAATTATTCTTGGAACATGAACCCTGAATATTTATGAGATAGTTCATTTTACTAAGGATGTGAGAGTATAGAACGATATTTGCTATATTTGGGATAAGTTTTGGACATCTTCTTAATAAGGCAGCAACTATCAATGATATCAAAGAAATATTGTGTAATGCAAAGTTCTGTACTAAAGTGGAAGCATTACTCATCCAAAATCCACTCTATAGTCTCGAAGTTTATTTTTCAAAATAATTTTGATTTCGTAAATATGTATGAGACAGCTCATGTCGCCTACGCCCGTAACAAGAATCTAGATACCATTGCGTATACAGGGTGTCCCCTAATAATATGCTAATATTCAAGGGGCCGATTCCTCGACCCATTTCAAGAATAAAACTTCATATGAACATAATGTTGTAAACGTCCTAACTTCTGAGATACAGGGTGTCCCAGACAGCACTGGATATTCCTAGAATATTCTCTAAAAATGCTGAAAAGGAGGAGTATATCCGAATATTCATCGATTATTCCTAGAATATATACACGCCTCTGGAACATCTAAAATGAATATTCCAAAGTGAATAGTCGGATATGTTCAGGAAATATTCAGGTATGAATTTTCCAGGAATATTCCAGGTATATTTATGAAATATTCCCAACTGAATGTTCTGTGGGGTATATTCATGAAATATTCTCAACTGAATATTCTGTGCGGTATATTCATGGAATATTCTCAACTGAATATTCTGTGGTGTATACTCATGAAATATTCCATGAATATTCCCATGTTTCTCAACACATGAATACCAATCATTATTTCAGAGATGTGAGTATCAAACATCAATTAGATGTAAGGGGATTTTGAAACAAAAAGTGTTTATGATCCAATTTCGAACAACGCGAGAAATTGATATGTACAACATTATTCAATTCGATTACTGGCCTAGTGGTCAAGGCGTTGCTCTGATAGTCTTGAGGTCACGAGTTCGATCCATACTTGGGTCACTTTTTTCATTTTAGAATATGTTTCTCGGAATATTCCAGGAACATTCAACATAGAATATTCTTTTGGATATATTCTATGAATATCTGAGGAATTCCCATTCGCATATTTAGAGAATATTCCACAGATATTTCAGAATATTTCAGATTATTCCTAGAATATTCCAATATTCCAAAAGAAATATGATAGGGAGATTCATGGAATATATCTGGTGCTGTCTGGGGTCAATGTTGAAAATATGCATAGATTATTTTTTGTCCACCCTGTATAGCTTTTTGCGATGGCAAAATTCAGTCTGCTATGTAAATGAATACAATACGGCATACAAATTTCAAAATGTTACATATACAGTGGTTATCTAGTAATGGCTGTCCTGAATGGAGTACTCAAACAACAACATTTCAAGTCTGGTCTCGTTTTCCGTTTTTTCTCGAAAACGAAGCGTTCAACAGGAGGATTTTTTTTACAAAATTAAATAGCCTTCTATAGCATTGATCAATCAATCAATCAATCAATCAATTTATTAATCCTTTGGAACTTACAAGAGTTATAGAACAAGTCAACAAAGCAGCACACAAAATGAGAATTACACAAATAATAGTGATAATGCTAATAATACGATCCTTATTAGCAGTAATATTGATATTGACAAATAAATCAATCGAATCAATATTGTCTTAGTTCTCTGTATCTCAAAAGTTGAGACTTTCAGGACAAACGTTCATTTAAAGTTTTCTTCTTAAAATGTGTCAGATAATCAACCCTCAAATATTAGCATGTCTTTAAGGAACACCCTGTATGAAAGTAAGTAAAATATTGAACAGAGGACCTTTGACAAAGTCACCACATGGTCACCACAATAGTAGATTGTTTTATTAGCGAAGCCGAGCGAAAGCAAAATTTGCGAGTCGAACAAAGTCACTTTTGATCCGAATGAAACATGCTATTTTTTTTGCAACCGAAACAATTAACCCAAATAAACATGTGAAGTAACCACCAATGCCGTGCTATATGTATGCAATGCAACTAATATTGAGAATATTCTACCTGCATTAACAGCAGGTTAGGTTTTCTAGAATGTTCGAATTGTAGTTTCAATATAAATACAACCACAGAGTGACATATTTGTGTATGGACCAGGTGCTCTTATGGCAATACCGCGCCAGTGCCAGCTATAGGAACAAGACGTGAAAAATGTTAAGTTAGTGAGCATATATCAACAATGATAATAGTGATTATTCATTTCTCTCCATACTGGCATACTACACTGTGTTTGACTCGATAATCAAATGAATCTAAACAATATCGTTGTTTGAGACAAAAAAACTATTGCTTGCCGTGATTATTCAAAAACAAGTTATCCATCCCAAGAATAACGAATGATATACAGATCACGCAAGTATTTGAATCTTGAAGGCTTCCCTGATCAAAACAAAAATACTTAACTGATATGTTTATAATTGAAATACTAATCTATAATAAGGTGTATTTATATCTCCAGCATGGGTATGAAATGCCAAATCTGCTGAAATCGGAAACTAATCAGGTATGCGTCTCAAGCCAAATAACCAATCGTCACAATGTTGTTTATTCTTGATGACGTCTAGTAGATCCTTTTTAGTTCCTAGGAGCTAAAGTTCAACTTTAGCTCCTAGGAACTAAAATTCAACTTTAGCTCCTAGGAACTAAATATGTTGCCTAGCAACATACCTATTTTTGTGTCAGTAATAGAAACGTCAATTTTAGAGCTAATTTTGGTATAAAAATGGACGACTTTTGTGTCGGTTGCAGAAAAAGCATATTTACCAGAACATATCGTCGCTGTTAAATCAAACCGGCATATCTGCAAAAAAGGGATTTTTGAGATATTGGTATCGAAAAAATCATTTTCTTCACCTCTTTGAGTGAGTCAAACCGGCATAATATGTATAGTATCCTTGTGATCTGTCAGGTACCGTTGTGCCGGTATGAATTTTGGCGGAATCCAGTATGTTTATAAGCAGTTAACAGGTGTATTGCCAATGCGTCAGTCCAGCATGAGATGTCGTGGTGAATACTTCTGCAGCTTGTAAGTAAAACCGATTTATCTCCCAATACTACTCTCTCTAATCTGCACAGGCGTAGCCTCGGGCGTGGCTTATTGGCAGATACTCCAGACGCTTTTGCAAATTATAGCTATATTATAAACTTTGAAGTAGTATACCGACATATCTGCATATTTTTCTGTTCCCAGAAAATTTTCTAGTTATTTGCCACCGATGCAGCTACAAGCAAAACCAAACTCAATTTTATGCACAAAAGAGATAGCTCTTAGATGAAAGATCAAGTAGATATACAGAAATAATCAAGTAGAAAAACTTTGATGCGTTCTGGTGAGAAATAGTAGTTCTGCAGATACGCCGGTTTGATTTCATAGCGACGATATACAGTGTGTCTGCTTAAGTTCGCACTATATGGAAAACTTTTCCAACATTAATAATTTTAGAAAAAAAAGTAATTCTTCTCAAGAAGTTCTGCAAGGCTTGAAACTGAAGATGCAAATATCAGATATCAAATGTTTTCAGTCGCATACGTGGTATATCAAGAAGTATAAATTTTGCTCAGTGTAAAGGTACCTTTATTTTCGAGAATGACACAAATCTTTATAGAAAAAAATGACGTGTTTTGACAACTACGTTCAATGTATGTCTACGAAGAAAATTTATCACATTTCAACTCAGACTGTAAAACACTGATATCTGGTAATTGCATTCTTGTATTTAGGCCTTGCAGAAATTTTCATGAAGAATGATGTTTTCCGTAAAATTGTCAATCAGAAAGTTTTCCATATGGATCCATCTGGAACCATAAAACATTATGAAATTTGATTTTTTAGTAGATGAATGAGATTGGATATTTGGACGAGTTTTTCAATTCCAGTAAACTTTTTTCGGTGAGAATTTTCGTTATTGTCGAAAATTAAGGTACTTTCATCCCAAAAATCAATATTTTTTTGATACCTCGTATATAAGAGTGAAAACATCTTATGAATGATATTTGCATTTTCAGTTTTAAGCCTTGTAGAACATTTTTTCGGAAAATTGACAAATAAAAAAGTTTTTAATATGGTGCGAATTTATAGGGCAGACACATATTCATGATGCTAATGTTGAGCTTCATTTATACAGTGCCATCAGATTAATTAGCATTATTTTCATCCATCAGCGCTAGATGGGTTCGATCAATGATGGAAGTAAGATATGGTGCGCGTATTCGGCCATTGAAAATTTCAGAAAAATCACTCGACCGCCTACTATGATTTCTCTGCGTCACAACGAGCGAGACGTTGATTCTACATTTTCCCGCTAGATGGTGGTGCTGCTATTGCTGCTGTGACGAGTGGAAATAAAATGGCAAATGGCATTTTAGGTACGCGGAACATATGTAACAGTGGGATTATTCAACTCTGAATTCCAAAAATCTGCGACAATTTCAAAACTGACAGATGTCATAATTGTGCAATGTCGCCATCTATTAGAAGATCGACGGAACCATTGCTCTCGCTGTTCTCGAGAGGTCGAGTAAAATTTCTGAAACAAAAGCGCATCAGTTATTACACCATATCTTACTTCCATCCGTCCAGAAATAGGAGTTCCTCAAGGCACAGTACTTGGACCAACACTTTTCACACTTTACATCAATAACCTATTTTCAGTGCAATCAACAGGAGAAATCATCAGTTTTGCCGATGACACGGCTTTATTTTATAAGGCTGAGTCATGGGCAGAATTGAAGAATAAAGTTGAAATTGATATCAATGGAATAATTGACTGGTTCAACTATAAACACCTGACAATAAATTTTGACAAAACATTTTTCTTACCCTTTACCAGCTATGCCGTACATCTACCAAAATTTAAATCAATTGATATAACCTATAACAACAAAAGTGTCAAACTACAAGGAAGAACTGATTTGAAGTATTTGGGCATAACAGTGGATTCTCATTTACGTTGGGATAAACACATTGATAATGTAACAAATATTCTCAGGCGGTTATTGTATAAATTCAAGTACCTGACACGACTAATTGACATTAACCACCTGAAGGTTCTATACTATGCATTAGTTGAAAGTCGTATTCAGTACGCCATACTGTCTTGGGGAGCTACAACAAGGAATTACTTGAAAAAACTGGAGGTTATACAAAAGAGAATTTTGAAAATAATTTATAAGAAGAAGGTGAGTTATTCATCAAATTTGTTATTTGAAAAATTAAAAATACTTGATATACGGAAATTATATGTATATACAACTTTAATCTATACATATAATAATAAAAATATTCTAAAAGAAATAGTGCATCCATATGCTACTAGAAATAAACAGCAAGGAACGGTCCAAATACTCCTCGCGAATAAGACAATAGGTCAACGCCACTTTATATTTCTATGTAGTAAAATCTACAATTTTTTACCAGAAACCTACAAAGTTTACCTAAAAGTTATAAATTCTATAAATTTTTTTAAAAAACTCATAAAAATTTTCCTGGTAAACACGGAGAGGATCCTTATACATGAAATTATCGATTAGCTGTTGTGCGATTTATTGAAATTACCCATTGTTGTGTAGATCTTTTTTTTTGTATTAATATTATTTTATACAAAATATGTGTACAAAATTTTAAATACGTAGTGATTAGCGATAATACTTGTTACTTCTTATTATATTTCATTTATATTTTTTGTCTAAGAAATGTTGTTGTTTGTGTTGTGATAGTTAAATGTATATCATATCAATGGCACTATATGAACCATAATATGCGAGCATGATGAGCATGACTCCCATGCGCATCCACTAGGACCTAAATGGAAGTTATAGCTTATTGTGCTTCACATAACCTACACATTGAGCCTTCATTTCTGATATGTAGGATATGACTATCAGCATTAGCGGGTCATATATATATATATATATTTTTTTTTTCACGTTGTCTACATCCAAAATAATTGTATCTCCAAGCAAATCCCAGTGGATGGACATAACCACAAACAATCACACTTAGTGATTCGTGGTGTCATAGTTTATTTTCAAATATTTGTAATTATGTTGTTTTTTTTTGTCTTGTGAAAGGAAGAAGGAAAATAAACAAATTTATTATTATTATTATTATTATCATTGTTCGAACTGAACGAATTTTGTTCAAAGTCAGTTCAGTGCTAAATATACATCTATACTGTCGAAGACTCTATTGAATAAATGATTATTATTTATGGATGAATAAATTATTATTATTATTATTATTAATATTTCTGCATAATCCAGTGATCTCTTTACTGGACCATATTGTCTTGGAATCTAAAAGGTAATAGGTGAATATATATACGAGTTTTTTAAAGTTTCCTGACTGATTTTGAAATTGTTTTCTAACTATGATCTGCTTCTAGCTATGATACACTCATTATTTTTGTAATTCGTGAAATATGGTAATAACAATCCGTATTTACGAATCCCTCTTATTACTTTCTCATATATTATGGAATACGGATACAAATTGGCTGCATTTTCATATATTCCAGCAAAGCAAACATGGAATCTGAGTAGGTGTCATGAGCAATTCATATTTTCATTCAAATTTGTTTGAATACAAGACTCGTAAAGCTAAGTCTCTCGAAATATTCACCTTTCGTTCTTCGTTATCCGAATGAGTACCACTATCGCCGAAACTGCACCCGCTGATGGTACTCATCCGCCCGGAGGACTCTGAGCTGGACGTGCTCAGACTGCTGATCGGCCGCTGAGCCTGCGCCACGGTCAGCGAAGGAGCCGAGCTTGAGTTCTTCTTGGAGATCTCCGTCGCTTGCTCTTCGCATTTGTGCTTGGAGAACAGTCTCTTGAACCTTTTGGAATAGGATTAATATGATTATTAGAGTATAGAAGTAGAAGTCGAGTACTTTTAGGATACAATAAAAATACTGTTGTTATGCAGGGTGGTCCAGTTTGTAATAACAAAAAATTCAGTGTGTTGTACTCGTTGAAATGATATTTAGTCAGGAGAGAATTGAAAATATCAAATTCTAATTTAAATGAATTGATACGATTCACGCCCATGAAACAACGCAATTTGATTTATTGATAGCAAAAAATCAATATTCCATAGTGAAATAATTTTTTATAACTCCTCACCTTATGAGTTGAAGAATACGAGAGAAACAGAAAGATTTGAAATCAATTTGAAAACATATCTGCTCAGTAATTTTTAATTCCATATCTACTAGTCATCCACGATTTGATTTCTTGAATATATCAAAATATTTTTCATTTTATATTTTATTTATTTTTTGAATGAGGAACAATGATTGTGCAATTATAATTGTTCTGATTTGTTATGTTATATACAGAGAGAATAAAAATTCGAATGTATATATTTCAAAGGCGCATTTTTGGGATCAAAATTATACTTTTTCTTTATATAAACATGTGTCCTACAATGAACCCCCTGCGAGCTACAGTCTCTGATGCAAGTTGGGTGAAAAAAAAAAAAGATTATCTGAAATGATGATCATTATAACGGATCAAGTGTAACTATTCCATCCAGTTTAGCACACTCCTGGAATAACAGTATCAAATGCGTCCCGAAATACGATCACCTCCTCATGCAAGCATTCAAACCCTTGCGTTCGTAACAAATGTTGTGACTTTCCCTTTTCTTGATTACGATTTTCTGGCAAACGGTTAGTAGTATGGGAAAAATGCAGAACACCGAATTCCCAAATTTCATTATGGGCCACAAGATCATGCTATTGAAAGTCAGAGTTTCTTTTTCCAAACATAAAATTTGGGCCGATAAAAATATGGCCTCCTCTCGAACTTTCCCGAAACTTACGACATTTTTGGAACAAGAAGGAAATAAATTATTTGAAAAAACAGGGGCATTCCTATTTTCAGAATATTTGATCCTTTATCTTGGTCACAATTTTTGATTATCTTTATTTTTTACCTAAATTACAGGGGCTGTAGCTCGTAAGGGATGCATTTTAGGACATATTATGGAAAAGTTCAATTTTTATCCCTACAATATCCCATTGAAATATCTACATCGAAATTTGAATCACCCTGTATATGTTTTGTTGTATAATATATGATATATAATATATGATATAATTTTAAACGCGTCTTTTTCATGATATAGGGTTTTGAAAATACGAGTCTGAATATTGTTTCTGATGCAAATTTCGAAACGGTTTGAGATAAATCAACACAATTCCTCACAGTTACTAAACTCTTCACGCTTTATAAGATGAAATTGAAAATATTTCATGAAGTTATTCAGTGGCGGCTGAATCTGGGGGTGTTGAAGGAAAAAAACTCTTCAATTTTTATATGTGCATTTCTTCCCCAATTTGTAGTTCAAAATCTGAAAATACATAGGTCTTCGCGTGAAAAAGTTCACCTGTGAGTTTTTGATGCGTTTCGCCATTTTCGAGTTAAATCAGCTCAGAAATATCGTTTTTCAGGTGGGATATTGATGAAGCTACTCTGTTAGCGAAACATATCGTGTGGTTGAGAATTGTGTGGAAATATTATCGTTTGTGAAGCTTTCACATTTGCTATAGATGTCCATCAAGTCAAGTCAAGCCAACGGCCGAGTCAATTCAAAACATTATAGGAATGTCCATTCATGCGCTCCAAGAAATGAAAAGAAGTATTACAAACCTATCGAAGGGCGAGGACTTCTTCATCGTCGTTTTCATCTCGCTCTGGATCTTCTGGTACCGCTTCCTGAGCTCCTCAAGTTGCTCCTGTTTTTCCTGGAAGGATCGTTGCACGTCCCGCCGGTTCTTCCATTCGTTGACGAGCAGTTCCGCTTGGGCTATCGAGTGGACGTTGTTTTTGAAGTCGTTCATGATTTCGGCGAGCTCTTTTTGGAACTGGTCTTCCACGTCCTCGTGGTCTTTGTCGGGTTTGGGCGTTCTCGAAAGCACTTCTAGGTACTTCGGTTTGGGGTTCGCTGGGAATTCGAAGGGGCTGTTGTTCGAGGTGGAGTTTGCGTTTTGTTTCAGTGCAGGTCCTGCGATAAGAGAAACTGGATTTCCAGAGATTGTAGTAACATTTTGAAAGTATACAGTTCTCAACCACAGTACTCATAATCTAGATATCTTACGACTAGAACGCGCGATCATGCGGACGATGCAACCTTCTACCACTCTGATCCTAAGACAACTTCATTACATGACATAGACATAAAAATATTACCTGAAATCAATGAATAGCTGATTCCAAATCACCTTAAGCAAAATGTATCTAAAAATCAGAGTATCATTTTCAGCACGAACCCACAAATGAATAATAATGAAAGTGTCACGTTGTTAGGATAAAATCTTGATAAGGGACTGAAATGGATAGTGCATATAAACTCGCTTTGTGAAAGATTGACCAGTCAAATATTTCTGTAAACGAGACTAAAGAAGTCTGTTAGTTTGGATGTAATGAAAATATCATATTTCTCTCTCTTCCATTCACACCTGTCATATGGTACAACATTGTGGGGCGAATCGTCCCACGCGAGTAAAGCTTTTGTACATCAGAAACGGGCTGTCAGGATCATTGCCCAGAGTGACGTGCAGGCCTTATTTCAAGCAATTCAATATTATGACTTTGCCATCAATTTACATTTATCAATGTCTCATTTATACACGGAAAAATCTACAAAAATTCAGCTGCCCTAGCAATGTTCTCTCATATAATACCAGAAATTGTCAAAAGATACAAAATTCGAGACTCCGACTAACAACGTCTTCCAAAAATACTGTAAACGTCGAATTATTCAATAAATTACCAGAGCACTACGAACAATTTCTACCCATACAATTTGAAAAAATAATCAAAAAAGTGTTGATTGATGGGTGCTTCTACTCAATCGAGGAATACCTATCAACCACATACTTCGAACCACTGCCACGGTGACAACTTATACCTTTTCCTTGATTGCATTTATGTATTTTTATTATTATTATCTGGTTTTTAATCTCTATGTTGATGTTATATTTTATGTGTATGTATTTTAGACTTTTTTATGTTGTGCTAAGTATGACTAGATTTAATTCCATTTCTTTTCTCATTTCTTGTATTGACTTGACCTGTCATAAACCTACTATATGTATGTAACGTGATCAATGAAAATCTATCTTTCTATCATGGTGTGATTCTATGATTTGATACCAAATTTCTGAACAAAATAAGGGTATTGAAATATGGCTAGAATTATACTGATCTCAGTATTACGTGGCTCAATGATAATTTGGGAACGGAGAAAAATTACTGAGACGTAGGTCATGCATCTTCATCGGTTTGTTTACAAACAACGAAATATTGCCAGTTTCATTAGCTACCACATTTATTAGCTGCCACTTGTGACTGCTTGTGATTGAATTTATTTTCGAAAAGTCAAAAATATTATTATTATGGATCTTTGGTAATATCAATATCAATACTTGGTTATTGTGATTAAGTGATATGTTCGAGACTGCATAACTCCTTGTTGAACATGAGGGCGGAGTAACAAAGCGAAGTATAAGTACCTATCTGAAATATTTCGAGGAGTTCAATGAGCTCAGTCTGAAGAACATACCATTCGATTGGAGTATTGTATGTTCTCTATAAGTGATTTGTGATTTGTGGTACCTTCAATGAGATAGTCTGTATTTCTCAGCATAATGAAATCATCCTCTACTCAAGGAAATTTATTGAAATGTGAATTCTATAAACAGTTAAATGACAAATTTCACATGAGTCTATATTGGCATTCGACCTCTCAGTCTTTTGTGATGTGATACAGTGGAATGCAATACTCATTTGAACAATGAATTATGACAATTGATGTAATAAAATATGCAAAAATAATATGAATAAATATTCTTATTTCAAATATATTTGTGCAGTGAATTCCTTCCTCAAAAACTAAGATCATGTAGAGTGCAAAAGAATGAGCAGCATATTTATTTATCCAAATCATCCCAGTTTCCTATTGGAATTCTATAGTCATCTCCTGATTTTCCGAAAATTCATATAATACTTTCTTCTCATCTTCGAGATACGCCACTGGCGTCCATTTACATGTCGCCACGAATTGAAACCTGTGTTGCAGCTGATGCATGATTTGTTCATCCGTCATATTGAATACGCATTCTAGTAGTAAGATACAAAGGTTATGATTTCTGTGTTCTCAACTGAATGGTCCACTCATAATTTCACTCTTTTTCTACGACCTGACCTTTTCTAAGAAATTGACCGATTTTTATGAGATTTTCGATATCAGATATGATATTCCATAGACTTCTATATAAGAAAGCTAGAGTAGGTACTGTGAAAAAGTCCGCAGAACGAAACTTACACAGAGGGTGAAATGGAACCATTACACTATGGTCTACACTTGCGAGGATGCCGGAATTGGAGGATTTTTTTTCATCAAAAGTCATTAGTCATATTACATTACGACTTCATTTCAGAACAAAGGTCTTGTATTTCTTGACATTTTCCTTCAGAACTCCACTCGAACTGAATATTGGAATAAACTTTTTCCATGTTTTCTCAACGTCGATGAGAGACATCATAGTAAAATATACAGGATGAAAAGAAAAAAATCTCATTACCAATATTACCATAATAAAACTCAAAAAACAGTGACGAAAACCATGGCCCATTCGATTCATGCAGAAACGACATTCTCGATATCCATTATTTATATTATACTACTAACTCGATACGTTTTCGAATAGGCCATAGTTTTAGTCACCGTACAATTTTTTTACTGAAATGATATTTTTTCCGTTGTTCCGCTAACCCTGTATAATCTGTACTATTGTGCTTAATTCGTCTCTTATCGACCTCCAGAAAAGATGGAAAAAGTTCTTTCCACCATTCAGTTCATAATGATCAACTACAGCTAAAATAATTTATTTATTATATTCAATTCAATTTTTAAATTATAATGTAACCAGGTTTTTTTCTTGTTGATACAGATTGAAGTTTTATTTGCGCAATGAATGCATTCCAATGATCCAAAACGTCGATTAATTATATTGCACATCAGAAACAACATGATTGTGCAGCTTCAAGTCCAACTTCAATTGTCTCGAAAAATAGTGACTTTATCACTATGAATAGTAGGAGTACGATAATCACGTATTAGAGAATAAAAAAATTGTCAAATCACTCGCTTCTAGTAGTAGTCAGAAACGTTTATATCACATAATTCAGTAGGATGTATATAGTATCTACACTTTCCACCAAATATGACAATGACACGTCAATTAGTTTAGAAGTACTAGGCACAAATAATTTCGAAATTTTCAAATGAAAAACCCTGTAACTCAGGTGATTTGAGTTGAATTTTCATATTTTGAGCTCAGGATATTCCATAGTTTGAATATTGCCAATAAGTAATAGATCACCCTGTACTATTATATCAGTGTGATATAAAGATCAAATAAAAATGTCAAAAGATGCTTGGCAGCAAGAGTATCCCAAACGAATTTGGATCTCAAGTAGTAATATTTGTATGACCAAAGAGAAAATATAAAAGTGACAGACTCATCCTTCAAGAACATCATACTGTAAGTTGGTAAATTTTCACTTTTTATGATGTATTTTCTGTTCAAAGAAGTATTAATCAGTCGTGTGATTTATTTTTTATTTATATTCACAGAAGTATAATAGTTATCTTTCATTATATGAGTGAGACGTAAATGTTATCGAGACGTTATATTGACCACTCATTGGTGTAACAATAATATAACTAATATTCCATATTTATTTATTCATTTATTCCTCATGTCCTTCATTTTATATGTCTGTTGATCTTGTTATATTTTCCATTCCAGGAATTATCCATATTCACTATCTACTTGTTATTATATTCCTCAAATTTAGTTATAATATATACACGAATATTATTGTTTCAGATTATACATATATTAGTGATGCTATAAAATAACTCAGTTATATATTATGAATAATATTATGGAAGGTTGTCGATCACATATCCTCATTATCAAGAATGCAGTTCTTTTGAATGATCAAATGCTATATCAAAATAATTAGATCAACTTTGTACTGGCCTTTCCCACACGTTTATCATAAAAGTGATGTAACATATGATGTACCGACGGACTGACGGACATTATGTATGTTACGTAACTGAACGACGAGATTATGTAATATTTATGCGTTAGTTACGTACATTTGTATTCTAGGAAGCTACATTCATAGTATTCATAATATTCACCTGGTGTATTCATAGTCATATAATCTCCTGGGCTCGTCCACTCACTCACTGGATATGGTATTGGAAAAGAGTCTGGATCGACTGGTATTGGAGCAGGACACATTTTGTAGAAGTCTTGTGTGGTTTTGGGCAACAAATAACCATCGCTGCCTATGAAGAAAAGAATCACTGGTTATTTTTCGCATCAAATTGTTCATTACTCTAAAAGGTGTGAAAATTCGACCGATACCGAAAAACAATGCTGAAATATATTCCCAATAGAAAATGCTTGATGATGTATTTAAATGAAGAAAGCATACCATTAAAAATTTTACAATATAAATTGCTAGAGATTGGGGGAATAATCAGGAGTATTACTATAAGTACTTCAAAATATTCGTGTTATACATCGATAAAAGTAGCTTCTTGCATGATTACAAAGAGCAGGGAGTTTGAGATGTATAAACTTGAACATTTTGAAGTTTGAATTGTGTTCGATGCGATATGAAATTGGTTTGTATGTATATCCACGTATATACGAAATTATACAAGGTAGCTCAAAAAAATTCAACGCTCTGATTGGTTTGGAATCCTAAGAAGAAAATGATCATGGTTATATCAAATTACCTTGAACTGTTGAAAATACTTCCTCGAAGAAAATGAATCAATGAGTTTCAGCGGATTATAAAAAAATCGTTTCTTCAGTTTCAGAGACGGTCAAGGTTTCTTTGCAACACCCTGCATAGGAATATCGAGATATTCAAACTCACTTACCGACATCTGATGTTCTTGAGGAAAGACTCATCTCTTTCAGTGTGGCATACATGCTTGTGAATTCATTCATATTCTGAAATAAAAAATAGATGGTGAGTTTGATAACATGTACGTCATCTCAGTGAATATTGTCTGTAGGTTAATCGAGGAGTTTGAATATTTCTTTCTCAAGATTCTCATCGAATTTCAGTGTTTCTGCGACACAACAAGTGAATTATTTTTGTCACTTATATCGGAATGCATACAACTTTCGTGAAACATACATGAAAGCAAGAAGTCTTCAAATAAAAGAGCAGAGGCAGCACTCAAAAATGTCAAGGGGGGTGAATTGGGTTCAACTCCCAGAAGTGTATCAGCCTTTGGGTTATATTCCTTCAGATTGAAGACGCCCGAAAGCCCCAGATACCTAGTGTTTTCGTGTAAAAGGTGTACCGAATTCCAATTGATAGTTATGAAGGAGAAAACACTCGAAAAAACCAAAAATAATCTCAAAATTCGACACCCTGTATATCGGAAACGAACCTTACACGCATATAGATTTCAATCTTAGAAATATATGTTTTTCAAGATTCTGAAGTCTAGCTATTGAAGACGGATATTCTCTTCATATTTTTTTTCTTCAAACATTTTTTTCAAAACAAGGAGAGATATTCAAAAAGAATCTGGAGAAAAAAATAAGTGTCTTTCAACTCAACAAAGATCCACGATATATATATGTACAGGGTGATTCACCATAAATGTCCCCCCCTCTAGGTCACTTATTTTTGAACCGATTTGAAAATTTGAAAAATAATCTGAAATTATTTTTCAGAAATTTTTTCCTGTTGTATCAGGGTGCTCGGAACAAACGATCTACAGAGTACTACTTGATTTTTTCAAATGGAACACCCTATATTTCATTGTATTTTTAGAATCTTCCTGACGAGCTGATTTCATCAATACGTCACACTTGGGGTCTAGCGGAAATGATTGCAGAGATATAGGGTGTTCAAAATCGAGATTTTTAAACTTTAGGATTTTTTTTGTGTCGAAACTATTCTTTATTGGTCGAAACGGCTCCTATGTCCCTATCTCAACTTTTGATTTACTATCAACTGACATTTAATTGAAACATTTACAGGGTGGTTCAAGATTCAGAATTCTGATAACCCTGTATCTGTTCCAATTATTAAATGTCAGTATATAGTAAATCAAAAGATGAGACATGGAGATGAGAGCCGTTTTGACCGATAATGAATAGTTTCGTCACAAAAAAATCCTACAGTTGAAAAATCTCGATTTTGAACACCCTATATCTCTGTAATCATTCCCGCGAGACCTCAAGTGTGATGTATTGATGAAATCAGCTCTTCAGGAAGAATCTAAAAGTACAATGAAAAATAGGGTGTTCCATTTAAAAAGATCAAATAGTACCCTGTAGATCGTTTGTTCCGAGCACCCTGTATTTTCTGATGTAGCGGAAAAAAACTTTATCGAAAATCATCCAAGATAATATCTCAAATTTTGAATTTTTGTTGTATTCGATTTACCCCGTCAAAACATCGACATTTGCCTACTTTGTACAATATAAAAAACCTCTTACGATATATCCCCTGAACATGGAAGATAGTGTGGAAAATCCGTTCGCCTCTGCAATTTCTAATGGAGTCATATCGAAGATGTTCCGTATCTCGCAGGCAACATCAGCTCCAGGGCAGTCCAACAGTTGCATGGCTAGTTTTTCCAGGCCGAATTTGGAGGCGAAATGTAACAGCGTGGGAAATTCTTCGTGACCTGCAATTCAGATTTTTTCAAGTTTTGTTAAAAATATCAAGTCAAGAGTTCATTGTATTTCGGATGTATTGCTGGTGGTAGGTGATTCATGTGATTATTTCACCACTGGAATTTGGTAGAATTCGACTGTCATTCAAGATCAAGTTTGAGTTTTTTTTTTATCGCTTGGAGCGCACGAAAGGGAATCCCTATGATGTTCAAAGAACATCGTGCGTTCCTAGAGAGGATAGGGACAGGACGTAGGTATTGGAATTTCTTTTTAACTTTTGGAGATTATATGTTGTTGGGAATACTTCCAGAGGCAATGAATTCCAGAGCCTAGCCGTTCTATGGATGAAGGAGTCTTGATAAAGTGCTGTTCGACATCTTTCGAGGTTGACAACGAAAGGATGTGCTGACTGGGCTTGTCTAGTTCGTCTGATTGGTATTGCTAGTGAAGGGATGATAGCAGAGATTTCCGAAAAACATTTCCCGTGGAAGTATCGATAGAATAGTGAAAGGTCGCCGACCTTTCTACGGTGTTCCAATGATGTCAAAGAGTGAGTGAGTGTGGCGTCACCCACCAGGCGAATGGCTCTTCTCTGGATGGAATCTAAGAGCATCATCGTTATGGATTTCACCAAGTTGTTGTCTTGTCTTGGACCCCTTCGGTGGTAGCAATTTTTTTTTGTAATCAGAAGAAATGCGCACGTCAAAATGCAAAGTATACTTCATCGTGATACAAGTAACACCAAAAATAATTATTGTTCCACGATACCCCTCTCTTTATTACATGTCCAGTCAATATAATTTCGGGACTTCCTACACCAAGTCAGCGTATGCATATTCTTAGAAGAAAAAGCAATAGAAGTCCAAGTCTGTCGACCACGAAAAAATTGTTTAATATGAGTAGTGTAACTAGTTTCGGCCACAGGCTATCATCAGAAACAAAAATGATGTATCCGGAAGTACCTAGAAGATAATTATGGACATTGTTAAGGAAAATGAATACAAAATGCTCAAATTCATTTCCACACAATGTTCATAAAATGAAACAATGGAAGATTTCGGGAGAAAAACAACTACTTTCCTGGCTAATGCCACGCAGAACATTGAATTACATCCTCCCAAAATATATGCATCGACTCGTATAAACGAATACTGATACAAGTGATTCTTTCCTGAATGCCTATTGATTTCGATTCGGCCAGGCCACGCTAGACAACCACAAACCGGTTTCGAGCTCTTTGACTCTCATCAGTGCAGTGTAGTCTCCAGCACACAGTTATGAACATTGTGTGGAAATGACTTTGAGCTTTTTGTATTTATTCAACATTTCATTGCACTTTGAGCATTGTGGCTATTCCGTAGTTCTTTGTTAAGGAGTTGAAAAAGAGTCAAACGGTCGATATACCGACCTCAGCAATACGTATTGAGAGCAGAAAAATAAATCGAAAGCCTAGGTCGAATTTCACAATATCAGTCCTGAATTTGAAATAGGTTCAAATCTGGAGAAAGTCCAGTAAATCCAGATCAGCATAATATTAATGAAGAAAAACATGAGCACAATTTATCAAAAAAAAATTCTCTCACGTGAGATTCATCAGGTTATGCAAAATGCTACGACGGAATTCGAAGAGCCAGAAACATCATAAATCACATGAAAAGTGAAAGATGACAAGGAACGAGTGACACAAGTCAATGTCAATAACACATGACATACAAATAAAAATCAAATAAGGTGATGACACAGAATCATGACGACGACGAGTGACATCAGTCAATGTCAAATATAATAAAGCTAATAAAACATTGACAGAACCAAATGGAAATTTAGAAAGCAATGGGAACAAGAGATTGGGAGAAGAACAACAATGGACCAATATGGGTTATAATGTGTTTCGATGAAGAGATGAGAAATTTTATTGAAGTTTTTGATATTGTGCTAATGTTTTTCTTCATTAATATGATGCTGTTCTGGTTTTACTGGTCTTTTTCCAGATTTAAACCTATTTCACAGTCATGACTGATATTGTGAAATTCGACCTAGACTTTCGATTCAATTTATTTTGCTCTCAATATGATTTAATATTCTCCTGAAGATGCTAACATAGTTAGCGAAACACGTGTCGAGGCGTTAAAAAATCGGTTTTGTTAGTGGTTAAACAGTGTAGTGTATTATCGTGCCAAAGGTTCCAGTCTTCGATATACTACTTATATTAAACAATTTTTTCGTGGTCGACAGACTTTGGGACTTTGTTTGCTTTTTCTTCTAAAACTCAATTGGACCATTTTGAGAAATATGGATGGTTTCCACGTTTTGCATGCATATTCTTTACGCAGTATAATTTTTTTGAAATTTCAACAAAACCAATTTGCATGCATTTACGTTAGTACCTATTTTTCTTGATCTATCGAAACGAACAAAAGAAAATCCCTAAAATGTTCCAAGAACATCGTGCGTACCCAGGGAGGCTAGAGAAAGGAAGTAGATATTGGCTTTTCTAAATATTTGGAGATTATATAAGTTCTTGGGAATATTTCCTTTAACAAAGAATTCCGAGGCTTTACTGTTTTGTTGACGAACAAGTTTTGGTACAGTATTGTTCGACATATTTCAAGATAGACGACGAAAGGATGTGATGAATGGGTGACGAATTTGTCGAGTACTTCTTCTTCTGTGATGTGAAAGAATTAGAGACTGTAGCTAACATAGTATACCAATAGATCATGATGAATTTTATGAGAAGTTTACATTATGTACTGAGTAATCGTAATGTCTATAGAGTGGACTGTATTAATCAATTCGTTGATTGTTGAATGTAATTCAGCGCAAGAATAACATTTGAAAAACCGTTTTATTCGAATATGAAATTATGACAACTTTTGAATTTCGTCACATGTGTCATATGTATGCTTTTTCGCTGATCTGTCATCTTGACTCGACTCAGCGGTGTCGACGTTGTCTAGTGTCGACGTTGTTGCCAATTTTTATGAAAATTAGCAAAATTAGACAGTTGGTATGTTTCAAAAATGCATCTGAAGAACTCTTGGGAGTATCCTGATGTCAATATATGGCTAGAATTTGGCCATATCTTAAAATTAAGATAACAATGGGTTTCCATTCCCGAGCCCGTCATGGAACGCACGCAGAGGAATCATTATTATGCACTCGCGTACTTGGGATAGATAGAGAGCGAGAAGGTAGATACATGCATTTTTCAAATTCTAGGAGATTGAAAGTCATAAGGATTTCTTCTATGCAATGAATATCAAAGAATCACTATCAAAGATTTTTCCATTCAAAATTTGAGGTTTTACAAATATGGTTTGAGAAACCTACTGAAATCACTTACTGTGTTTATGTATTCCTGCATATTCGTAGGCGGTTTCACCATCACTCAGTAAATTGAAATGAGGAGGAATATTCTTTTGGAATCCATGGACCAGCCAATTATCCAGCTGTTCTCTGCCTGCAGGACTATAACCGAATGTCTGAAAAAAAGGAAGGTACGTGTTTCGGTTCAACCATTTATTATAGAATTCATTTTATTTCAGCAATCTATAGGTAGGTGATGGACATTCAAGAATATGATCCACCACTGACTGTTTGGATTATTTTACTCTCAATAAAGGGGAATATTCAAACCCAATGGACACCTATATACATATATTGAAGAAATGTTAATGATGGTTGATACCTATCCAATCATTGAAAATTGGTTGAAATAACGTATATCCATTCAAAAAGTAAATGAAAGTTGAAGAATTCGTATTTTCAATGGATTTATCAATGAATAGATAGATAATCACGTTGAATATTTTTTGTTATCTAGGGGTATATTCACATAATAAAGTTATTGTCTTAAAAAAATTTACACCGTTGATAATCATCACGGACCCCCCTGGCCCGGTTATTTATATTGTGTTGCCTCTGGATGCAAAACAGGGAAGACAAACAGAAATTGCCCTCCATAGGTAAGTTGAAAATTGTTCAGATTCTTAGACAAATTATTGTAATTTATTTTCACCAATTGATAGTGAGTGAAATGTTGAGATAGGGACATGTAAACCGTTTTGACGAATGATGAACAGTTTCGACAGAAAAAATCCTGAACTTGGAAAATCTCGATTTTGCACACCCTATATGCCAGTAACTTTCACTGCTAAACCCTAAGTATGTTACGTCGTTGAAATCAGATCTTCAGGGAGAATTCAAAAATGAAATGAAATATAGGGTGTTCCAGCGAAAAAACATAGCTTTGATGTGCTGTGACCTTACGGAACACCCTGTGTATTTCAACAAAGAAATTTTGAAATGTGAAGCTCGGTTATCACTTTGATTTGAATGCAAAACTTTTTTTTGTATCTCTCAAGACAACAGAGGTATCGAACCCTGGCTTCTTAGTTGGCCACCCTGTACATTGATTTGCCTACAACTTACAGCTCCCAAGTTTTGAAGTTCATTGATAATGAAACTCGCAAACTGTTTCATTCGAGAAGGCCTATTGATTCTATTGCAAATAAAAGTGAAAACACTGGAACAAAAGGTAAAAAGGAGAATGAAAATCCTGATGAGGTAGGTACTAAAAAACATTTTGAAGGTTGAAATAACAAGTTCCGATTTTTGAACTCAAGAGCTACATCATATTGTCTTTTCAGGTTAGCCTTTGGAGATTTTTCTCCTCCAGAAAGGTGAAAATGAAGACGTACCTTCATTCTGGGCGACACAGATATTTATCGTTAATGAAACAATTCTTCCAAATATTGTACTTTTATTCACTTTTCATTCAACTTCTAATAGTGAAATGTTCATATGGAAAATTAGATATTTCTGAAAATTATGCTGAAAATGGACCATTTTTTTATTCGCGCACATAACTCACCTGACACATGAACTCCACAGGGCTGTTGGCCGTACGCAGGATCTCTTCCAGCTCGCGCAGCCTACTCTCGCACTTGACTGGCCGGCTGCCGATGAAGCTGCCGTTCTTCTCGACCAGCACGTGCACAATGGCGGTCACTTCGGTGAGAGATTCCGGCACGGCGAACTTGAGGAGGTAGGGGTTGCGTCTTTTGACCGAGCGCATCTCGTAGAGGTCGCCGTTCTTTTCCACGGAGATTTTGATGAGGTCGTCTTTCTGAAGCGGGTGGGTGAGCAGGACGAACACGCTGTTTTGCCCCTGAAAAATTATTTCTTTATGATTTTCCAGGAATTGAACATTCTGCAACGTTGTAATGAACGCAGGAACGTATTATTGTGAGAAGAAATGCACTTAGGAGGTGGAAGGTCGTTTCAAATTAGGACAGTAAACATTTCGCTATATGAGCTGAAAATATATCTTTATCAAGTGGTCACCAGGCTTAGAGAGAAGTTTATGCTAAGCATGATTATTGCGTGAATAAACTCATGTTAGGATCTGCATTTTGTTTTAAGAATGCATATAAGAATCGGCACGGCAAACTTGAGGAGGTAGGGTTTGCGTCTTTTGACCAAGCGCATCTCGTAGAGGTCGCCGTTTTGAGATTTTGATGAGGTCGTTTTTCTGGAGGGGGTGAGCGAGCAGATCGAACACGCTGTTGGTCAACTTTAGGTATTGAATCAGTCCTATCAGATGGAATTGAATAATTTTTATTTTTAAGTGTTGATAAATGTACATTTATGTATGTATTGACCAAAAGTTTCATGAACCATAATTTTTTTATTGCTTTCATCTCGATATCATTATACTCTCCCCATCTCTAGTCTATTTGATGTTCCACGTCACCTCTGCCACTTCATGTCAAAGTCATGCAATTCGTTTGATGTTTGATTTTTGACATTTCATTTTTCTTGTCTTCTTAAGAGTTCGGCATGAACAGATAATACTTTTGTTGATTTTTATCCGACTACTACTCAACATGATATTTAAAATTCCCTAGGTTAGGTTCCATGTGAGTGGGGCGAATACCTCCCCTCCACTGCGACCCCAGATGGGTCTATTGTAGCTCACCCCTAGAGGATACAGTTCACCGTACAATCCACATCTTTTTACAAAGTTCATGGTTGAATTGGGTGAGATTTGTCTGAAATCGATAGGTTCTAAATTGGTAAAGCCAAATGTGTCGAACCTTAGTCCTTCTAAGCTAGAGCATGAACATAATGTTACGACCCTGGCGATCAATCCCAGCTACCTGCGATGAATGTGTAAACAAGCCATATTTCTTGGAATAGTAATTAGGTGATTCGACGGCTATTGAGATGACTCGAGAAGATTATCGACCTGTTCACGATATTTCGAGTGGAATCTAGTTGTTTTATTAGGTAGTATAAATAGTTGTTGTTAGGGACAGGAAGGAAAGTCTTTATTTGGAAGCGTTATAATAACGATCGAAGAAGTGTTGTGAATCGGAAGTGTTTAGTACGAGTATTGTAATTATTGTATAGTAGTGTTCAGAATAAATCGTTTTAAGTGTTATACCGAGTGTTAAGTTATTACGGACCCAGAGTAAAATCGTAACAGTGGTGTCAGAAGTGTGGATTTTTCGAGGACATTTGAAGACGTATGGTGAATACAAGGAGTACGTCATACGACGCGATGGAAGACATTTTGAAATTTATGCAAAATCAGTTCGCGGAACAAGAGGAACGACGACAGAAAGAAAAACAGGAGGAGGAGAAACGTCGTCATGAAGAAAAATTAGAAGAAGAGAAACGTCGTCATGAAGAAAAATTAGAAGAAGAGAAACGTCGTCATGAAGAAAAATTAGAAGAAGAGCAACGTCGTCAAGAAGAGTTACAGAAAATTCTAGAGCATCAAGAAAAAGAACGAGAACATCAGAAAATCTTCTTCGAACAAATTCTGCATAAAACTGATGTGCAAATAGATGAGTTGAAGACAGATTTCACCAAAATTGACGACAAGCTTAACCAGGAAGTTTCAAGAATAGATTCCATGTTCGATACAATCAAAAGAGATGTAGCGAATCAGATCGCCTCGCTACGAAGTCAAGATCGTCGTGACAGGGTTGCCACATCGGGTTCTTCCGTAAAACCACCAACTTTTGATGGACAGTCGCCTTGGTCTATGTATCGCCGACAATTTGAGGCTGCAGCAAGTGCAAATGGGTGGAGTGACGAGGAAAAAGCTACTGCACTCATTGTAGCTCTGAGAGGACCAGCTTTGGGGATGTTACAGTCGATCCCAGTGGAACAACAAAACCACTTCGGAGATTTAGTGGCTGCGCTAGAACTCAGGTATGGTGACCAACATCGAGAACAGCTTTACCGGGCTCAGATGAAAAATCGTGTGCAGAAGTCTGGAGAGAGCCTACAGGAGTTCGAAGCAGATGTGAGAAGACTGACTCAATTAGCCTACCCAGAGGCACCAGAGGACTTCAAAGAACAACTGGCGGTGCAGGTATTCATCGACGGGCTGAGAGACTCAGAAATACAGAAGACTCTGAGGCTTACACACTTTAAGAGGAGTGGTGAAGCCCTAGTAAGATCTCTGGAGGTAGAAGCGGCCTTCAACACCTCTAGGCCAAAAGTGAGAGCTGTGTCCATCGAGGAGCCTTCCGAAGACGTGGACCCAGTGGCGAAAATGTTGAGAAAAGTGCTTGAGGAACTCAAAGAAATTAAGAGTGGGTCTAGTAACCAGCGAAATAGATCCTGCTATCGCTGTGGCAGAACTGGACACCTGATAAGGGACTGTAAGGTGAGAGTACCACCACGATCTTCTTCACCTGCAAGGACGCCATCACGGTCGTACTCACCTGCGAGGACTAGGTCATCTAGTGAGTCCTCAGATAGATACCAGGAAAAACTAGAACTAGCCAGCGTATCGGGGCGCATGCTGGCTAGTAATAACGAAGCCCCCAGGGTCATTAACATCAAAAGGATAAGAAGAACAACTGATAGCCTGAACATCAAAGGAAAACTACACCAGAATGCAGATGCCATGTCCAGAAGACCTTGTTCGGAAACCTGTAAGCATTGTCTGCGCATTGAACATCGAGAAGGAACCGCTGATGTTAGAAAAACCAGACTTGTGACCGATGATAAGTGGACAGCAGCACACATGAGACGAGATCAGGAGAACGATCCGAATATCGCCGATTTTCTACGTTGGAAAGAAAGAGGAACAGAAAGACCGACATGGAAGGATATCTCGGATAGAGGGCCTGCTTTCAAGGCGATGTGGGCACAATGGGACTCACTAGTTGTGGAGAATGGATTATTGAAGCGAGTTTGGGAATCAGCTGATGGTATATCAACAATTTCTCAGCTGGTTGTGCCCCACATCAGAGTTAATGAAGTTCTGGAAGAAGTCCATGGCGGAAAATCTGGTGGACATTTTGGAGTTAACAAGACATTGAGTAAAATTCGAGAAAGATTTTACTGGGTTCAATGTCGTGACGACGTGGAAAGTTGGTGTAGAAGATGTCCTGTATGCGAAGCCAGTAAAGGTCCCAGAACGAGATCAAGAGCTGGAATGAAACAATACAATGTGGGTGCTCCGTTTGAAAGGATCGCCATCGATGTAGCCGGACCATTCCCTTTGACCGATGATGGAAATAAATACATCTTGGTTGCTATGGACTACTTCAGTAAGTGGGTAGAAGCATACGGCATGCCAAACCAAGAAGCCTCCACAGTTGCCAGGATATTGGTCGACAACATGTTTTCACGGTTCGGAGTACCAATGGAATTACATTCTGATCAAGGGAGAAATTTTGAGTCGAACTTATTCAAAAAGGTCTGTGATCTAATGGGAATCAGTAAGACGAGAACAACTCCACTACATCCACAATCCGATGGCATGGTCGAAAGATTCAACCGAACTATGGAAGAACATCTTTCCAAAGTAGTCGAAGAGCATCAGAGGGACTGGGACAGGCATCTTCCCTTATTCCTGATGGCGTATAGAGCAGCTGTCCATGATTCAACGAAGCTAACTCCAGCTAGTATAGTCTTTGGAAGAGAACTCCGCTTACCTTGTGACTTGGTGTTCGGTTCACCAAGTGTTGAAGAAAAGGAAGTACAAGACTACGCAGATGAGCTCCGGAATGGCTTGATGAAAATTCATGAGACTGCTCGGAAGAGATTGAAATTAGCAAGTGACAAAATGAAGGCACGGTACGATCTCAAAGCCAATTCAGAGGGATTCTTCGAAGGAGATCGAGTTTGGCTGTATAATCCTCGACGGAAGAAAGGCGTATCACCCAAATTAACACCATCTTGGGAAGGACCGTATAAGGTGTTGAAAAGGATCAATGATGTGGTCTATAGAATCCAACGCAGCCCTAGGACAAAGATGAAAGTCGTTCATCTTGAAAGACTGAAGCCTTATCATGGTGAGGAAAGTTCTGTTTTTGATCGGGACGATCAAATTTGAAGAAGGGGGTAAATGTTACGACCCTGGCGATCAATCCCAGCTACCTGCGATGAATGTGTAAACAAGCCATATTTCTTGGAATAGTAATTAGGTGATTCGACGGCTATTGAGATGACTCGAGAAGATTATCGACCTGTTCACGATATTTCGAGTGGAATCTAGTTGTTTTATTAGGTAGTATAAATAGTTGTTGTTAGGGACAGGAAGGAAAGTCTTTATTTGGAAGCGTTATAATAACGATCGAAGAAGTGTTGTGAATCGGAAGTGTTTAGTACGAGTATTGTAATTATTGTATAGTAGTGTTCAGAATAAATCGTTTTAAGTGTTATACCGAGTGTTAAGTTATTACGGACCCAGAGTAAAATCGTAACAATAATATGTGTTCAGCCGTTTCGTCTTCAACACAAAACCGTTCCCTAACAAAGGGGTTCCGCAATAATTGCGGTCCCCACTCAACTTTTTTATAAATTTTCTCAAACATTTTTCAATTATATGAATATGTAAACATAGACCTATCGTTGTTGAGGGGTTTGTCTGACATTGTACTTTGTTTTTCTCTCACTTTAGTACTCCTATGTAACAATAACGCTGATGA
This sequence comes from Phaedon cochleariae, assembly GCA_918026855.4. Classification (NCBI taxonomy): domain Eukaryota; kingdom Metazoa; phylum Arthropoda; class Insecta; order Coleoptera; family Chrysomelidae; genus Phaedon; species Phaedon cochleariae. The sequence continues at coordinate 9,931,404 of OU896723.1, forward strand.
TGAAGCTTTAAAGCTTCGAAACATGTCCCTGTAAGATTGCTTACAATGAAGTATAGCTTTGGTGGAGTCGACTGTAAGAATTTTGTCCTGTCCTATGACCAAGATTATTATTGCGAAAACGACTGTCCTTATTCGTGAAAATCACGAACCAATAGATGGCTCTATTTAACGTCAAATCAACGTCAAGTTTCAAACTGAGTATGAACAACAAAAACAGTGCCGTATGCACTGGTTATTTCGAAATCATTTAGCAAAATAAAATGAGTTGACTTCGTGCAATACGTACAAGGTTTCCAGTATGGAAAAAATTACTTTTTGTGGAGAGAAATTGCCATTTTGATGTGAACAATGGTGGTATTCATGTCATTGATATTACACTACAATTCCACAGTTTTCAAACATATGGAATGGTCCACTCAACACTTGCATGGACTGGAATGGAGCCATATAAGCAATCAGCTATTACAACAATATGGTATAGGTATGAAGAAATAATTGAATTCATCAAGAAATATCACTGGCTTTTATGAAGGAGATGGCATTCTAGTGAAGGGACTGGGAAAAGAAGATATGGTTGGAAAGGCTGCTCAGAATGAACAATATCATCGATTTACATAAACAAGGATCTCCAGCAATTGAAGACTTGGAGTTATTCTCAAGATCGAATCATTATTGCAACCAACATTTATACAAGAATTCTAACTGTGCTTCAAAAAATGTATATCATATTATTATAAGGTAGGTACTGGCTTCTTCATTGTAAACAATAAAAGTTCATGCAATAATTCGAGTTTTTTCATCAGGGAGAAATGAGGTTCTGGAATATGCACTTCAACAAATAAATTATTTTCATATAAAACACAGAAACTCAAAACAATGGTCGCCATATTTGTTGTTCATACTCGCAAGACTTGTAAAGTTAGCCACCAGAGGCCGCACACTTCGTGATTTTCGCGAATAGGAAGTAGAAGGTCGTTTCAAATTAGGACACTAAAAATCTCGGTACCTATATAAACTAGATTATTTTTTCATCAAGTATCCATATCAGACATAGACTTTTTCTGAGAATGCATATCAGAATAGGCACGGCAAAGTTGAGGAGGTAGGGGTTGCGTCTTTTGACAGAGCGCATCTCGCAGAGATCGCCGTTTTTTTTTCACGGAGATTATGATGAGGTCGTCTTTTTCTGATGCGGGAAGGTGAGCAGGACGGACACGCTGTTTTGCCTCTGGAAAATTCCCAGGAATTGGAGATCCTGAAACGTTGTGATGAACGCGGAGACTCATTATTGTGAGAACGGATGCACTTAGGAAGTAGACGGCCGTTTCAAATTAGGGCACTAAATATTTCGCTATATGAACTGAAAATATATTTTTATCAAGAGTTCACCAGGCTTATATAGAAGTTAATGCTGAGTATGATCATTGCGTGAATAAACTCATGTGTGAATCTGTATTTTTTTCAACGAATGCATGTAAGAATCGGCACGACGAACTTGAGGAGATAAGGTTTTTCGTCATTTGACCTAGCGCATCTCCTAAAAATTGACGTTTTGAGATTTTGATGAGGTCTTCGTTCTCGAGCGAGTTCTGGAGGGGTTGAGTGAGCAAGGCGAACCCGCTGTTCTGCCTCTGGGAAATAACTTTTTCTTTGCGGTCTTTCCGACATTTCTCATTCTACAACGATGTGATAAAACGCGGGGACTTGACACCAAGAATATCATTGCGAAAACGAATATCCTTAGGAAGTAGAAGGTCGTTTCAAATTGAGACACTGAACATCTTTGTATCACAACTAGATTCTTTTTTTATCAAGTATTCATTCTAGATATAGTTTTTTTTCCGAGATTAAATATTGGATTCCAAACAGGAATTAGAGATTAACAGAAACATACTAATTCTTATATATCAATATTTATATCGAAATTGGAGTAATTAATATTGAAAAAATCCAATTTATTTGAAATGCTTGGTATTTTCCAATGCCTTTTTCTTGAAGATAGAACAAAAAGGTAAAGTTCTCGTTTTACATTCGATTGTTTTCATTTGATAATTTTTGAATGGTCTTGGCAATTTTCATTCTGTTTGTAACATTGGTAGACTTCTTATTGGACCCCGCACTTTTTCTATATAAAAATGGCGTTCCGTCGAATTTCCCCAATTTTTGGTAAATGATAGTACTCGACATACTGATTGAATATGCCAAGTCCCAACTCAATCCTATGACTAGTTTACGAGATACAGGGTGTTGAAGTTGAAGAATACCTAATTTTTCTCGGCCTATATCTCTAAGATAGGACAAATGAATTCCAATTTTTCGGGAGCACGTAATAGTTATGCCCTTAGGCGCAAGAACTATATAGGTATTCGACCAAAACTGATTTTTATTACAGGGTGATTCTCATTTCAAATAATGTGTTTTTTTGAATATCTGAATATCAATGCTACAAATTGATAACAATTACAAAATGAGATTTATAGCCAAGTATGCTCTTCTTACATCAATTGAATTCGTAAAATATAATAATTATACATGGTGTTTCATTAATGCTGTTGATTGCATAATTGGTCTATCCTAAAGTTCATTGGGCCACCTCGTATTATCGGGTTGATTCCAGACATTCAAAATATTTTTGAAGGATGTATCCCAATGAGTTCCATGATATACAGAGTGATTCATCGATTGAAAAAATTGACAACCACGAAAAAATATTCAAAAACCACTATTTTTTTCATCACCCTCTAATTCGAAATTATTACCGTCGATGTAAGATTTTTTTCCACCAATATACTCAGTATGGATATTTCAATCAAATTGGGAATTTTCAGACCCATGCTATGACTAGTTTTTTTTATACATCGAATAATGTGAAAATAATTATGGAAAAGTAATTACATAATAACACGAAAAATTGCTCCGAATCGCAAAACTAGTAGTCACTAGTCAACTATGTCAAAAAATGTGATTTGTTCGTAAACAAAATCTAGTGGTCTTATTATAGGTCCGCTAGCAAAACATCTCGAAAATGTTTTTCAGAAAACATCAAACAAATCACAATATGCCCCCGAAAAAATCTCATCAACGACACAACTCATCAACGATCCCACTCATATAAACGTGCTAAAACTCATGAGCGTTCCAAGTCGACAGCGGTTTTTCCCAACTCAATCCTATGACTATACTTTTCGAAAAAAATATGAAACTAAACTTCCGCAAACGCCTAGTGAGAGGTGCGCGTTAATATATTTTGCAACTCTCCTTTATCCAACCAACTTCCAATCTTTTGATCATACTGTATATTGTTAGAATCGAAGTTAGTATATGCACATCGCAAAGACACTAAAGTTGGAGTTTTGGTTATGTAGATATTCGTTACCGGGTTCAGTATAGGCCTGAAAGAAAAATGTCAATTAAGAATTTCAATCACAGATTTTGAAAAAATAGACAAACCAACTCGTTTCCCCACCACCTGAGAGGTAGAGTTTCAGGCGCGTTTTTTTTATTGTGGTATCCCCTGTAGGCCTAGTCCACGTTAGAAAGTGAAAGTTCCAATACCTATAATATGATTGTGTGTAGGCAGGATTGGCGCAGTGGACGAGCACCCGAGTCAGGACTGCGGGGTCGTGGGTTCGATTCCCAGACAGCGCAAGGAATTTTTCGAATATTAATATACGAATTAAATATTGTGAAGTTTCGGAGCATCGGCTGGGGATAGTCCTGCACGATTCACTGTTGCGTGCCTACATACAATATAGATACATGTTCAGAACACTATGGGCTAAAGGACCTCATTAGGGATCGATGGTTGGTTGGTATGTACATACCTACCAACGAAGGACATATACTACTACTACTACTATAATTATGTTTCACAAGGAACACAGAAATCAACTAATCGCCAGATTCAAATCAGTTCCGGACCGATGTTCATATTTTCAGGATTCAATCGATTTGCAGCATCGTCGATACAATTCAAAAGGCGATCAGATGGAAAGGTAATATTTCCTTGGTTTCTTGCGTATCCAAGGAACCATACCACACTGGCTACGTGTGCACACGTCCCTAATGTTCTAGCACCGGACCTACAAGTACAGTAGCACCCTAAAATGGGCGGATCTTGTAAATTATTATCATCGATTTCTCTGAATACTAACCACAGCATATGTTTAGTGGCATTTCTGAACCGAGAAAATACTCGAAATCTTAAAAAATTGGGTTCCTCAATGAGTTCGTCAATATCGAGTGTATTTTGTTCCCCTCCATCTCTTTGTATCGTGTCTTGTATGTAGGAGGCAGCTAAGTGAATGTGATATGACCCTGTGAGTGTTTTCAAATATTCTAAGTCAAGTCGAGGAAACGTCGGTACATGTCTATGGTTCAAACGAAACCATCGACCATTTCTTGTACGGAGGTTTTCAGCCTCAACTCGGGCCTGAACAATGTTGACTTCTTCGATATCATGCAACATTTGTGTAGCTAATTCCAATGTGCCCGGCATCCTTATTGGAGGATGGTATTTGTTTATTAGGGCGCCAGCAATCAAATAGAATTCGCGTAATTTTGCAACATGTGTTATTGATATCGCTCCTCGGAAAAATTTGAAAATCGATTTGAAATGCCCATTTCTAGCCTCTACAATCCATCTGGTGCTAGTAATTAAGCGTGCCCTATTAGTTTCGATTGTTGTGAGTTGTCTTTGGTTTGGTGGTAGAAATGGTGGCATATGGTAATGGAGACCAAGATCCTGTAAAAGACCAATAGAGTCCCTATAACCCCTATCGACTATCACTACATCGCCTTCTTGAAACCATGTCCTCATTCTATTTATATCATTCTGTAGCTCATGCTGCAGAATGGTGGCATCATTATTTCTAGCATCAGAAAAGTATGGACCATTAATTGCCAAGATGTAGCCATCAGGAGCGACCATAATTTCAGGCTTAACCAGGTGCTCATTTTTATGGAAGCAGTAGGATTGTCTCAATATCCGGAAATTACTACTTTTTTCTATTTTGTTATATGTACAGTCTATATACACAATTGCTTTTGGGATATTGGGAGAAGGGTTGTATAGCTGATTGGTGTATACAGACACGTGTCTATTAATATAATCGTCTCTTGTAATAGAGTCGAAACCAATATTATTAGTTACAAATCTTTGCATTAGAGATATCCTCACATTCGATATTATCAAGCTAGTTGTTTGTCTTGAAGAAAAATGAAACAAGATTTTCAAAAACTCATCTGAAACTCCATGTTTCATTTTGATTAGAAATGTCAGTAAATGTTTCTTTTTGATATGCCTTCTATTTCCCCCTTGCTCGATTGTATCACAAAATCCATAAAGTTCTTGAAAATCTTCTTTTGAAATCGACGTCAGAGCTTTGAACTCTTCTTCTGTAAAACTATCAATATCATCCCAGTTTCTAATACGTCTATTTTCATTGGCAACTGTTCTCATACACTGTAGAAATTGAAGCATATTTGATATCAAATAGGGTTTGTTGATAAAATTCAAACCTCCATGCAAATTATTCAAGAGAAATCCATGAGGGTCAAGATGATGACCACAAATTCTCAGAAAGTCCGGAACATAAATATTCGTTACAACAAAAATGTTCACCCTACATGCAAGAGTTATTCTCTGAACATGTCGACGAGCATTACAGATTATGCAGGCACGGCTCATTACTGGACTCAATACATTTAGGCGAAGACAGTTTGGGTTATTTTCCATCTCATTGATATCAATTATTACACTGTTATGACAATTGAAACAAACTCTGGTATCATCAAAAATGTCAATTGGAGGATTTCCAGCAGCTTGTCTTCTAAATGTTGCAATTTGCAGAAAATCAACATTATCTTCACGATTTATACGAATTGTGAGTCTAGGAATGAAATTCCCTTCGCATACATAACATCTTACCCTATTTGCAAATGCCATAATGCGCACTAAATTCACTAAACAATTACTGAAAACGACTTAAAAAACACTCAGAATAAAGATATACGCTGATATGATATTTTAAGATACTGACAACCCGAAAGTTGCTGGATGACAGACACATTTATTGATATCATGATTTTGTTTTCTAAGCCTACTGAAAAATATTCTATCTGGTTGCGATAATCCAAATTCGACTTCTACGAAGTAAAACATACTTATTAATTCGTGACAACCCAAGTTTCTAGACTAATTCGACCCCGCCGATTCCGAAAATATCAGTTGTCAACTTGAATTGGGACTAGAACTTACCCTAAAATATAATTTTATAGTTATTTGAGGATGTCTATCGATCTATTACGGTATGTATATCTTACGATATACATTACCTAATGCCACTATTTCTTCCAACAAATAGATGTTGTTGGAAAACGAGTTGGTTCATGTATTTTTTCAAAATCTATGATTGCAATTCTGAATTGATATTGAGTGGAAGAAAGAGGCTTCGAGATTGTTTCATTATTATTTTACTATATTTTTGATGTGTTGGATAAATGATGATTCCTCGGTACCTACTGATGTTCCTGTATTCCATTTTTCTTTCAAGTCTATACTGAACCCGGTAACGAATATCTACATAACCAAAACTCCAACTTTAGTGTCTTTCCGATGTGCATATACTAACTTCGATTCTAACAATATACAGTATGATCAAAAGATTGGAAGTTGGTTGGATAAAGGAGAGTTGCAAAATATATTAACGCGCACCTCTCACTAGGCGTTTGCGGAAGTTTAGTTTCATATTTTTTTCGAAAAGTATAGTCATAGGATTGAGTTGGGAAAAACCGCTGTCGACTTGGAACGCTCATGAGTTTTAGCACGTTTATATGAGTGGGATCGTTGATGAGTTGTGTCGTTGATGAGATTTTTTCGGGGGCATATTGTGATTTGTTTGATGTTTTCTGAAAAACATTTTCGAGATGTTTTGCTAGCGGACCTATAATAAGACCACTAGATTTTGTTTACGAACAAATCACATTTTTTGACATAGTTGACTAGTGACTACTAGTTTTGCGATTCGGAGCAATTTTTCGTGTTATTATGTAATTACTTTTCCATAATTATTTTCACATTATTCGATGTATAAAAAAAACTAGTCATAGCATGGGTCTGAAAATTCCCAATTTGATTGAAATATCCATACTGAGTATATTGGTGGAAAAAAATCTTACATCGACGGTAATAATTTCGAATTAGAGGGTGATGAAAAAAATAGTGGTTTTTGAATATTTTTTCGTGGTTGTAAATTTTTTCAATCGATGAATCACTCTGTATATCATGGAACTCATTGGGATACATCCTTCAAAAATATTTTGAATGTCTGGAATCAACCCGATAATACGAGGTGGCCCAATGAACTTTAGGATAGACCAATTATGCAATCAACAGCATTAATGAAACACCATGTATAATTATTATATTTTACGAATTCAATTGATGTAAGAAGAGCATACTTGGCTATAAATCTCATTTTGTAATTGTTATCAATTTGTAGCATTGATATTCAGATATTCAAAAAAACACATTATTTGAAATGAGAATCACCCTGTAATAAAAATCAGTTTTGGTCGAATACCTATATAGTTCTTGCGCCTAAGGGCATAACTATTACGTGCTCCCGAAAAATTGGAATTCATTTGTCCTATCTTAGAGATATAGGCCGAGAAAAATTAGGTATTCTTCAACTTCAACACCCTGTATCTCGTAAACTAGTCATAGGATTGAGTTGGGACTTGGCATATTCAATCAGTATGTCGAGTACTATCATTTACCAAAAATTGGGGAAATTCGACGGAACGCCATTTTTATATAGAAAAAGTGCGGGGTCCTTTATGATGTTCTCATCATTATCAGCAAATAACGTCGCTAAAGTTCGACGCATGATATGGCCTGTGTAACTTTTAGGATTCTCAGGATACCAACAGGCTGAATCAATATTTTTTTGTAAATTACGAACAATATGTTATGTGAACTGAAGATGAATGTTATTATGAATATTCTGATAATCAATACATCAGCAAGTTTTTTTTGTCCTATTACAACAGAAGTTCTCTCAGTAGGTATGTGTTTTGGAATCTAGTATTTTCAGAAGCAATATGTGCATGATAGCCATGTCTTAGTTGGAATGGAACAAATCGAAAGAAATTATGTTATGCTTTAAGCAACGAAACTTATTTGCACCAATTATTGATGATTATCAAAATATCGATATATACATTTTCCAACCCCTACTCCTGATGTTACATAAAGTGCGAAAGTTGTAAATTTGAATCTCCAATTCTCCTAACTGAGAAAAAAAAATTCCATAGCAACTTCTGATGGGAAATGATGTTGTGATATTGATTCAGATACGTTCCTGAAAGTGTTTTCACAGATTTTGAAACCTTTCATCATTCTGAATGCAACCATGTAAAATAAATGTTTCTATCTAGTTTCTACCATCATCAAAGATTATTCGGGAATAAAAACGATATCAGTTCCACTCAGTTCTGATCATCAAGTGTCAAAGATTGAAGGACTAGTAATTTAATGCTGAAAATACAGAAAATACATATTTGGTCAAATCGTTCAACCGTACTTGGTGAGTAGGTAGGTATCAATTTGTTTGTCAACGAATCATGGAATTATTCAGAAGATATAGTTGCTTATCATAAGGAGAACACTCAATGGGCGTGTACACCTTGGTAGAACTTTTAAATCAAACCATGTTTATAATGATCCTTTCATACATAAATAATGATTGACGACATCATTCGATCGAAAAATTTACTGGAATGTTCAATTTTTGGACATAGATAATAGTACCATCTGAAAACGGACCCTCTTATGACGTAGAAACCTCATCTCGCCATAGTTGAAAGAAAATACCAAAAGCCGGACGGAGACTGAGGCAACTGATATATTAATTCTTTCAACTGTGATCTCGCGCTAATTCACTCTGCCAGAAATCATGTATCATTCATCTCTGTCTGGAATAGTCCTGTTTCAGTATTAGGGTTTTGACGTCACGTCATCGCCTCGTTTTCAGAGGTCCGAAAAATCGGGGATTTCAATAATTTTTTATAAAACCTAGGGAGCTCACAGCGATAAACGGTTTGCGGTGGTGAGCTAGTTTGGGTGAGTTCTATCGAATTATGGAATAAAATTTTTTTGTGATATGAGCCCATTACCTGACGTATTTTCTTAGGAGTGACCGAGAAACATGACTTTTCTTGAGCAATCACCGAACTCTGCTGTTTCCATACTTTCGATAAAATTGCCATGGCTTGCCCCAAGAACTCTTTGGTGAAATTCTCGTCTTGATCCTGTCCGACACTTTGCCTTTGCCAATGAAAGTAAGTAGGCAGCACTAGAAATAAAGAAATAAAACACTATATTTTGAAACTAAAACCATATTTTTCAACATTGAAATATAGAAAGTCAGGTCAGGTTCCATGAATCGATTGCTGAGCGATTGAATAATATATCATCTGTTTATATTCATGACACCTATGACTTTGACGGTTCATTCATTGATCAATTTCAAAAGGCGATTTGATGCAGTTGAAGATAAAATATCAATGAGGAACAAGATGAGAGATACGAATAAGAAAGGAAGAAGGAGGAAGGAGGAAGGAGGAAGGAGGAAGGAGGAAGGAGGAAGGAGGAAGGAGGAAGGAGGAAGGAGGAAGGAGGAAGGAGGAAGGAGGAAGGAGGAAGGAGGAAGGAGGAAGGAGGAAGGAGGAAGGAGGAAGGAGGAAGGAGGAAGGAGGAAGGAGGAAGGAGGAAGGAGGAAGGAGGAAGGAGGAAGGAGGAAGGAGGAAGGAGGAAGGAGGAAGGAGGAAGGAGGAAGGAGGAAGGAGGAAGGAGGAAGGAGGAAGGAGGAAGGAGGAAGGAGGAAGGAGGAAGGAGGAAGGAGGAAGGAGGAAGGAGGAAGGAGGAAGGAGGAAGGAGGAAGGAGGAAGGAGGAAGGAGGAAGGAGGAAGGAGGAAGGAGGAAGGAGGAAGGAGGAAGGAGGAAGGAGGAAGGAGGAAGGAGGAAGGAGGAAGGAGGAAGGAGGAAGGAGGAAGGAGGAAGGAGGAAGGAGGAAGGAGGAAGGAGGAAGGAGGAAGGAGGAAGGAGGAAGGAGGAAGGAGGAAGGAGGAAGGAGGAAGGAGGAAGGAGGAAGGAGGAAGGAGGAAGGAGGAAGGAGGAAGGAGGAAGGAGGAAGGAGGAAGGAGGAAGGAGGAAGGAGGAAGGAGGAAGGAGGAAGGAGGAAGGAGGAAGGAGGAAGGAGAGAGGAAGGAGGAAGGAGGAAGGAGGAAGGAGGAAGGAGGAAGGAGGAAGGAGGAAGGAGGAAGGAGGAAGGAGGAAGGAGGAAGGAGGAAGGAGGAAGGAGGAAGGAGGAAGGAGGAAGGAGGAAGGAGGAAGGAGGAAGGAGGAAGGAGGAAGGAGGAAGGAGGAAGGAGGAAGGAGGAAGGAGGAAGGAGGAAGGAGGAAGGAGGAAGGAGAAGGAGGAAGGAGGAAGGAGGAAGGAGGAAGGAGGAAGGAGGAAGGAGGAAGGAGGAAGGAGGAAGGAGGAAGGAGGAAGGAGGAAGGAGGAAGGAGGAAGGAGGAAGGAGGAAGGAGGAAGGAGGAAGGAGGAAGGAGGAAGGAGGAAGGAGGAAGGAGGAAGGAGGAAGGAGGAAGGAGGAAGGAGGAAGGAGGAAGGAGGAAGGAGGAAGGAGGAAGGAGGAAGGAGGAAGGAGGAAGGAGGAAGGAGGAAGGAGGAAGGAGGAAGGAGGAAGGAGGAAGGAGGAAGGAGAAGGAGGAGGAAGGAGGAAGGAGGAAGGAGGAAGGAGGAAGGAGGAAGGAGGAAGGAGGAAGGAGGAAGGAGGAAGGAGGAAGGAGGAAGGAGGAAGGAGGAGGAAGGAGGAAGGAGGAAGGAGGAAGGAGGAAGGAGGAAGGAGGAAGGAGGAAGGAGGAAGGAGGAAGGAGGAAGGAGGAAGGAGGAAGGAGGAAGGAGGAAGGAGGAAGGAGGAAGGAGGAAGGAGGAAGGAGGAAGGAGGAAGGAGGAAGGAGGAAGGAGGAAGGAGGAAGGAGGAAGGAGGAAGGAGGAAGGAGGAAGGAGGAAGGAGGAGGAGGAAGGAGGAAGGAGGAAGGAGGAAGGAGGAAGGAGGAAGGAGGAAGGAGGAAGGAGGAAGGAGGAAGGAGGAAGGAGGAAGGAGGAAGGAGGAAGGAGGAAGGAGAAGGAGGAAGGAGGAAGGAGGAAGGAGGAGGAGGAGGAAGGAGGAAGGAGGAAGGAGGAAGGAGGAAGGAGGAAGGAGGAAGGAGGAAGGAGGAAGGAGGAAGGAGGAAGGAGGAAAAACGAACGCTCTCAAATCCTTCCAAAATTCATCGGTAATTATATCTTACCTGTTTTGTGAACCTCAGTCAAATCGTCATCTCCTACTCCTAGCAGTAATGCCAGAGTTCTGTCGGCCAAAATCAGTTTTCCGATGGCAGAACATTTCTCTGGATTCTCAGAAATATATTCCAGAAAACTAGGACATACTACGACGAGCTGAAGTTTGACACCTACAGATTGTCTATGCATTTCTTTGTATTCTTCTTTGGATTTGTTTAACACCTCTTCTATCCCAATATATTGGATCCTATACGGAAATAATACTTATAAATATGAGTATCTGAATCTTGTTAAAAAAAATTATCGCAAGATTACACATTTCTGGCCTCAAGTCACACCAATATGAGTTAGGATTCCTCCATCATAATAATCAGCGATACTTTCTGGACAAAACATGATCGAGGTACATACGGAATAGGCCCATAACAAGCATTGAAAATCATAACTCCTTTTTGGATATAGAACTTTGTTTTGGATATAGAACTTTCTTCATGACAATAGAAAATTGATGATTGCAGGAGATCACATAAAAGAGCCTTCTTCACCTTTTTCAATTGTAATTCAGAAGGTATAAGATGTAATTCAGAAAGTGCAAGTTATAATTCAGAATAGTTAATAGTAATTCAGAAAGTATAACTTGAAATTCAGATTAGTTAATTGTAATTCAGAAAGCGTAATATGTAATTCAGATTAGTGAAATGTTATTCAGAAAGTGTAAGTTATACTTCAGAATAGTGATATGTAATTCAGAAACCGTCAATTGTAATTCAGAACGCATAACTTGTGATTCATAAAGTATCATTCATGATTCAGAAACGAAGAACAACCCGTATGTATCCATTCTCTTTGAGACGTACCAACAATAAAAGCCATGTTGTCATAGAAGGTAACTTCGAAATATCGAATAAATGTCAAATAAATGTCAAATAAATTGCAATTGAAATGAATTTCACAGGTATAGATATTGTTGTTTTTTCAAATACAAGTGAGATTATGAATTTCAAAGATAATTGTGGAATTATTTGCTCTGGCATTTCAAGATATATGCCCCTTGGTCGATAAATATAAAATATTGATGTTCACCACACATTAAACCATTCGTTGATTTCTGTTCCCTACCCTTATTCAAGTCCATAGTAGGTATTTATGAATTACAAGTGATGCTTCCTGAATTACGAATTACGCTTTATGAATTACAATTGACTATTCTGAATTACAAGTTACACTTTTTGAATTACATTTCACTAATCTGAATTACATGTAATGCATTCTGAATTACAATTAACTATTCTGAATTACAAGTTACACATTCTGACTTACATTTTACTAATCTGAATTACAAGTTACACTTTCTGAATTACATTTGAAAAAGGTGTAGTCAAAATGATCCTTCGGCTCCCAAGAATTGGTTCGCATTCCACTATGAGCTGTAGGGTCCATTCTTCCTACCCCCACACAAGTTGACTCCTGCGGAGTTAGTTCTATACTTTGAATTAGCTATTTTACAAATTTGACAAAATGAGATTTCAAGCATAACCATTCGCCATTTTGTTTGAATCTATATCACTTTCTGAAAGACGTTCCATATGAGGCATCCAGGCACCATTTCAAAAGATACAAATTTGCTATCGAGATCAAAATGTAGCACGAACTACCATTGAAGCATATGCAAGAAAATCTATTTAGGGATCAGAATGTTTTCCTCCGAGTTTCCTTGGCTTGATTCTGAGGATCCTTCAAAGTGTGCCGCGAGAATATCCGAGATCATCCTGCTGAAAATGGACACCTACATACCTCATTTTTCGAAGATCATCAGCTTCGAAACCTTGGTTCAACAAGAACTGTATTAGAGTTGTTGCCTTGAAACAAACAGCCTACCATCGCTGGCGCAAGGACCCAAACCTCGTGACTAGATCAGAATATGTTGGAGCGTGGAATAACTGCAGCCAAACGAAAGAGCCATCAAAAGAAGCATGAACAACTCATAGATTGTCCCAATGGCTTCCGCTAGTTTTGATCCCTCGCTAAAGCAGTCGGAAGAAATTTCAATAATAGTTCATTCCCACCACTCTCCAAAGCCGACGGCATATCAGCAACAGCAACGCAAAAAAAGCGAATATTTTTGTAGAGATGTTCGCAGCAAACTCCCATTCCACCCGTTGGAAGTAGAATACCCAAAATTCCACAGATCAGACGCATTCTACTCGGTCCCAAAACGAATGAGTTCAATGGTCCTCATGGAATTCCACCAATCATTCTCAAAAAGTGTATACCATCAGCATTGACACCGATTCTCTGTAAGATATTTACCATCTCCTACAATTAGGGTATTTTTCCATCTTGTTGTTCAACCAATCCCCAAACAAGAGCATGTGCAACAACTCAAGCTCCATTTCGTGGTGATTGGCACCAACATTGTTCCTACTTCATATCAACGATCTATTGGGAGCAACCACTTGCCCTATCCACAGCTCTACAGACGATAGTACTCTCAATGTACTGCATTCTCTTCTAGAATTCCCATTTCTTCTCAGAAAACTAAGAACTTACGACGAAGGCAGGCCAACACTGTCAATGAAGATCTTGCGGAAATTACAACCTGGGGAACCAACAACCTAGTTGGATTCAACGCCATCAGAATTCAAGCCTGTATATTTTCTCTAGGAAGGCGGAACTCAGTATGCCTGATATAGCGATGTCTGGTACTGCCATTTTCAATAAGACCACTATATCTATGCTCGGTGTTACCATCAGCAATACTCTCTCATTGGACAATCATGTTCGATCCATCACGAAAGCTGCTTCACAAAAGCTCGGATCATTGTTCCGTGCGGAAATCTACTTTACACCTCCAACAGCTTCTCATGATCTACAAGCCACAGATACGGCCAGTTCTAGAATACTGTTCTCATATGTATGGACGATTCGCCTCGCGAATGCAAAATTTGCTTGTCAAACAAAGAGTCACTTTTGATCCGAACAAAACAATCTATCATTCTTTTGTTTTTATGTATATTATACAAGAAAATGAATGTTGACGAAGAACCCGTGTCAATCTCAGTGGACAGAGTTTTTTCAACATTTTGAGTCAATTTGTTTTATTTCAGAGTAATTCAATGAGTATGTTGAAATTTTTCAATTTGGAGCTTTGGGTCCTGGGATTAGTTATTTGTTTCACTAGGCAGCTAAGTAGTAGATCGACTGCCGTGTTTGATAGTTCATAGCCGACCGTGGCGAGGCTAGAAATTCAGCCAAGGCAGTCAATCTACATTTGCTGCTGTGTGAAACATACAGTGTGACCCACTTCTAATGGAAACATCCCTGTATCTTACGTAATCGTTGGGTAAGTATCCTGAAATCTGCTGGAGTGAGAGATATACCAAAAATGCACTCCATGATCAAGTGGGGTCATCTTCAGTGATATGCCCTGCTCGCCAACAGCCATGGAACTACCCCAATTTCCTGAAAATGATTCGGAATCAGGACGCCCAATTCACTAACTATTCATATTTTTCCTGGAAAATATTCAGTTCTGAAAAATCAAATTTTGTCGCACTTTTCACGGAAGCACCGCCGTACCTTACGTTATTGACTTAATCTCCGTTTTTTCCCTTCCTCCTGCAAATTTCAGAACCGCTACCTCAATAATTACGTGAGATACATAGGTGTTTCCATTAGAAGTGGGTCACTGCATAATTCTTTCCCCAAATTGAAAAAAAAAACTATTTTTTGTCGAGAGGACTGCAGCTCTCAGTGCATACAGACTGAACTCCACTGAATTGGCCAGACCAGGTGATGTCACTGGTCACATGGTCATTCTACAAGAAGTACGAATGGAATCTGCAACCAAACCATCGGACATAATGCCAGCCAGGCTCAGTTTCGATCATACCTTTGAAGTGATTATAAAAAGCCGCCCTAGGTACGGTTCCGCTGAGCCTCAGCTGGACAGAGGGTCCCTTGTTTGGTACACCGATGGTTCGAAAATGGAAGGAGGGGTGGGCATGGGTGTATATGGACCCGTATGTAGGCTATTTGAAGCCTTAGGTCACTCCCCCACTATCTTCCAAGCTGAAATACATGCCATCAACCTTTGCGCCCAAAGGTGCCTGAGCAAAGGTCTGAGGGGTGCCAACATATATATCTGCTCAGACAGCCAAGCCTCACTAAAGGCCCTAAAATCATTCGTTTTCACATCAAAGACTGCTTTGAAACACTCATGAAACTGGGCAAGGACAACAAAGTCACACTTATGTGGGTTCCAGGGCATGAAGGAATCGAAGGAAATGAGGTAGCTGATCGCCTTGCAAAAAAAGGTGCAGCATCTGCACTTTTTGGTCCTGAGCCTTTTTGTGGGATAAGCGAATGTCACCTAAAGGGAGAATTCAGGAAATAGGAAGAAATTGAAAAGTCCTCCTACTGGAGAGCAACTCCAGGTCAACGACAAGCGAAAAGGTTCATCAACCATTCGCAGAACCGAGCCAAAGAGCTACTCAGCCTCAGCAAACCAGAGCTAAAGCTTATCACATGCTTTCTCAGAGGACACGGCCCTCTGAGGTACCACCTCAAAAAGATGGGCCTGGCGGAGACTGACACTTGCCGTTTTTTTAACAATGCGACCGAAACCGCAAAACACATACTTTGCTCATGTGAAGTATTAGTCCGCCAAAGGGTGAACCACCTAGAACAGGTCTATCTCACCCCTGCTGAAGTGGAAAATTCAACCGTCAGGAAAATCGTAGGCTTCATCAGAAGTCTAGGGTTAGAGGACCAAAACTAGATAGGGGTAATCACAATAGATCTTCTAGGTCGCAGTGATCGATTTTTGTTATTTTTTCGAAAACTCCATCAGTTCGTGTTCGCCAATGTCAGTGTCAACTTTGATTACCAATTTCATTCAAATTACTTGGAAAGTTGCATAGCGACAAACTTTTCCTGCCTAGGCAGAGAAAGTACACCATTCCTGCTTGTTGAGTATCATAAAAAGCCACTTCCTATGCCGCTTGGAGAAAAAATCTATTCCTTCAAACTTTGTTCAAACAATGTGTCACTGACTATATATTGCATTTCTCTCTTTTGTTTTGCTAATAGTAAAATCTCAAAGCAATGACATCTTGTGGCAAATAATGTGATTTATCTGATTTATCTCCGGTACACTATATACAGGGTGGGACATTAGTGCGTCGGAACTCGATTGCTCGAGTTCTATGATAGCTGGAAACCTGATTAAAAAACGAATGTCAATGAGACAACAAGGTGCGGAACTAGAAATTATTGCCGCATATACAGGGGGCATCGGAAAAAATCTAGAAGGTCAGGATCACTTTTTTTAAATGGAATGCACATTTTTTGAAGCATTCCTGTGACCTCCATCCACTTCTATGATATTGTTGACTATTTCTCGAACATTTCAAAGTTTTTTTTGTCGAAATACTGTCATCTGCAGATCCATACCGCAAAATTCACTGTAATCACAATTATGAAGTTCAAGAGGAAATAATCATAATATCATTTCATGGAGAGATGCGTGATATTTCTGTAGCATTTTCATGCCTTCAAATTATACAGGGTGGCTAGAAATGTTTTTTCAATTCGGAACTTTTGGAAGTGATTTTATCTGTTATTGAAACATTAGAAGTTCAATTGATAATTCAGTAGACTTGTTTTTTCATTGAAAAAATTGATACCAGAATCAAAGCAAATGAGAATAGTTCATATGCTAGTTTTTGACAAAGTGAAAAGGAACAAAATTTTGCATAATTGTTTATTATCATCATGGTTTTGTTTTCGATGTTCTATGAATGGGATATTTTGGAAATGGAAATTTTCATTTTTTTTACTTCGTAAATTTCTAACATATGAACTATTTCTGATGTTAGCTGGTTAACTGATTTATTGATTGGACTTTCGATGTTTTGATAACATATAAGAATGTGTATCGATGAAAATGGCCAACCTGGAAGTTCAATATTTCAAAAATGGTGACGAATATTAATATGGATGTTGAGATAAAAGATGTTCTTGTTCTGATTTTACACCAAATGGTTTGAAAATTCCATTTGAAAAACTCGAGAAAAATCACTTTCAAAAGTTCCGAATTGAAAGATAATTTCTAGCCACCCTGTATAATTTGGGGGCATGAAAATTCTACAGGAATATCAAGCATCTTTCCATCAAATGATATTATGATTATATTTCCTTAAACTTCATAATTGTGATTACAGTGATTTCTGCAGATGACATTCTTTCGACAAAAAAATCAATAACTTTGAAATGATCGAGATATAGTCAACAATTTTATAGGACGGAGGACACAGGAATGCTTCGAAAAATGTGCTAATATATAGGGCATTCCGTTTAAAAATAGTGATCCTGACCCTCTAGATTTTTTCCGATGCCCCCTGTATATGCGGCAATAATTTCAAGTTACGGACCTTGTTGTCTCATTGTCATTCGTCTTTTGATCAAGTTTCTAGCTATCATAGAACTATGCCCCACCCTGTACCCTGTATATTTGCAAACTGAAAGTGTTTTTATATATTCCATCACAACCAGCCCCACATGGATTTTGTTGTTCATTTAATGAAATAGATTGGTATAACATTGAATTGAAATGAAATATAATTGGTGATTTGTTAATTATATCTCACTATTATATCAGGCGGAGTTTTTGTATAAATGAACTTGTATTATTATATATATTGATTTGATATTGGGAATCATTTTACTTATAGAGACGAGAAGAAAGAATCCCAAGAACTTACTTGAATGGTTTCCTATTAGCCTGTTTGCTGATTTGTTGGAAGTAATTGGAAAAATAGTTCACCCACAGAGAAGCTGCATCACTTCTTTTCAGGGATAATATCAGAATGTCGTCCATGTTGGTATTTCTCGTGCTGCCTGGAACAAGAAGACAAAATGAATATCATGATCTTGATTAGGCAATCATGCAATTATCTAATCTAGGTATAATGTAATATGATATAAGCGTCGACAGACTGAACTTTAGTGGGACAAGGACAATGTATTGAAGTGATTCCTAGGAATGAAAGATCTTCATTTGTTCTCATGATGACTATAACCGATTCTATTCAGATAGTTCTATGACTGAACCAGAAAGCGTCACAAAGCTTTCGTGAATTCCAGATTTTCTCATCAATGATTGGGACGTGAAACCTGGAACTTATTGATTTTGAATAAATACAAAAAGCTCAAAGTCATTTCCACACAACGTTGATGAAATAAACAACAATGGTAGATTTCGGGAGAAAAACAACTACTTTCCTCAATGTTCTGCGTGGCATTAGCCAGGAAAGTAGTTGTTTTTCTCCCGAAATCTACCATTGTTGTTCATTTTATGAACATTGTGTGGAAATGACCTTGAGCTTTTTGTATTTATTCAACATTTCATTCCATTTTGGGCATTGTGGCTATTTCGTAGTTGAAATTAGGCCAATTGGGCAACCAGCCACTTCCGTATGGGAATTTTAGTTTTGGAGTTATTATTTTTTTCTGTTCTTCTCAGATGGCGTTACTTTCATATTTTCGATGAAAGACGGGAATATAATGCTGACTTGATTTTTGTTTGGCTAGTCGAAAGCATTTGACAGGGTCTGGCACGACGGACTACTGACCAAAATGACAGACTACGGGTACCTGATATCTATGGCAAAGCTAATAGCCTCCTTTCTGCGGGGAAGGCGATGCCAATGTAAAGTTGGCAACGAGATCTCTGCAGAGAGGGAGCTAGAAGCAGGAGTACCGCAAGGTGCGGTCCTTTCACCACTACTTTTCTCCATTTTTACCGCAGATATCCCTAAACCCGCGAACAACTTCAACAAACTCGCACTATACGCCGACGACACAGCCATAATTGCCAGATCCAGTAACGCAGACATGACAGTACGATACATACAAGAACAGATCAACACACTAGAAACCTGGTTCAATAAGTGGAAGATAGAAATAAACGCAGAGAAAAGCCAAGCTGTTCTCTTCACTAGACGACGTAACAAACCTACAGGACACGTAATACTAAACGACATACAGATACCATGGGCAGACGAGGCAAAATATCTAGGGGTAACCCTACTAACCCTAGATAACAAACTCACTTTCAGACAACACATTACAACACGACCAAATCTGGGTAAAGTCGCAACGCAAAACCTACAGCCTCTAATAGGTATAGGTCGCAGAAGCAACATGGCTCTAGAGTTGAATCATTCTACTTCCAATAATTTTGTATGCATCAAGTGCATGGGGCCAATGCGCAGAAACATACAAAAAGCGAATACAGGCACCGGAAACAAATAGTTTTAAAAGTCGGCAGACTGAAACCAAGTAAGGGGTTTTATAAAACATATGCAGATTGCCAAATGCATAAGGTTGAAGTCCACTCGTTAGTGAGTGGGGGTGGATGGACATGGGGATGAGGAGCTATCACATAACGTAAGCTAGTTATATGGCGGCACTTGATCCTGGGCATTCAACCTTTCGGGGGGCGTGGTGTGTGTGTGTGTGTGTGTGTGTGTGTGTGTGTTTGGCTAGGCTTCGTTGAGTCGGCGGTCTTAGGACTGCTGGCTAAAGACTACAATGAAGAGCTCTAAACCGGTCTGTGGTTGTCTAGCGTGACCTGGCTAAATCGAAATCAATAGGCATTCAGGAGATATTCGTTTATACGAGTCGATGCATAGATTTCGGGAGACTGTCATTCAATGTTCTGCGTGGCATTAGCCAGGAAACTTATTGTTTCTCTCACGAAATCTATCATTGTTGTTCATTTTCTGAACATTGTGTGGAAATGACTTTGAGCTTTTTGTATTCATTTAACATTTCATTCCACTTTGAGCATTGTGGCTATTTCGTAGTTCTTATTGATTTTGTTTGTTTTGAACATTTTATAAGTATAAGTAACTGTAAACATAACCATACAATATGCTCGTGTAAAATCATGCAATATATAGTTGTTTAGTGGTTTTGCTGACAGCAATAGGGAAATTCCTCTTGGTGATTAGAGTTGAAATAATTCCATTGGCATCGCATTGAATTGATTGCCTTATTGAAGTGAAAGAACATCAGAAATTCAATCTGCGAACCATTAGCATTTTTGATAAATCTTCCAGTTGAAACTGGGGAATTTCCAGACAAACTAAAAATTGAGTCAGTAATACCAATATTAATATAAGGTGACTCAACTTCTATTGAAAATTATCGACCTGTAACAGTTCCAACAGTATTATGTTAAATAATTGAAAGATACGTTCATGTAAAAATGCTTGCATTTTTTCTAGAAGAATTCCATATACTGACCAAATTCCAGCATTGGTTTTGCCCAGGTAGGTCAACGGAAAGTGCAAAAAACAACCTGATGCCTGAATTTTCAAAATATCCTAAAACATCCCAGGGATACCTTTCAGTAGGCACACAAAGAAATGCCACAAAATATTGAAAACCAAACTTCAATATCCTTCAGAGACCTACACGAGAAGTGCATATTACGTCTCAAAACAACATCTTGATGCGAGTCCTGATGCCTGCATTTTCAGAGCATCCCAAAACATCCCAGGGATAACTCTCAGTAGGCACACGAAGAAATGCCACAGAAGAACAGAAACAATACTTTTAATATCCTTCAGAGACCTCTCCGGGAATGTATATCACGTCTCAAAAAAATATCCTGATGCCTGAAGTTTTGAAAAATTTCGAAATATCTCAGGGATACCTCTCAGTAGGTACACAAAGTGATGCCACATAAGATTAAAAACAATACTTCAATATCCTTCAGAGACCTTTCTCTTCTCTTTCTCAAAAAAAACATCTTCTTGTCAAAATTTTTGAAATATCCCAGGGATGTTCGTGCTCGCTTGCAAGTATCCTCACCAACACAATGCAACAACATTGCTTTCTTTCTTTGCTCTTTGGTGGTCTTCCTGACCTCAAGGTATATTTCGAAACGGTCGAACCATCTTTCCAAGTCCAATATTGATGACATCAGATTTTGTATTGAATGATGCAATATTGGAACTTGTGTTTTCCATTACAGATGTTTGTCGTTATGGGTTGTTATCATTGATATCTATCAAATCATATACAGGGTATAAAACATGGAACATTGAAGATATAAGTTTTTTTTTTATAATACATTGTCGTGATAGGAAATACATTAAAGAAAATAGGTGAACGTTGAACAAAATGTTGAATGAAACAATGGTCACAATTTTCATTAATATAATTCAGATGATTCATCGATAGGAACTGAAATGTGTTCAAGAAGATACTTTCAAAAAATGTAGTTTGGAGTGTGATAACTTCTTTAATGAAATAATACTAATACCAAAGTATACAAAAATAAATATGTTCAATGGATTGTCTCCGAACGAAGTATTGAACTCATAAGTCATTAATAGAGATAACAGATATTATCACAGTGATTGATAATTATACTTTGTAGCATGAGAAATATGCATTTACTGGCGACCACACAATAGTCAACATCGTAAAATTATATTTTTTATCGTATTCATCGGTCAATATGAGTCAATTTATTATTGTTTTCTTTATCTCTCGATTCTATGAATTTCTATGCTTATACGAAGTGTTCCAGAATGTGATTAACATATTAAAAAATTGTGTTGATAAATAAAGTGAAGGGTCCGCAATTGGATGCGGATCATCTTGATTTTCCATCATGTGAAATATTTTTCCCAGAACAGGTGAGGATTGTTTGACTTTCATTATCTGAATGCTTGTCTGACGTAGCTTTTTGTCTTTCTACTTCCTGTAACAAATACTCTTTGCTGATGATGAGGCTTTGAAGCTTCGAAACATGTCCAATGTTAAATAAAGTATAGTTTTGATGGAGTTGCCAGTAAAATTTTCTTCCTGTCCTATTACCTTCACTCCACTGCAAGTTCGATCGACTCAGATAGATAAATACAGTATGTTACAATTTGGTCCACCCCACCCCTGAACTTCCGTATTTCTAGGGCGATTTGAAATTTTTTCACTCTCATAATATACTACTCAAAATGATTTATTTCGTCCAGCAAAACAAATCATCAAACACATTTTCTATAGGCCTATTGACATTACTAAAACTCCAGCAAAATTAAAGAAATCAGATTAGGCAATTTTTCACAAAAATTCTGATAAATACAATCGATTAGGACGAGTCACAAATACTTCTTCATCAATTATCAAAACAATATCGCATTCGGAGTGTTTTTTATCAACGTAACAATTTTTCAATAATTGCATTTTTCGAGCCACCGTGTATAATAATTCTTGGGAAAATTTCAATGATACCAGGCATGAATGTACTAATGATTAGATCGTCTGCCTCCAGAGTGAGATAAATAACGCATTAAATCTCTATAAATTCATATTTATCAAAAATAAATAAAAAAAGGAGAAAATACAAATCAAAAAATAACATCAGAAGATAAAGATTGAAACGTATCTGATACAGCAGCCATTTCTAACGAGTTCAGATTTTTGTATTTTCGATCAAATCTACTTTATTCTCTATATACTTTTCATATCTCTTTCGCTCGCTATTTTCAACTCTCCTCAGTTCTTCTGGTGGTATCTCTCTGCAAACTGTTATTATTTATACAATTTAGCAACTCTTCTTCACTTCTTGGCCTGAATTTTTCACCCTGTAGCTAGATTATCTAATTCTGACTACCGTCATGTCTGGTATTATTCAAATTCTTGAAAGAATTTCAATATACGGTGACTTGAAGAATGCGAATATTCAAAAATTGTTACGTTGATAAATAACACCCTTTATGAGAATATTGTTTTGCAAATTGTTGAAGACGTATTTGTGGCTAGTCCAAATCGATTGCCTCATCAGAATTGTTGAAAAAAAAATCCATATCCAATTTCTTCAATTTTGATTGAGTTTTTATGGTTGCAATATAGGCTGAGAAATTTTGATTGATAATTTTTTACTGCTCGAAACAGTAGATAATTTTGAGTACTATATTATGAAAAGAAAACATTCTCAAATCGTCCTAGGAATACGAAAGTACTGATGTGGGGTGGGCCAAATTGTAACACACTGTATATACAGGTTTTTACATTTGGAATTTCAATGTATACGTGAGTCGGTTCTGGCAAAATCGAAAGTAGAAGGGGAGTAACAGTCATTGAGAGTTCTTCAAATTCACTGATCCAATAATCCTGATGTCAAATCTGAATCGCACTGACACACTGGAAACGTGGTAAGGTGGAAAGTATATACAGGGCTTTCATTTCGAACCACCCTGCATGTCTTCTGATCTTCAAAGATTACAATTTTCGGAAAAACAGGCCGATTTAGATATCGAGGGGGAAGTAAAATACCAGTATCAATTGAAAGCTATGTTCATCCCTTTCACCCCCAGATTTTGAAATCTCAAATGGCACTCCCTACTTCGAGATACATAAAATTGAAGGTCTATCAATGATTGAATCACTAAGGTGAAAACATATTTATTTCGTATACAGGTGAGTCATGAGGTACTGTACATACTACTACCACGAACAAAGGCCCCTGAGGGGAATATCGAATGATCATCTGGAGTTTTTCCTCCTCTTCTACAATAATACACAGGGCGATTTATAGGACTGAGCGAAAACATATTTTTGTCACAACTTTCCATCAGCTTCTATGATTCATTTCATTTTTTCATGGAACATTATGCACTCCAACACTAATAGACTATAACGTATACAGAATTGAAAAAATCCAGGACCGTACTTGTGGAATGTTGCCAGCTATCGAAGAGTTCACTCTGTATATGGTGTCAGTGAACAATGACATCTTTTTTGTCAATCAGAACAAAATGTGTCGGTGCTTCATCCAGCTGAGAATGGTATACCCTACTAGTTCCTTTCAAAACCATCTAGAATAATTCATTTTGACGAATCGTGCCTAAGAAGAAATGCAATTTTTCAGAGTGGTATTCGAAGCAATTGCTCAAAATGTGCATTCTCTAGGCAATAGTGCAGCCTATTTTCGAATTCTTCACGAACTCTTTGAAACGTTTCCCGATTCATTTGTCTGCATCCTGAAATGATTCTTCTTTTGAGTTCATCAATATCTTCTGGTGTAGTCTAATAAACCACCATTGTTCTCAAGTGACCCCACAGAGAATAGCCAAGAGGTGTCAAATCTGGAGATCTTGTTGGCCATTCTATGGCACCTCTTCTGCCAATCCACTGCCTAGGAAATCGTTGATTCAACCATTCTCTCACCTATAGAAAAAAACGTGGTGGAGCTCCATCCTGCTGAAAGAACAGGTTATTTTTGTCCAGCAATATATTTTCATGATCATCGATTTGCCTCTCTTAAGATTGTGTGATGAGGGGATCAATTGTATTTTCCAATAAATCCAGGTACGAGTGTTCATTCGAATTGTCTTCAAAGAAGAGTGGTCCAATGATCTCATTTCCTACAATACCAGCCCACACATTGATTTTTTCAGAAAACTGAGTATGGTCCTGTCGAAATATGTGTGGATTTTCATAGTCACAGAATCTACAATTATGTATATCAACAAAGACGTTCAAATAAAACGTTGATTCATCACAGAAACAGAAAACTGGAATCTTGTTGAAAATAATTTAGTTTTCACGAGGTTGGTTTGATAATTGATAGATCATCAATTTTATGTATCTCAAAGTAGGGGGTGCCATTTGAGATTTCAAAGTAGGGGTGCCTGGGGGTGAACGTCATGAATCGACCTGTTTTTTCCGAAAACTGGAATCTTCGCAGATCAAAAGATATGCAGGGTGGTAAGTTTTGAAATGAAAGCCCTGTATGGCTCGTCTAATGAATACGATATCATATGGGTCGTCTAATAAATACGATATCATCCGGATATTATGATACGTTACTATTTATAGTCAGCGGTAGGTATATATGACACATATTTCACAAATGACAGATGTTCTGCGAATGAACCACAGTGCCGGATTCGACATTTTGCTGATTCTGGACTGAAAGTCGTGTCATAGGGTTTCGTTCTTAATGAAAATTCATGGGACAATTTCACACTAGTCATTTTTAACCAATCAAAATATGTTCTATGAAAAATCACCATATAGCACTAACGTATATGTAAACTAGTAGACATTCATTCTCTTGGGTATCCAGCAGCGAATTCAATCGGAAATTTTTCGAGTTTTATCAATGACAAAATAATAAATGTCCAAAAAAAATCAAAGAGCAATCTTTCACCACTTGTAGTTACTCAAAATATTTGAGAATTGAAAAATAAACTTTCTTCAGTCTTGAAATGTTATCTCTATGCAACTACAACAAGTAGATATCAACCATTCATAGGCTTAAATCGCAAAGTGATGTGACGAGTCAAATTGAACCTTTCATGTTGGTACATACCTTTATGAAAAATGGCAAAATTATATTGTTTCACCACTTGTAGTATGTACCGGGTGTTCCAGACTTTTTCATACATCAGCCAATATCTCAGTTATGCTGCTTGGATTTTTTTTTCAAATTAAACTGTTGTCAAACCCAAACGACTTTGTCAAAGTCAACTTCTGTCGAACAAAGCCACCCCAAACTTCAATCAATCAAGTTACACCCCATTTATTCTTTTGTTGATTTGTGAAGTGCAGTCAATTCTTACTTCGAAGGAAACAGTATTATCTGTATTAGATCATTTCTTCTGTTATGTTTTTTTTGACACATTCGTGCACGCGTCTTTTAGTCAGTTTATAGGTACATCCAACTAAGACAATGCCTTTTCCTACGACCACCTATGAAAACAGCACAAAACACATTGATTTGTTATTGAGAAAGTGACTCGTTTCACTATGACAACATATGACAGTTAGAAAGTTCGAAAGCAAAATTCACATGGGTGGAAATATTCGATGAAGTTGATGAAAATTTGACATAAAGTTAATTTCAATTGAAAGTTGAATTAGCCTTCCAGTAGTCGCACGCGGAGTATCACTCCGCACAAATATAAAACGCGAGTTTTCTCGAATATACTTCATTCCCTTATTCCGCCCGCCGCACTCAGTACCTTCCTAAAATGATGACTTCAGTACGAATCGAGTATTACCAATGTGCAAAATTGCTTCGTAGTGCGGAGTCGTACTACGCAGCGACCTCAGACGTTTTGGTTATATTGCATATTGCAGTTACACTTTGCAGCTATTTTGGGTGTTTTAGGCAAAAATTTTGTCTCATCTGATGAATTCATAAAATACCGTTTTGTAAACACACATGATCGATGCTATTGTGATAAAGAAAATAGACACACCCAATTTTATTATAGTACATGTGAACAATTCATGTGCTTATTATAACCCGCTTTATTCATTTGCAGAGATTGTCGATGAGTCATTGGTGGTTTGAGATTGAAACATTTCCAGTTTTTCCTCAAATTATAGTGTGTTTGTTCGAATTCTAGTTATCAAATCTTCTATAGTTTTCTTATGTTAATTTTAGGTTTTGTTATTGAATAAATATATTTTTATTGCAATTTTGACATTTTACTTCGTAGAGATATTCATGTCTAAAGGCATACGGATGAAATCTTTGGAAAAATTCGAGTCATCATGTTCAAACCACCCGAATTCTCCATTGCGGAGTCAGACTCCGCAGTCAGACTCCGCAGCGACAGACTATGTCCTTTTTAAGGCGCGACTACTGGAAGGTTAATGTCAATGTATTGGCAATTTAGTGATTAATGTGAAGTTAATGTCAATTTGATATTGAGTTGATGTTAATTTGAATTTAAGATAATGTCAGGTTAATTTTGAGTTAATGTTGATGTAATGTTGAGTTAATGTTGAATAATTATTGAGTTAATGTTGAGTTGATGTTAAGTCAATGTTGGGTTAATTATAAGTTAATGTTGAGTTGATGTTGTGTTAATGTTAAGTTAATTTCAAGTTAATGTCAATAAACTGTTGAATTTATGTTAAGTTGATGTTAAGTGGATGTTAAGTTGATGTTGAGTTAATGTTGAGTTAATGTTGAGTTAATGTTGAGTTAATGTTGAGATAACGTTAAACAAATGATGTCATTTGAATATTGAAGTGAAATTAAATAATAATGATGATGATATCACCTTCATGTGATCGAATATGATTAGAAACATGATCCCTACTCTGGTCTTATAAACACTCATGACATAAAATATTAATATTTGTGGTCGTAGGAAAAATAGTGCACAAAACTCGTTGGAAAGTGCATTTCCTGCGCTCGTTTCGTTTCCGCACTCGCAGCTCTGCGGCTCGTGCTAAATAATGAGTATATGCTTTTTCCATATAATTTCTCATGATTCAACATTTTCATATGCTCCTAATAGTAGCGCTGATTTTTTTCAAGGTGGTTGGAGGGTTATAACCCCTCAATATTTCCTAATGAGAAATCATCAAGGAATAGGAATTCAATAGTGAAAATAGTTGTCTTTCTATTCAGAATCGAATGGTAGTCTATTTTTTTTCAAAATGTGAATTTAAACCCCTTATAGCAGAAAAACTGTCTGTTTTTTAGGATTGTCACCCGATGATTTTCTGATCAGAATCATATGGACTACATCATATCAAAAATTGTTTTTCATTTTCACCCCCCATTTGGTGGAGGGTAATAATGCAAAAATGCGGTTTCCATAATTATCCATGATGAAACATTCCCTATCACTTTTAACAGTTACATGGACTTTTTTTACCGGTTTTCAAAATAGGGGTTGGGGGTTATAATTCCCCCCCCCCCCCCTACCATTTTATTTTTTCATGAAGAATCTATTTCCAGAAGTAATTGAATGAAATGAAGAAATTTGGAATATCGTTCATTTTCTCAGGAATAAATGGTCAATTCGATCAAAATGTGAATTCAAACTTCCCTGTCAAAAAAACTGTCCATTTCTGGAGTTGGCTCAATGAAAATATTCAATGGAACCACATGAACTACATCATACCAAAAATTTGGATATATTCACCATTACCCAATTCACCTTTAGAATTTGCGGGGTCCTGTTGAGCCATAATTTAGACTTTTTCCAACAATCATCTATCCGTTTTTAAAATTGACTGTTGGCAACACTGTAAATGAGTATTCGAATCGAGACTCGATTTGCCGGTCAGATAAAGCTATGAAAATTTCGATTCTTCAAAGAAAATTGAGTGAAACTATAGGTATTTGTCCGAGTATTTGTCACTTGTACGATACATTGATCTTCATCATACCGGGCGTGGAAAATAAATTCTGAATTGAGAAAAAAAAATCCTATCACGAATACATAATATATGATAAGGGGTCTGTAAAAGCGAATTTCATATGGTGAATTTATGTGACTCAGTACAGCCCTACTTTAGGAGAATCTGGGTGATAATAATTGGAATTGGTCAATTTCGAGGATGATTTCAGGAGTCAATATAAGGATTTCGCCAATCACTTTCTCTTATTCTTGAGTTGGTACTGAGGTTAGTACTGAGGACAACCACTTAACCAGTAAGTATAGAATGCCATCAGAGAACTGATGTTAGTTTTAGTTGAATCATGACTCATTAGTGACACCAGGAAATCTCCGACTTACTGTTCTGGCAAGCCACATAATATTCGTGATCGCTCGATTCATCATTGTCACCACACATTTTATTTAAACAAAACTCCAAGGGAAACAAACTGCACTATTTAACACCACGGATGATATTCGATCCTTTGGGGCACTGCTTTATTTATTATTCTTCCGGAATATTCACATTCACATCTTAACACAATGCTCTCTGTTATATTCGAGGTTTAGGAATGAAATGACTTTTGTTTATGTAGAGTTGAAAGGAAGTTCCGACCCAAACGAGATAAACTGATAGCTGATCAGAGGCGTATTCAGTATGGTTGCACCTTTGAATTTTTGATTCTCTGGACGAAGTACTAGAATATGCAGGACAATCAATTGAAAATAATGACAAATAAAAATTTTATGACAAGTTCAACGAATGATAGTGGCATATGCGGCAATATAACTCAGAGGCATTGAAAGGAACCTTTTAGATTTATATTTTATAAATTGGACAAATCAGGACCTACCAAATAGCTTTGACATGAGTAAAAAATGTTCCTCAAGGAAGTACAATACAGTATTTCTCAACCATCTCCTAATATGATGTTGAAATCACAATATCCAGTTAGTAATTTTTTTAACAATCATGCAAAAACAGCAAAAAATTGTTGAGAGAGATCTGCTTTGTTGTTGTTGAAGCAGAATAGTTTCATCACCAACAACACACTTCAATGTAACATAAGTTGCCTATAGCTCTGTATATGAATATCAGTCTAGTTTCTAGTAAGTATGCACGATATCTCGCGATATTTAGGGTCTAGTTTTTATGTTTCAGAAAAACCACTGCGGTACTCATTCTTTTCGAATACAGGCAGTTCATTTTCGGTATTTGATTAAGTAGCAACCCTGTTGGTATTTGAAATCGCTAATTCTTGTTCATACAATTTATTGTGATTTTTACCTGGTGTTATGTTATTTCAGGTAAGGAAATCTGTGTGATAATTGTATTTTGTATATTCAATACTTTTGATAACTGTGAAATTTTCAAATGTTATTGTTGAGAGTGTGATTTTCGGCACCACTACCTTTTTGCTATGAACACCGAAAATCATTTTATTCTGTACGATAGGGTACTACATTGTTATGTTATTTCAGACGAAGGTGATACTGAACAATTTCCCCCAAAACTGCCATTGAATAATAAAAGCCAAATCTCCGCCTATAATTCCGAATTATTTTTCCAACCCCACTCAACCCCTGAGATGTTCCGTTACAACAATCATGCAAAAACAGCAAAAAATTGTTGAGAGAGATCTGCTTTGTTGTTGGGAATACCAAAAAATAATTATTATACTACAAGACTCGATTGATATTTCTGAAATATCTTCATTGATAGGAATTATATCAACTTTAGTTTGAGTTTCATTTCGTTATTGATAATTTTGAAATTATATTTCGTCGTTTTCTCAATGAAGTTAGTAAGTCTCGAAAGTCAAACATTATAGAGTTATATTATCAATAACAATTGTGAATTCAACAAATCGATCGAAAATGTTAATAGTGAAATTATCAGAAAATTATTGTTATTATCAACAATTTTCTTCCAAAAATATAGGAAGTTGTTAGAAGTGACAACACATTTCCAATAGTGCACTTTCAGATTCACTGTATACAACAAACGATAATATAACAATAAGGAAATAATATAACATTATATTATTTGTGCGTAATACTCATGATGAAAGAACAATAATTATTGGTATTTTGCGAATTGATTGCTGAATACTGACTCAGCACAAGAGGCAGTTACTAATACATTTATGGCATGATGGAGGTTGATTTACTTCAGGACAGTTGTTCAAATGTGTCGAAGATGGTCGAATCAAGGGCAGATGTTCACTTGGCTCGATGAATATTGGCCCAATGCAGACAAGGGCTCATGTTCGTGGCCAATATTTTATTTGACAAATCTTTTTTTTTTTCGATTCGTACTTAGAAAATATTATTTTTTGTTTGGGGCTGCAATACAGATATTGGATAATACGGTTGAAGGATGAAGAGAAATACACTTGCAACATTTTCCATACTAGTGAGATTTTAAAGTAGTTTCACATCTTATACGCACGGCATCAACAATAATGTGATTCACGTTTTCATCAAATCGATTTACCAAAATAACACTCATAATTTTTTGCATCGGAGTTAAATGAACTGAAATTATCGATTTGAGTTTTCTTGCCTTCAATGAATTTGACTCGATGAACTGCCAGGAGAAAGAACGTGTACGGACTTCGATTTCCAGGCCACAAAATTCTCATTGAAATGTCAAATTCACCGACAAAACATTATAAGTGATACTTTTTGATGAAGCACCCCACCCCGTATATATTATTATATGCACTTCCGACTGAATGTGAGTCCATACTGTTTTATTCCTGCATGATTCAAAGAGCATTTTGAACCTATCTCTCACTCCGATCAACTTCATTGCATAAACGAAAAAATACGCTTTGTGAGATGAAAGCATTGTTCACTGAGCAATCCAGATATTCGTGCACTTCGTTAGTGCCAGCACATGGAAAAAATTAAACTATGGTTCGTTGGTTTCTATAAGGATGATCAATACTCGACATGAGCGGGTTACTTGGATATTTTTATTTGTTTCAGGACTAAAATAACCTGTGTCAAACCCGCATACCAGAAGCATTCTTTTTATATTTCTTATGCACAGAGAACATCGTGAGAACCAAGGGAAATAAGGTAGGAATTGGTGTTTCTCTCAAATTTCTGGAGGTTATATGCCTCGGGAAACACCTCTCATGGCAATGTATTCCAGAGCCTCGCTGTTCATTGGATGAACAAGTCTTTGGGAAGATATGTTCTGCAGGTCTCCAAAGTGAACACGAAGGGGTGCGAAGCCTCAACTCGACGGATTAATCTTGCGGGGACTGCCAAGGGAGGAACAATTGTTGATATTTCAGAAGAGCATCGACCATAAAAATATCTATTAAATGGAGCCAGCTCGCCAACTTTTCTACGGTGTTCCAGAGAAGTGAGTGAGTTTGTGAGCGAGGCATTACCCACGAGACGAATTAATTGCCCTTTCTTGGACAGAATCCAACAGTTTCAGGATATGTTTGAGTGCTGCACTCCAGGAAAGGTCGGATCTGTGCCTTATAGATCATAAGCAGCTCCTGGCCCGAAACAGAAAACCACTGACTACAGAACCTACTTTTTTAAAGGCGTAAGGTGTGTTTCCTCTACCAAGGTAGATCCCGCCATTTCATGAACTTTCAGTTAGCCACCACTGTTCAAATGTTCTGTTGCGAGAATCGCAGGAATGGCACTGTAATCTAGTAGGTATTTATCAATAATGACTTGTTCTATTATAGTTTCATGGTCATGGCTACTAGATTTCAGTTAGAATTGAAAAGAATTCATGAGGACAATATTTCAGATCTACAGACAAACACAACATTTGGGATATCGAAAATCACAAGAGTTGAAAATAGTGATAAAATCATATTTGAGATGATGTAGCAGGTCATGAAATTTCCAAAATTTGTTTTACAATGATGTTTCGAAGTTATTGAAATATATTATCTCTCAAAAAATAATCGAGTCGGTGAAGTTCATTTTTCAATTATACTTTTTCTGAAAAACATCCATAAATTGCATGAGCATGAAAAATTTGTTAATATTATATCATATATTTCACAATGAAATTTCATTCGCTTTAAGAATTTCAGTCAGAATATCACAAACAATGTTCGTTTATGAATAATGAAGTTCTGAGTGAACCTACTGAAATGGCTTTCTTGTAAAGTATATTAGAAATACATTTCTATATTTTCCTTCTTTGTGACCTTTATATAATATCATACATGAATGCAAAATTGTTTCTTTCGAAACTGTTCAGAAAATACTGAATTACATTTTTATTTCATCAGAGCATGAAGAGTTTTCCTGAAACTAGTTTATAATGTCAGTGCAGAGATTTTGTTAGAATCGCAGAAATGTTTTTGAAATTGTTTTGTAATAAATGCTTTATATAATATCAGCGGGGAGTGAAGTATTTCATAAAATGGTGCCGATTTCATTCAAAGTCATTGTATAAACATATTGAAAATGAATCAAGAATCAAGATAGTTTTATAATTTTCTTGTCCAAAATGTTTTCGCAACTATCATGAAATATGAAATTGCTACTTTGGTATGGAAACTCAGGACACGAATATCTTGGTACTCACTTGAAATAACCCTAGCAAACTCGGTTTATTGAAATTCCTCATAATAAATGCTGATCGATTGTGGATTCAAATACAGGGGGTTACATTTGAATATCAGATGTTGGGGTCGTTTCCCGTGCAACCGGAACAGATGGAACAAACATTATTTTGTCAATATATGAGCAATTTGTTATACCAATTTTTGTCCGATCTGAATGATTCAGAAGATACAGCACTGGCAGTTTCTTGTGCACTCATCGGTATATGTACTAAAATCAACTGCGAAAAATTCAGCCACCTCAGGTTATTCCTAAAAACCTATTTCAATTTCTCAACTTCAACACTTTATAACTCTAAAATAAACCACTTGATGACCTCATGATTTTTTCTAGTTCTTCATCGAATCACGATAGCTATATATTACCTGTGAAGCGTTGTTTGTTGAATTTGGCAACACAGTATGATAATAAATGAACATAAAATCATTGGAACAGAATTAAAGAAGCGTCTAGATCTAGCCTGTGCGGCCAACTACTTGTGTCAACAAAATTCTTTCTTCATACTATAATTTTCAAGTAGTCGTTCGGCGCAGTTGACTGTGCGAGGGTCGACTATTTTTAATCCAATTTCAAGTTCATTTAGGCCAAGTGAGGTTAGATTGTTCAAAAAGAGTAGTCTCTTCTCCAATGCAAAGAGGATATTTTCTTCCCCCCCTCAAAAAAGTACTATGGCGGAATTCACTGTTGAGACTATTTCAACGATGTTTCTTTTCAGGATCGGCCATGAGCGGAGCTCCCGGCCGGAAATCTCCTGTAAACTTGATAACAAGCCAATTAAGGGTATTGGCTAATCACCTACCAATGGTAATTATTATTATTGTTTCGCTGCAACGTTTGTACGCGCGTCCGTGGGTAATCTGCGCCTGCGCTGTAACGTTCCCCGCCGATTGATTATTTGTTGCACCCTGTCTCTAGACAATCTCAGGTCTCTACAATAGTGATATTTCATTAACATTTCCCGTTGAACCCGGTTAGAGTATTTTGGTGAAGGTGGCGGGAGGCAACAACGTCATAATGACATCAACATTATGAATTTTTAAATCCTATTTTTTTCACTTTACCCACTACCACAGTTTTCCCGTGTACCTCCACTTCAATATCCAGTCCATTTATTTTGAATTTGGATGTTCCCGTTATATCCTCCATTTTTCACATTCATCAATAGTTGTAAAAAAATATTGAAGTTTAACTTAAACCACCTTCACCAACTATGGAGTTGGTTAACCCTAGGACAGGTAGGGGAGGTGTACCCAAACGGAAATGACGTCACGATTAAACACAATGAAATGGGATTAACAGCTTCAACCATGATAGGTAATGTGAATGGAATATCCCTAAAATAAGTCCCAATTATTGACAAAACGAAGCCATCATGCATAAATCATAATGAAATATCGGTCTTGGCCACTATGAAGAAATGATTTACAATGCTTGTTTGTTGATCAACAAAACGAAAGATAATCATATGAAGGCGATTTACCCAGCATAGAATTTCATCAATGAATATTCCATCTTTTATTGTTATTCTTTTGAAATGACCCCTATTTTGTTAGGACCTACCTAATTCATCGAATGATATAATCGACTACAAAAAATAACGTTACAGTATATGAGGTATATATGTGGGTATAATAAATAAATCTCTCATACAGGGTGTTTTATTAGGGTGTTTAAGAAGGTCAAGAACCAGAGACGTTTCCGAATAACGGATACACAGTTATACAGGATGATCCCCCTGAATATTTCTTGTTCATGAAGATATTCGAACATTTTTAAAGCCATCAGTTGATGGGACACTTTAATTATCCTCAGAGTTACTAAGGAAAAACTGAACTATCACCACTGTGAAAAATGATGTAATTTCTCAGGAAATTAGTTGCCATTTTGTTTCCTAATCAATTCATTTCCTGATTTATGACATACACAGTACATTTAGTTTCTTAGTTATTGCTGAAACGCTCAATATTAGAATAATTGAATAGGCACATCAAATTATCCTTTATAAGTAATATCTGTTTGATTTTGATTGTTCAGTTTTTTATCATTAAACTCTGAGTATATTTGACAAATGTCCCAGCAACTTCGCTTTCACTGGAAAATTGACAAGGACATGATTTTTCAAATTTCGACTACTGAAAATTCCACCTCAACTATGACGGTCAACTCAAATCTGTGTTCGCAATTTGAAAATGTGTAATTATTTGGAAAAGATTTCAGTTCGTTCACCATATCACTTCAGCAAAAATGATATAATCGACAGTCTCTGTATATAATGATCCCATGATATGGAAAAAGGAGACCCAACAGTTATTTTATATAGTGTCGTAGAAATGACCAGTTAGTAAAATTTATTGTAGCTGCATACGAGAGGGGTTCAAAATAAACAGCTGGATATGATAGAGATCTATTTGCTCGGGCACCAAATTTAATATTGTGCGATTCTCTATTATAGGAATGTTAGGACAGTAACAATTTTTTCTTCAAATTTGAACGCCTTGTATCTTGAAAACTAAACATTTTACGATCAGTGTTCATTAGTGCTTTTCTTTCCTTCGAAATAGGTCTCTTGTCGATTGTATAAAAGTGTATTGAAACTTTATATTCCAGAACTTACATTGAAAGAATA
The DNA here is from genome assembly GCA_918026855.4 of Phaedon cochleariae. Taxonomy (NCBI): domain Eukaryota; kingdom Metazoa; phylum Arthropoda; class Insecta; order Coleoptera; family Chrysomelidae; genus Phaedon; species Phaedon cochleariae. The sequence continues at coordinate 9,967,202 of OU896723.1, forward strand.
TTGTTTGAATTATGATCACCACATTCTACGTCACTGGCATGCCTGTTAGAGCATAAGTATGTTTCTGGTCCAGTATTTCATACAAATCTGTGTAAAATGTGAAGGAAGCCTCTATAATGAAACCGGATGCATTGTTTACTCTTGACTTTATTCCTTCAGATCATCCAGATGGTGTTTCTGAAAAGTATTGGACTACGCGTGAAGGTAAAATGCCATAACTTTTTTATCAAGCCAGATTATTAGATGTTTTCCTAGTGATTATTGAACATAAATGATGATTATAATCCTGACCAGCATAAATGATTTATTTCGAACTTATTGGATTATATGTGAGTGTAATGAAGTGTTTTTGACCAGCTTCATTACTAGACTGGTTTTGATTAATATCTAAGTAACCTGAGACTGATTCTACTTGAATTTCACTTTTTCGAAAGCTCGAAACCTGAAAACCTGAGAGAGCTAAGTTAATGCATTGATTCCTGACTTCCCAAAGCTTTTCCTGATAGTTAACTCTGATACACATCATTACAACCATGGAGACTTCAAAATTTTTCAACCTTTTGCTTATGATATAAAATTTGATTGAATTACTTATCAGTTGAAATGATTGATGTTTACCTGGTCATAACTTTTTTGTTATTGGATATTTTCTAGTCAAATTCATTCAGTAGCATTAGCAAGGGTAGTAGATTCTGTTCCTGTGCCCATATAGAGTTAAATATAATTTTTTCCGCATTTTTGTGAGTTTAAGAACATGTGCTTTTCGATGATAGTTCCTGCAGCCATAGTTGAGGATTCCGACCAATAAGAACCTAGGATCGAACTGTCCTTGTATCGAGGTCAAGGGGGAAATATAAATACTGAAGACCGCTGATTCCGAATCTGAAGTGATTTTCGGCATATTTTGACTCCTAATATCATTTTCCAGAAATTGGGGTGGTTCCATGGCTGTTGGCGAGCAGTGTATATCACTGAAGATGACCCCACTTGGTCATAGCTCTGTTTATGTTCGGTGGTCATAGAATGCATTTTTGGCATATCTCTCGCTCCAGCAAATTTCAGGAAAGATACACGGGAGTTTCCACTGTATATGAAATAAATTTTATGTTCTCTCATGCAGAATCAACCCCTTGATTTTTTGCGCATAATTTCCGGACACCCTAAATAAAGAAAATGTGTTGATACAAATTGAAAAATCTTTAAACATTTATACGTATAAATACAGGGGTATAGAGTGCTATTAGATCACCGGATCCCGGATCAATGTTTGCATGGTTTATTTTCACAAACATTTTTGTGTGGCACGAGAGGAGTTTGTTGATGAAGTTCAGTGTAATTTTAGCAAATAATTAGCCAGAAGGAGAGAAACAAATCTTGCGTGCTGTTGATGTGTTGATGTTGATACACCGACGTGTTAAAATATCGGTTGCTATTTTCGAGTGCGGTTTTTTTGTTCGGGAGGCTATAGTGATACACATTGCTCGTTAGGTAGAATGATAGAAATCATTGAGTTATCTCTACAAATTACATGATTCGGATTGATCAAGTTACACAGAAAAAAAATTGTTTGAAACTACAAGAGAAGGTAGCGTTCATTATTTTATACACTTCAGGGATTTAAAGAGTACCTATATTCCCTATTGTCGAGAAAAAAGTGGTACTTTGAATCCCTAGGGATTTGAAGTGAATTCCTTTGCAATGAAAGCTGAATTTAGAAATGTATTTTCAAAATTTATGTTGCAATTGTGGCTTTTATCATCGAATATACGCTCCCCAAAGACTACACAGAAAAAAAAAATGTTTGAAACTACAAAATTTTTGTAAATTCAACAAAATCTGAGAGTCATATATCCACGAAAAAATATGTTGTCACCGCAACAAATGTTTTTTGTCAGTTCTCAATTCAAAATTCATTTGATGAAACTCATTAATGATTCAAATCAACAGCAGGAATTGGTTGAATTAACAAAGACTATTTTGTTCCTATAATACAAATATCATTTCATTCAAGTGACAAAATTCACAGTTTTTCAGAGAGTGAATATGTTAAAATAACAATATATATTCTTCGATCAACCAAATTGTATTCAGAATTGACAAAATATTTCGTAGAATAATATTTAAAAAAATCCAATAACAGAATTCCAGAACTAAGAGGAACAATTAGAGATCAATATCCTCAGTTGATTCAAGACTATTATGTATGCTTGTATGAGCGTCATGAGAAATTCTAGGACAGCCTCATATAATTATATATACAGGGTGAGTCATTATTGTGGCAAAGTGAGATAACGGCTATACAGTTTGAGATAGATAGACAAAAGTTCTAGAGATGATCTAGGATCATGAGCAGCACATTTTCAAATTATTTTGCTTTATAAAGGGTGACCCAGAAACGCATGGCGTATCAAAGTTATACTTTTTCTTAATAATGATAACAGAGATAAAGGGTGTTCAAAATCGAGATTTTTCAACTCTAGGAGTTTTTTTGCGTCGAAACTATTTATTATTGGTCAAAAAAGCTTTCATGTCCCTATCCTAACTTTTGATTTACTATCTACTGACATTTAATTGGAACAAATACAGGGTGGTTCAAGATTCAGCATTCTGATCACTCTTGTATCTGTTCCAATTAAATAGCAGTAGATAGTAAATCAAAAGTTGCCACAGGGACATGAAAGCCGTTTTGACCAATAATGAATAGTTTCGACGCAAAAAAATCCTAAAGTTGAAAAATCTGGATTTTGAACACCCTATATCTCTGTAATCATTCTCGCTAGACCCCAAGTGTGATGCAATGATGAAATCAGCTCACAAAGGAGAATGCGAAAATACAATGAAATACAGGGTGTCCCATAAGAAAAAGTATAACTTCAATACGCCATGCATTTCTGAGTTACTCTGTATAAAGCGAAATAATTTGGATATGTGCTGCTCATAATCCTAGATCATTTCTGAAATTTTCATTCATCTATCTCAAATATTAAACCAGTTATCTCAGTTTGTCACACTAATGATTCACCCTGTATAATCGGATGTTTTAGGTAGTTATATGTACACCCCAATCGAGGCGAAAGTAGGAAGGTTGGAAGAAACGCCACCTGGTGGCAAAAATGCAATTACATAATCATTCAACAAAATATTTGTTTGATTTAATGTATTTGTGGGTTCTGTCCAACAAAGAAATTTGTTTGAAATAACAACATATTTCTCGATAGTCATGTGTTGAATGAACAAAATATAATGATGTCATAATCAATTCAATTTTGTCGAATAGAAAAAAACCTTTTAATTGGTTTCACAATGAAATGATTGTTGACTCAACAAAATATGATGTTGTATTTAGTTAAATCTTTGTCAAAATTGATTCAATTTTGTCGAATAGACAAGATGCATATTATGATTGATTGAACAATGCGATGATAGTTGGATCAACAAAATTTGTTTTATGTCAACTATAAATGTTGTTGAATTAAATGAAACTTTTGTTCAAGTAAGCAAATAATTCAATCAAATTATTTTGTCTCTTTGAATAAGTTGCTTATTTTGAATGAACATATATTTTGTTGATTTCGCAGAATTGTGTTTAATTTAACAAAAAAAATGACCAAAATTATTTTGTTGGTGCAACAATACTTTTTTTTCCGTGTAACTGTTCCACCTGTCCATAGTAAATATTGAGTGTTTGATCTGTTTCCAAGACTTTCCTTGAGTTTCTGAATAAATAATTCTGAGAAATAAGATTTTGAACCAACTTATCACATTGTGTTTTCTAATTTGACGTACTGTCAAAAATGCTAGGTAGGGTGTCATGTTCGGTTTCCGGTTTTCCCTCTGCTGTTTTTATAATTCAAATGTGTAGAGAAAGGGCGCGATAAAGTTTCACCGGGATCCATTAGTGTTTGGAGAATATAATTTGAAAAAATCCGAATCGTCGTAAATGAGTTAGCACCACCTAATTAAATATAAAGCATGGAACTCGGAAATGTAGAGGAGCCTATAATGGAATTATGTAAGTCATTTGTTAACGCAACGCCGGAAATCTTAAGCGTCGCGACGTTTATACATGTATTTTTGTCGGCGTCGGTGAAACGGAAATCCACTATTCGGAATTGAAATGCCGGGAGATTTAGTTTGGTATTGTGTTTGTTTTGAAAAAGGAAATGAACTACAAATATTCTCAAAAAGAAAACAAACTGAAACTTCTTGTACTTTCTTACTTTACGTAACTGATGATGAAATGATCATTTGAACACAAGTTACGAAATAAGAATAAAATATGGATGGCCGAAGAGACTACACCTTTTTCAGTTTTATTTAGGAAAGCGTCAATCCTTTTCCAGAATAGTCACTTGTTTCAGGGAGTGTCAATTGTATTCCAGAATAGTGAATTGAATCTCAAATTGTGTCATTTGTACTTCTGAAAATATCATTTCAATTCCAGAAACCGTCAATAGAATTTCAGAAAGCATCAATTGTTTTCGAGAATAGTCAACTGGATTTCTGAAATCGTTCCATAGGAAAAAAAATATTTTGTTTTATGTTCTGGTTCCCAAGAGAAGGGATATCCTGTGATGTTCACAGAACATTTGAATTTCTGGAGGTTATATGCCTCGGGGAACACCTCCCTTGGCAATGTGTTCCAGAGCCTCGCTGTTCGTTGGATGAATAACGAGTCTTTGGAAAGAGATGCTAACATGATAGGTGTTGTCACTTTATTGTCGCACTGTATGGCTCCGAAAAAAAACTGAAAACCTGTATAATCTCCAACATCCAATATTTTGAATGCAGAGTGCTTGTAAAAGTTTTTGTCAATTGGGTATGGTATGCATGTGTACCCGTTGGGGAGCCACTTGCTGGTTTTCACCTTGACGCATATATTTTCGGGGGGTTGCTGGGTTTTCCCATAACATTTTCATAAAAAAAAAACCTTCCATTAAAGTTCATTATAGGTTTCTACGAAGAGTTGACATAACCTTTTTTTATCCCCATAACATTGATGTTATTCCTGATGTTAATGCTGATGAAAGACATATACAGGGTGTCCCAAAATTGCTGCGACACGAAGCTATAACGTGTTATACAAGCCAAATCAAGTTGATTGGACCCAATTTATTTATATATCAAAATGGTCCGTTCGTCCGTGAGACGAGCTCGAAGTTTACATAAAAAAACACATTTTTGTATACTGTTCAAAAATGAATGAGACAAATTCGAGGAAAATTGGCAGAAGTGCATTCAAGAGCATCATCCTCCTTTCGAACATTTTTTCACGGACAAACGATGGATTTTTTAAATATAAATGAGTTGGGTCCAATCATCTCATTTTGAACCGTATTACACGTGGTAGCTGTGAGTCCCACCAATTTTGGGACACCCTATATAGGTCCGAAACGACTACCAATTTTAGATGATTAAATGTCGTGGAGATGACTTTGTGTATCATGAAATATATATTTGCTTAAATTTCTTTTTACATGGTTCGACTAATAACAATTTGACATTTTCAGATTCTCCTTGAAAGAATCTGAACTTTTTTTATTAACTGATGAAAGGCAATAGAATTGAATGTTAATCTACTCTTCTAACTCATCAGCTAAGGTAGACGTTGCAATGGATACAAACAAATCAAATTTTTAATCGTATGTTGAATGCTTTATGCAACCGACCCTGATGGTCCTAAAACTATGAATGTCATCAAAGTGGCTAGAGAGGAATATGGGATGATTAATTCTAAAAAAATTACGTCTCAAAGGTCTTGGAAGCTGAACACCCAATACATCATTACATAAAATGCACATTATACTAACAAATCACTCTTAATGATTCTGAAATAAAAATGACACTTTCGGAATTTCAAATGATATTTTCTGAAATAAAAATGAAGCTTTCTGAAATACAAGTGACTATTCCGAAGAACAATAATTGACCTTTTCTAACATACCAATGATTATTCTGAAATACAATTAACACTTTCTGAAATACAATTGACACTTTCTGAAATTGAATTGAAGCTTTCTGAAATACATCCGGAAGGTGTGTCTGTTCCTTCGATATCACTTGGGAAATCTGAACTTGAGTCAACAATTTTTCACTAATGACAAAATCAAACGATTCTATTTCGTGAATTTCGTCGCTGATTTGTAACCAGATTATTGATCGACGACCGAAATCAACTTGTCTCTACTTAATTTTCACATCATCAGTTGAACTCACTTATAAATGTATAACTGGTCATTTTTTCTGTTGAAGCGAAATTCATCATCAAAATTAGAAAAAAATATTCGCGGTGGTCCAGGTCATCATCTGACGTTGTGATGACGTGAAAACTACTGGAAAATATGCCTAAAACCTGGTTCAGATCGACTATTCCACTCATCTCATAATCTAACCAATCACAAGCCAGAGACAACGTGTGCATATCGCAAAAACATTAGCTGTCTTTCAATTCTGATAGGTCTATCAGCGTTGATGTTTTCAACGATGCGACCATGGATAGCGAAGAAAAATCTGTCAGTTTGGCATTGAATAATTATGGCTGGGCTTGTCAGAATAAATCACTCATTTAGGTATAATAAATTAATTTTATGCTTCGTGAACGTGAAATAGTCCAGCAAAGTCCCACTCTGTCCTGAATATCTCTCTATGATTCTGTATTTCATTGTCGAATCAATTGTGTGGCCGTACAGCAATACCACTGGTCCTGACGGACTCGTGGTGTTGCTCGGCAACATAATTTCGAGAAAAATGATGCGACAGAATGATCTCGAATAGTCAGAACATCGTTATATTACCTATGGAAGTTAGACATGTTTTCCCGTTTTCATGTTCATTTTAATGTCATCGCGACGTCAGATGTTTTTTTTTATGTTCTGGTTCCCACGAGAGAAGATATCCTGTTATGTTCAGAGAACATCGTGAGAGCCAAAGAAATGAGATAGGAATTGGGGTTCCTCTTAGATTTCTGGAGGTTATACGCCTCAAGGAACACCTCATTTGGCAATGTGTTCTAGAGCCTAGAGCCTCGCTGTTCGTTGGATGAACGAGTCTTGGAAAGAGATGTTCTGCAGGTCTCCAAAGTGACCACGAGGGGGTGCGAAGCCTCGACTCGACGGGTTAATCTCGCGGGGACTGCCAAGGGAGGAAGAATTGCTGATATTTCAGAAGAGCATCGTCCATGAAAATATCTATAGAATAGGGCCAGATCGCCAACATTTCTACGGTGTTCCAGAAAAGTGAGTGAGTTTGTGAGCGAGGCATCACCCACGAGACGAATTGCTCTTTTTTTGGACAGAATCCAACAGTTTCAGGGTATTTTTGGGTGCTGCACTCCAAATATGGGAACAGTATTCCAGGACAGGTCGAATCTGTGCCTTATAGATCATAAGCAGCTGATTGGAAGTGAAATAGCTCCTCACCCGAAACAGAAATCCAAGTTTTTGGGATGCACTTTCAGCAATTGATCTCACGTGATTTTCCCAAAAAAGGTTATTGCTGATAGTGATACCAAGCATCGGAATAAATGTCTTCAAAGGTATGGTTACTCCTGACAAGATTATGTTGGGCACAGTGGAATCGGCTTTTCTAGCGAAAAGGCATGCTTGTGTTTTGTTTCCATTGAAATCTACCAAGTTATTGAATCCCCATTCAAGAATTGTTGCCAAATCCATATTTATGTTTTCAACATTTCCCCCTCGTTCGTTTTTGATTTGCCTGGCTGGTATTGGAGCACTGGAAGAGAAGGCGGTATGGAGGGTACCTACTATCATCCGCGAAGCTGTGTACTGGACATGAAGTTGCTTCCAACAAATTGTTGATATGGAGTAGAAATAGTGTTGGTGCTAGAATCGATCCTTGCGGAACACCAGCATTTATGGCGAGAGAGTTAGATGAAACTCCGTCGACCACAACATGGAGAGATCTGTTTGAGAGAAAACTAGCTAGCAGAGATCAAAGCTGGAGAGGCAAGCCATAAGATGGAAGCTTGGCGAAGACTCCGTGGTGCCAGACTCGATCGAATGCCTTGGAGATATCAAGTGCCACGGCTGAGGATATTAGAATACTGTTGTTACATATGGGGTTCACGACTCAAAAGTGAGCTGATGCTTTTGAATTCCATCCGGAGAAAGGCCATTCGCCTTGTGGGTGATGCCACACTCACTAATTCTCTGATATCAATGAAACACTGTTGAAAAGTCGGCGAGATTTAACTTCTCTATGGATACGTCCACGGGCAATTTTTTACAAAAAGCTGTTCTAGCATTCTATCACCTATCAGACGAACTCGACAAGCCCAGTCAGTACACCCTTTTGTCGTCAACCTTGAGATACGTCGAACAAATCTTTACCAAAACTCCATAGAACGGCAGAGATTTGGAATTCTTTGTCACAGAAGCATTTAAAATGACTCATAATCTCCAGAAGTTCCTCTTTTTCCTATTCCTCCTTCACACAATGTTCTCACGAACAATATAGGAATTGTCTTTCGTGGGCTACGAGAGATAAAAAAATGCGACTCTCAATTTTAGCCATTCTGTACAGAGTTTATAATCACAACAGGAAAAGTTATTCTGCCCTACTTATATCTCGGAATAAATAATTTCCCGGAGTACTGGAAAACATCCATCCTACACAATTCATAAACAATGTTCTTAAAGCAAACCGCTTATTGTTTACCATAATTCAGCTGGCAACTCTCGAGGAAACTCTTATTTATATGCTTTAAGACACCTGAAATAACTTGAAAGCGCCAAAGCTCTATGAAAAAAGCACTACGAGATGGAAAGTTATGAAAATGGGCGAGATGTTTATATTTTGATATTTTTATGTTGTGAAATATAACTTCACCTGTGACTCCACTTCTGCTATATCGGGTGTCGTAAAATTAATATATTTATACGTGTACGAGCCTATATGGATGGGGATATGTTCCATGCACGTGCAATCTATTATTATTATACAGTATATCGACCCATCGACATTTTTTAGGCATCTTTCATGCATATTGAATTCACCGTTTTATAGTAGTGTACCAGGTGATTCTCTAAGGTGACTCACCCCTATAACTTTTTTATCTCTGAAGATAGAAGAACAAAATTTGGGAGGAAAAATGGTTAATTATTTTTTCTAATTCCGGTGTGACCAAAAATTACCCTAACTTTCGATTTTTAAATAAATGGGACATCCTATATGTTCCTACTCATTTCGATTGAAAATTACATTCTGAATCCAACAACACATCACTTGTGTATATGTGACAAATATTAGTTATTTATGCATTAAGGGCAAAAGTAGGCGTTTAAGGCCTGCGGTGTAAATAATGACCCGATGGCGCTAGCCGAGGGCCATAACACGCTGGAGGGCCATAAAGGCATTATACGCAGGTGATGCATAGAACATTTTATGCACTAGTGATTAATTTTTCGAAACAAAAGTAATGACTAGAGTTCAATTAACAACATTTTATATACAGGGTGAATCTAACTAACACAAAAAAAATTCAAGGGGTGAGTCCTTGTGGTATTTTGGGAAATAAAGTTCATATAAACATGTGTCCTAACTTGATTCGTTTTCGAAATACAGGGTATCGATATTTCCATGAAAAATCTTTTTTTATTCATTGCATTCCAATAAAACGTTGTGGTTTTCATGATAGTAATATGGAGCTTTTTCTAGTGCGATTAGATTCGAAATATAATCTCCAGTGGCGTAACAGTAGGTAAATTTATCGATATCTATGGTGAATGTCATTGTACATCACCGGTTTTTCTGAGTTTCATATTTTCATTAGATTGAACTATGGAAATAACAACTTTTTTATCCTATGTGTGATTATTGTATCTAGCTTAGTTTTTGAGGAGACAATAAGAATTCGATTGGAATCCAAATTTCAATGTAGGTGTTTTCATGACTTCAATTGAGATGACTCAATAACCCCAATCAGAATCATTTTGAAATTTTGGGACTTTCTTAGTCTTCATCCATACAGAATTTTGGAACCATGATAGATTATACAGGGGGGTTATAAATGGAAACAATTAATACTTGCAACTTCAACATCCTTTATCTCAGAAACTGAGCATGTTTATATGAACTTTATCTGCTACAATATCACAAGGAAATACCCCTTGCATTTTTTCGGTGTTATTTAGTTACATCCTGTAAAACCTATGAATGCAGTGATCAAGAGGTGTAATGGTTGTGGCGAGTTCACATATTAAGATTATCGTACGAATAACGCAATAATTATCGTGATAGTTCACCAAAAGAGATTCATTTCTTGAATTGTTACAAAATGTATACCCAGTACATATCTACTTCATTTTGACATTGTCAATCAAGCTGATATGGCTGTTGTATAGCAATAAACCAAAAAATCAAGTTAAATTGTCAACCTGTGGCTGATGAAGACTTCAGACAGCAAGAAAACAATTATTTTCTGTGACGGGAAAAAAGTTTGGCATTTTATCTCTGTTGGCAGGTTATAAAATGTCACTTTTCATAAATTACTCTTTTACCGTGGGAAAGAAGAAAGTACTTTTTTCCCAGTTATATTTCACATATATATGCACTGTTGGTGCCTTTTGTTGTGCTATAGTTCCGAAAAATGAGTCAATAATACCGTCTCCGAGAAAGAACTGTAAGTCCTTTTATCTTCCATTCGACTTCGCGGTTACGTATATTACTAAACAATCACTAAATTCGCAAATCAGATCACAGAATTAGATTGACAGAAGTTACATCAGATATTTGATTGCATCAAGAGAATGATAAAGATGCCTACAACGCAGGTGTCCCTACTGTAAAAAACTTAAAATTTCACGTCGATAATTTTCAGATTTCAAAATAATGTAATATCTTCTCAATATCGATTCGTCCATTCTTCTGTCACAGAAAAAATAGTGTTTCATACACGGGAAAAATATTAGATTTTAGCTCACGGTTTTTTGACAACACAACCTGGAGCTGAAATCTACTACTTTTTTTCCTTGTATCATAAATAACTATTTATTCGAAGTGCGTTAGTACATGCAGAGTGATAAGTGATGAGATTCATGGAATGGCATGAAGTAAAACATGTATACAATCATTTCATGAGTTGGTATGTGGATATGAGGAATTTACGAGCCTCGGGTCAGAATGGGCCCACGGGCGGTAAAGTGACATTTAACGCTCGCAAAACCGGACGGTGAAGTACACTTTACCGCCTGCTACTGCATAAGGTCATTTTTGATCAAATGTTCATCTAGTATACCATGGATCCCGTGAATCGTTTCATTTTAAACAAGTAACATGTCTTTCACTTTGAGGCTTAAGACTTCAGTCGTTTCAAAAATTATTTAAATGTCGCAAATAAGAATTTTTTTATAGTTAACTCGCTTTCTCATATAATTCCAAGAGGCTTTTCATCAGCTTTTTCTATTTCTCTCTGAATGAACGGCGAATTCTGTTCACTATTTCAATACATTTTCCAAAAATACAAGAAAAACATCATTTGGTCTTGATTGGAATGTGAGGGTACAGAAGAATGACATTCCATCTCTTATAAAACATATTTGTGTCTTATGTTTTTTGTTCTACTGTTCAACAACACGACAAGCGTGTCCACGCTCTTTGAAGGGCGTGAAATGACATTTGCAAGGCACTCATTCTATGAAGTCCTTTCCATTTTGATGAATTTGTTTTTCGAGTAATCGAGTAATTTAAATTTCGAAGATACTTATATCCATGCGAATTACTTTGTGTGCTTCGAAATCAGCTTGTTCTCATCTAAATATAAAAATACATAATACCTAATTGGTAGAGTCTGTTTGTTGTCAACTAATTATTCCTTTTAAGTCAGCTGTCAGTCTCTCAGTAAATTAAAGTTCTTCACCCTCTGATGAACGTGCCAACTATCACACCATCAACGTCAACAGATTGTTTACAGAAATTGCTACTACCCCTGACTTTTTATCTACTATTTTAAAAATAATTCTGTGTTTCCATTCTAAATAAAGAGAAACTGATCTATACTGAACATTTACCAAATTTCACGTTCCACGAAGATTTTTTCTTTTTAGATGTTCCAAGTAGCATTCTATGTCGCGATTATTCAATGGCGCGAATATTGAGTCGACTAGTAAGTGATATTTACTGCTTGGTTACGTTATAAATTGGCAGTTACTACCAAAATGGGGACAAATTACGAGTAATTTCCATGCTTGGCAGACGGAACTATGGAACTCACACAATGCTTACATTTATGTTGCGTAGAAATTACGTGAAGTAGTAAATAATGTTTTTACTGACTTTATAAAGATTTTATTTTCTCTCCTCATTATTTCTCTAAAAAAATGGAGAGAGTCAATATGATATGATGACCACAGGAGAAAAAGGGGGAATATCACAAAAAGTAAGTTTCAATAAAAACGCAAACATATCGAATGAGTTCTTAAATATGATGTGAACATTTTCGTATATCAAATTCACGAAACCACATTAAAAAATGCAATTCTGTGTTCCTAACCTGAAACTTCCGTAAACGTTGAACACGAGTAGGTGATCCGAGTACTTTGTCACGTGACCTCTCTGGAACTAGTCAATAACCCAGAGCACTGAGTATTCACACTAATCAAATCCCAGAGTAAGTTTTCGAAAAGACCTATATAATAAGGTATAAAACAAACTCTAAAACTTACGCATTTGAATTTTCCTCTATCTCTAAAATGTACCCTGTGTATTATTCAAATATACAGAATAACCCTGTATAACTTCATTATACAATGGAATATAAATGAATGCAAAATGAAGTGAGAGAACAAACTATACCTATTTCTCTATTTTAAGAAATGACAGATCAGTTGGAGGCACGGAAAGGGTAGTGACAGTTTTGATAAATGGATTTTGGGGATTATTATGATGAACGTGTTTCTTATTAATTCAGTAGGATGAACTGAGAATGACATGTTGAAGAGGATTCAGACTCTATAATATTTTCTCTATGAGCATGTATTTTCAACGAAATATAGGGTGTGACTAATCAGTTACCTGTGAGGACCAAAAGTTCGTCGATCTCCTCGTAACTTCTTCATTTTTCGTAGGTATTACATGAAAATGCTGAATGAGTACGTTAAAAGGTTCCATTTGTCATATCCTGGTGACGGTACCAGGATAGAGCAATTCCAATAAATAACAAATACAACCAGCGTATTATCAAGTAGTTATTTATTCACTAGAGCTTCAGGTGGAGCGGCTTACTTCAGCTCCTGTGTCCAATTTAAATTCTACTTGACCTTTCCCTATTCTATCTATCCTGGTACCGTCACCAGGATATGACATGGTGTCAGGTAGTGAATCGGGCTAAAAGACAGTACAGTAGTGTTTAGTGGTGCTAGGAATTTGTTGGAAAAATTCGTTTGTCGCTAGTGACAAACGCCATTAGACAAAGGCGAAACAAAATGGAGAACCTTTTTCGACCCCCATGGTGTCAGGTAGTGAATCGGGCTAAAAGACAGTACAGTAGTGTTTAGTGGTGCTAGGAATTTGTTGGAAAAATTTGTTTGTCGCTAGTGACAAACGCCATTAGACAAAGGCGAAACAAAATGGAGAACCTTTTTCGACCGCCAGAACCGCTGGTACTTGATGGGAATATTGCAGACAACTGGAAACGATTTTCACAGAAATTCGATGTCTTCATGACTGCAACAGACTTGAGATCCAAGCCAGAGGAGACAAAGATTGCAGTTTTCTTTGATATTGTTGGAGATGATGGACTGGAACTCCACAATAGTTTCACATATACAGATGAAAAAAGTGTCAAGCTGGATTTGATCAAACAGAAATTCGAAGACTATTGCTCGCCTACTGCAAACTCAATCTTTGAAAGATTCAAGTTTAATAGCATCCTGTAGAAAGAAGGCCAGACATTTGGTAGTTTCTTAACTGAATTAAGAAAGGCAGTTAAAACCACTGGATATCAGAGCCAAGATGAGATGTTTAGAGACAGACATGTCATGGGCATTTGGGATAAAGGCACACAGAAAAGGTTGTTGAGGGAATCAAAGTAAACATTAACAAAAGCAATAGACTTTTGTAGAGCTACGGAGGCAAGCAAGTCACAGTCTAAAGCTCTGCAAAACGAACTAGGAATAAATGCCATTAGAAATGACAGGCATATGACTAGACATAAGCCATCAACCTCTGTGTCGAATCAAAGTTTATGCACAAAGTGTGGCTATCATCATAAAAGTGCAAAATGTCCAGCACTTGGCAAAACTTGTGCAAAATGTCAAAACCGAAACCATTTTGCATCAGTTTGTCCCTATGAAGAAAAACCTAAAGATAAGCAAAGGAAGAAATATACAAAGACAAAACGAGTCCATGAAGTTGAGGAGGATAAAGAAAAACATAGTGCTAGTGAGAGCAGTGAGAGTGATGAGTTTTTTGTGGATTCAATCAAGTTAGTTGGGTCAGTGAAATCAAAGGATGTGAAATCTAGTGAAGAGGATAGAGTTAACAAAAAGTTAGAATATAGGGAAAGGTCAAGTAGAATTCAAATTGGACACAGGAGCTGAAGTAAGCCGCTCCACCTGAAGCTCTAGTGAATAAATAACTACTTGATAATACGCTGGTTGTATTTGTTATTTATTGGAATTGCTCTATCCTGGTACCGTCACCAGGATATGACACCATTCGACCTATTCTCAGATTTTTTTTAATGGGACACCCTCTATATTATTCATTTTCAGATTCTCGCTGGAAAGCTGATTTCATCAATGCGGGTGGGTCTAGCGGAAATGATTTCATAGATATAGGGTGTTCAAAATCTTGATTTCAGACCGCAAGTATGATATATTGATGAAATAAGCTCTTCAAAGAGAATCTGAAATGCAGTAACATACAGGGTGTCTCGCGAAAGGAAACATTTCGAGTCGCTATGCATTTTTCAGACAGTCTGTTGAAATGAAACTTGAACCATTGAATTGATCGGAAGAAACTCTTCATTTCATTCACAGTTTTTTTGTCATTCATGAAATCAAGACATGGCACCTTTCTTTCCACGAAAGGATTCTGAAAAGATGTGTTCAATTTCAAAAAAAATTAAATTCATCATTATATGTTAACTTCAATTGGTGGTTCAATAGTTCCATTCAGGGTGTTGGAATTTTGTCTCGAAAACGCGGTCTCAGGGCACAGGGTCCTTCATTTTTATGAAAACCCGTTTATTCCTTCAATACCCTGAAAAGGTAGCAGTGAAAACGTGTTTATCTATAACTCTTCTCCTATGAACCGTACGAAAAAGTGATTTTTCCTCGTTTTGAGAGTTGTAATTTCACGTACGATTTTACTTTCCATCAGCACGATTTTGAATTTTCCTCACGATTCCATCGGGGGTGATACTACGAGAGCCTAGCCTTTCTATTTGAGTGGTATTGTCGATAACATTGTGCGGAAAAGTTACTTTACCGCACTAGTGCTAACAGGTTACGTGAACGCACTAGTGCTGAAAAGTTAAGGTTTGTCAGGACTTACTGAATTATCTATGTAAATATTCTATCTCATGTGTCATTTTGTAGCATTATGAAATATTGTTCATTGAAAACCTTTTTTGTTTCATGAAAAATATGTACAAAAACACTCGTAGGAAAAACATTGCATATATCTCTTGCGGAAAAGTACTACTTTCCGCACTAGTTGGGTAGATAACTATTTCAGCTCTACTGAGGATGGCAATTTAGTAACCGTATTTTAGTTTTTCTAAGGATCATTGTGATATCTCCGATATATTTTTGTATTTGATTTTCTATCGCACATCAGACTCCAAAACTTCTATTCAAATAGCTTCGACCAATGAGGATGTTTCCCTCGAACGAATTATCATTGAATTATTATTCAACTAAGTACTCCATTATTAGGTGCCTTGATGTCTAAAATGGCTATTCAAATTATTCAAATTATTTTAGTAGTAGTGAGTAGTATATAATATAGTTAGTTGCTATGTATGAGGTGTACTACTAAAAAATATCTATAAAAAAGTGGCCAAGAGAAATTTCTGGAAATTATTTTCAACTTTCCAGGACGGTTGCTGGAGGGTGTGACTGCATTTGCCAGTTGAACAAACGGATTTTCATGAGAGTTCGTCATGTCACATGTCAAAAACAGTCCTTTCATAATCTCGAGTTTACTTTCAATCATCTTGATCGAAATAATAGCGCTCTTATTACTACAGTTTGGTGTAACAGAATTCTTTGAACCTGGTCTCATATTGAGGGTTTATTCAGTTCTTTCATGTTTATCACGAAGAAATTTGATTTGAGTCCCGTGGTGGACGCTAGATGGCACCTTTAAAAAAAATCAAAAAACTTCATGGAACTATATATTTTTCACACGCTAATATAAAAGTAGAGCAAACGAGAAGACAAATGGTGAAAATCGCGAGTTGATACCTCTTGAGAAACCAGAGGAATAATCGGAATAATATTAGAAAATAAGTGTATGTATGAATCAAACTGAGATAATTAGAAGCATAAGTGTCTTCCTAGGTGCTCAAATCATCTTCCATCATTTTCTATACATAAATTGAGTCTCTGCAGCTTCCAATTCAGGCATTGGCATGGACATCAGTTCTGACCCTATTGATCATAATAATATGGTCCCTAGTTTTTTTTTTTTTTATCGCTTGGAGCGCACGAAAGGGAATCCCTATAATGTTCAAAGAACATCGTGCGTTCCTAGGGAGGATAGGGACAAGAGGTAGGTATTGGAATTTTTTTTGAACTTTTGGAGATTATATGTTGTTGGGAATACTTCCACAGGCAATGAATTCCACAGCCTAGCCGTTCTATGGATGAAGGAGTCTTGATAAAGTGCTGTTCGACATCTTTCGAGGTTGACAACGAAAGGATGTGCTGACTGGGCTTGTCTTGTTCGTCTGATTGGTATTGCTAGTGGAGGGATGATAGCAGAGATTTCCGAAGAACATTTCCCGTGGAAGTATCGATAGAAAAGTGAAAGGTCGCCGACCTTTCTACGGTGTTCCAATGATGTCAAAGAGTGAGTGAGTGTGGCGTCACCCACCAGGCGAATGGCTCTTCTCTGGATGGAATCTAAGAGCATCAGCGTATGTTTTGGTGCTGAAACCCATATGTGGGAACAGTATCCTAGAACAGGCCGTATCTGCGCTTTGTAGATCATGAGAAGCTGTTGTTGGTCGGGTTTGAAAAATAATATCTTCCAATCTTCTCTAACATCTAGCTGCCCATCCAAACATGCTTTCAATCCGATTGCAAGCATTACGTGAGTCGAATAATGGGCGTGTAGACCTTAGTAGAACTTTTAACTCAAACCATGTTTATAATGATCCTTCCATACATAAATAATGATTGAAGACATAATTAGATCAAAAAATTAACTGGAATATTTTTTGTTGTCATAAATAATGGTACCTTCTGAAAACGGGCCCTCTTGTGACGTAGAAACCTCATCTCGCCATAGTTAAAAGAAAATACCAAAAGCCCGACGGAGACTGAGGCAACTGATATAGTAATTCTTTCAACTGTGATCTTGTGCTAATTCACTCTGTAAGAAATCATGTATCATTCATCTCTGTCTGGAATAGTCTTGTTTCAGTATTAGGGTTTTGACGTCACATCATCGCCTCGTTTTCAGAGGTCCAAAAAATCGGGGATTTCAATATTTTTTTACAAAACGTAGGGAGCCCACAGCAAGAAACGGTTCGCGGTGGTGAGCTAGTTCTATCGAATTATGAAATGAATTTTTTTTGTGATATAAGCCCATTCCGCACATAAATGGCAAGGCATCCATCATGCTGGAAAATATATTTCTTCTTGCTTTTGAGTCAACATCTTCCAGACAAAAATAAATAAAAAAATATGAGTTCGATGAATTCTCATAAATTATTTTTTTCCAAGATGAAGAATGTATTCCAGAATGAAAAAAATATCAAACAATATTGATATAAATAAATCAATAAAAACGGCCAAGATTATGTATTGCTCATTTTTCTCCTACAATGTTTCGATGAAACATTCGCGTAAGCCGCCTTCATCATCCTGTCCACTTTTTGGGAGAACCTTCGTTCGAACTTTCCTTGAAAGACAACCTGATATTTCGAGACTTGGCAGTCTGATGGTTTTGTGGCGAATCAAACGATGACACGTCTTGTAGCACTTACATCTCAGATATATCATGCAGAATGGTATGAAATAGAAACAGGAATATAAATGTTGCAAATTTGCTCATTTGATTTCTGAAAAATATGATTGATCATTGAGAACACTCTGTAAAGTCAATGGTTTCGTCAACTATGTGCTCAACCAGAAAAGAGCGAATTAAAATACACTGAGGTATATAGTCTCGCCTTGTGACAGAAGCCATAGAGGCGTATTTTCAATGAGAAATACCATTACACGCCATCAATCAAACATCCTCCCTGATGCTATATTTATGTCAATTATAACTACGAAGAATTTACTAGCAACTGCGACCATTAAAATCCCAATAAAGAATATGAGGCCCTAATAATAAAGGATGCAAGGTAATTTTTCACTGCCATCCAATTTAAATTATACACACCGCAAGGTATTATTTTTAAGAAGGTTAACGAATCGCTAAATTAAAATGGAGGGTGCACCATCTCGTGACGAGTGACATCTGAGTATATATAAGAAACTTATACTGCCGTCCTATCCCAAAGAGCAATATCTGCTCTTTCATCCAGTTTGCAGTAAATCGACTCTGTAGATTCATCATGACTATATCTATCATCCTACAAAGTTAGGAAACAGTAAAAAATATAGATCAACAAGAAAAAACATATGCACTGTGCAGTGAGTAAACAATTCATCATCTCTTTGTACACTTAAACGCAGCAATAACCATGTACGATCTTATAATGCAGTATTTCCTACCAAAATCGGATTTACTGCTCTTTAGTCTAACAGGAATTCAGACTAAACTGGATCGTTCCAGAAAGTTTTTTGTTGTTGAGTAGCGTTTCCTTCATTGCTTTGTGTATCTCCCAATGGGGAACGTGTGGTAGGTTATGTGATACTCACTTCCAAATATAAGTAGTTTACATTCGTGTGAAGAGTTGATGATATTCTCAAAGTATTGATAGTGAGTATGCAATATTAACCAATATCAATTCATATGTACAATCTCAGTCAAAAAACTTTTGTTCGTTGGAATATCAGTATATTATTATTCGATGGACCATGATGATGATTTTCATACATTAGAGAGTCTTATACCGGACATTTCGATTCTTTGTACCAGTCGAATATATCGTCGCTATGAAATGAAACCAGCGTATCTGCAGAACTACTATTTTTCACCAGAGCGCTTCAAAGTTTTTCTACTCGATTATTTCTTTATATGTACTTGATCTTTCATCTCACAGCTATCTTTTTTGTGCATGAAATTGAGTTGGATTTTGCAGCGGTGGCAAATAACTAGAAAATTTTCTGGGAACAGAAAAATATGCTGATATGTCGGTATATTACTTCTGAAGTATTACTGTCTGAAGTATCTGCCAATAAGCCACGCCTAAGGCTACGTCTGTGCAGATTCGAGAGAGTAGTATTGGGAGATAATTGAGTTCAAGTTACAAGCTGCAGCAGTTTTTACCATGACATCTCATGCTGGACTGACGCATTGGTAATACACCTGTTAACTGCTCATGAACATACTGAAATTTGCCAAAATTCATACCGGCACAACGGTACCTGACTAATCACAAGGATACTATACATATGCCGGTTTGAGTCAACCAATAACTCAAGAAATCCTGTTTTGCAGATATGCCGGTTTGATTTTACAGCGACGATATCATTCACCGTACATTTCAATTCGTATGTTGAAGAATATCAGCATTCATAGATGCTTCGAGCGGCCAGAAAATGGTCGAAATGCTGGAAAAATGGTCGAAATGCTGAAAAAAATTAAACCATCGTCCTTATACCAGTTGAGGGTACTGAAAGGGACAACAGTGCAGAATGTACAAACTTAGTGCCAGTGAGAGCTCACAATTGAGTTTTTCTGAGGAGACATTAGTGGAATAGAATTTTATGAAGATTAAATTGTCAAAAGGATGCATCGAGAAACCAAAAATGATCCCAAAACTTCGAGGAATCAAACAGGAAAGAAAACGTATGATTTTAGATGATCTAACTGAATTGATCTCTGATAATCGGCGACAATTCTGGCAGAATCTTCCAGTGAACGACATCGCATCCGATTTGAGAACCAAATATGAAGACAATTAGATACGTAAAATTCCTGTTTTCGAATTTTAAGAATTGATTATTTCTTTATTTGGTCTGTTTTTTCTTTAATTTTGAATTTGTTTATTCATTTTCATGAACGTTTTATGTCAAGAAATAAAAATATCTTTCTGATTATTTTCTCACTTGTTCCATCAACAGTCAAACATTTGTACCATTTCTTGGAAAGATGCTACACTATATAGCAGTAATCACCAAAAGATGTTATTAACTGTTTTATAATAGTATAGCTGAATAGAAAAATATTTGGCAATAAACGCCAATTCACTACTTTTTCAACAAAAATAATCTTAACTTCAACAAATTGATCAAATATACAATGGAACATATTGATATGTTGAACTTGATTCAGAATAAACTAATATTCAGAAGGTGGCACATTAATAAATACTTCAATGCACATTTTCTCGGGACTAACTAATTGTGACATGATAATTTTTTGCTCCGAACTAGTTCATTATAGGCAAAAACTTCAGGGGACATTCTTTGTTCAGAATGAAACAGACTATCGAAAATGAATTTTTAAATGGTAAACAAATAATAAGACGAAAAGTTACATTGGAACTAAAATTTAGGAGTTGCGTTTTCCACCCCTCACCAAACCAAATAAATCACTGGCTGAGTGTCTTTTTGGTAGTGGAAAATGTCAGGTTAATTTCAATACTGTAACTTCTTTAGTGCTTGTGAAAAAAATTGTTAAACAGATTTTATGTACCCCCTTCAAAAGGGGCTGTATCTCAACATGGGATGCACCAATCCAATGCAGTTTCTTTATATTAAAGATCCTATCTTTTTTTCGATGAGGAATCACCCCCTTGAATCTTCTACAATTATTTAGTAACACCCTGTATATATATTTTATATCGTTTCATTTCATCGTAGTCAAGAGAGCTCATTCAACGTTTCAGTCGCCTTCAGTGCCTGTTCATCAGATCATAAATACAAAAATGTCGACAAAAGTGCTTCCATAAATTGTGTCAACATAGCAACACATTAAAATTTCATTTCTGCGGAAAATATTTTGCTACGAGGAAGAAAAATGACAAGTTTATGCATTCCGATGTTCTGAATGAAAATGTGAAGAAACTCGTACTGACAAATACTGCAAGAACAAAAATATCGAGTGATTTCACGATCAATTCATCAACTGACTAACAATTCACTCCATGAAGAAGAATCTGCGCAAAATCAATACCATTCTGAGTTTTGAATGGAATTTGATAATATATATTGTCATGTTTTGAGCAGGGTAGCATCTCTTCTCAGCCACGACCCGTTCCGGCCACATTTCGTCTTAGCCACATCTCGTTTCAGCCACATCTCATCTCAGCCACATTTCGTCTGGCCCACAGAATCCGAACATACTCGAATGATGCGCTGTTGCCACATACAATCCCAATTTCCAATTCAACAGAATCGAATAAATTAAGCATATTCCTCTCGGCCACATCTCGTCTCAGCCACTTTTCGTTTCGGAAACATTTCTTCGGTGGTTCGATGGTTTTTTTTTTAGATATTTTTTTGGTATTAACGTATTTTTGTCTGAAAAATACGAATTTGATAATGAAAATGTGAACAAACCTCTATTTATCGAGATATTTCAAGAAAAAGTTCGGAATTTTGCCTTCTTTTTTCCCCCTGTCTTGGATGCATTCACAGCTACTTGTTCTTCCTATTTTGTCATCGGACACTTTATATACTTATGATGTACTTCAATAACACATTTTTATATTGAAAATTCAACACGAAATATAATTTTCATGGCGAGTTTTTCGTATTTAGGGAACAATCATACCACATGACGGCCATTCAATCAATGTTGAAAGTTCAGCTTCAGAGGGTGATGTGGCATTATTTGAGATAAAAAAAAAATGATAGAGGAAGAAAAGAAGAAATCCAAGAAAGTGAATGATGAAAAAAAGGATACTAAAAGATTGGATAGAAAAAGATCTGCCTACTATAGAATCCTATTGATAATGAGGAACAAAAAATTAAAAATCTGTTGGCCCACTGAAATTTTTCTCGAAATGTTTCGACAGATCTATTCTGGAACTTATGATGCGAGAAACTATCCGAATTCTATGCAGAAGAATATTATATTGGAGAAGAGAAAGAGACGGAAAAAATGGGTTAGTAACGGAGACAATCTACAAAGACATGAAGATAAGAAAATAATAGAAGATATCACTGACTTGATGATTTAGTGATTCCACATGTCAACCAACCTTGATGTGCCTTGTTCTATTAAAAAACTACTACGAGGTTCTCAAATTTTGACGTTGGACTCCACACAAAGTGTTTGATCATGTATTATCAAAAACCATTACCAGTTTCAATTGTCATCGCTATGTGCCTGATGTCCCAAATGTAGGACGGCCAGATTTTTTAATCTCTCAATGAACAAAAATTATAAAATCCATACACTCCATTTATTATCCCACAGTCAGGTTAAGTATGGAGCATTCAAAGTTCTGATTTCCTCAAAAAAGATTAAGGTATCTGAGTTCATTTTCTTCAATACATGAAGAACCAAAGAGGATTCTTTTATGTGTCATTGTTCAACATCAAAATATAAACATACCTACCCTCCACGAGACATACTGGGTGAAATCACGCCCGAAAATTTGTCACTACCTGCCGAGCTATTATGCCAATTTTGTTCCTGCATATACAGTGTGTCCCACTTACCATGCTCACCATGGGTATCTTTTTAACGGTGAGAGATACGAGGTCGATTAAATGACACCAAATGTGGAGTTTGTCAAGGCCAACTATAATGTGAAAAAATATTTTGATAAAATCTATTCGTTTTTGTTTTATACGCAAAAAACATATTCTGATCATTTTCATGTCTCGTCCGTAACTTCTTTATTTATGAAAATATTCTAATAGCAATTTCACATTCCTATGGCAGTTTTTCAAAGTGATTTCGAGAAAAATATGAAATTCATACCAACTCTTCTAGAATTTGAGATATCAGCACCAACTTCAGTTTTTCAAATGTAGGTCATAGCTCATTATGACTTAGTTACAAATAACTTTTTTTTCTCTTACAGATGATATGGCGCAGTAATAGTTTTGTGTTGATAACAACGGAGTTATCGAGTTATCGTCATTTATACAAAAACAAAAAATTATTCGGAAGCCGCCATCTTGAATTTATGAATTTCAACAAAAAAAATCATGATCTCAGACCTCAAGAGCCCCCACTTACCAATTTTGAATGGAATCGGACCAAATCTTGTCCGCCATCTTGGAGCAGCCATTTTTTTTAATTTCAACAAAAATCCCATTACTCCGATTAACTTGAAATTTGGCAGTTGTTCATAATTTCGGTGACAATACATTATGGAATTTTTGTTGAGATTGAAAAAAATGGCTGCTCCAAGATGGCGGACAGATTTGGTCCGATTCCATTCAAAATTGGTGAGTGGGGGTTTTTGAGGTCGCAGATCATGATTTTTTTGTTAAAATTTATAAATTCAAGATGGCGGCTTCCAAATAGTTTCTTGTTTTTGTATAAATGACGATAACTACGTTGTTATCAACACAAAACTATTACTGCGACATATCATCTGTAAGAGAGAAAAAAGTTATTTGTAACTAAGTCATAGTGAGCTATGACCTACATTTGAAAAAATAAAGTTGGTGCTGATATCTCAAATTCTAGAAGAGTTGGTATGAATTTCATATTTTTTTCGAAATCACTTTGAAAAACTGCCATGAGGATGTGAAATTCCTATTTGAATATTTTCATAAATAAAGAAGTTACGGAGGAGACATGGAAATGATCAAAATCTGTTTTTTGTGTATAAAACAAAAACGAAAAGATTTTATGAAAATATTTTTTCACATTATAGTTGGCCTTGACAAACTCCACATTTGGTGTCATTTAACCGACTTCGTATCTCTCACCGTTAAAAAGATACCCATGGTGAGCATGGTAAGTGGGACACACTGTATGCCTATAAAAAACTGTTCCAAGCTATTGTTGAACCCGTATAACTGCATTGAATTATTTTTGATAAGCACATTAAAATTTGTGCGGTTTCGACATCGCGTTAATAAGGCATTAATCTGAAATTCCTTTAAATTGCGGAATGCCGACACGTGTTTCAATTATTTTCACTGTAAACTAGTTCGACTCGCGGTCTCCATACTCTTGGCCTAGTAATTAACGAAATAGGAATCGAAAAATGTCAAACAAAACCGTCCAAAGTCTCACAGAAGCCTGCAGAACACGTGGCAAACTTCCGGTCCGTCTGGACAGGTTGAAAGCACGGGAAAATGTTTGGTATTTCAGTTTTCGTTTTCATGAATCGCTTCTGTTTCTGTATGTTAGTGTCAGTGAGAGTTTTATGGTTAGTCTTATCTGAAGACTGTTTTTTTTTTCATGTGGAATACTACTTGTTCCCAGTCTTAAGTTCAAGTGACTTATCGAAAGATAAGAGTAAATTGAAGCAGCTATAACAGTCGATTCTTTGTCACTGGATTTTGTTTTATCGACTTCAATTATGTATTATCCGAAATAAGGCGTGTTCGGTAGTTTAGTTTAGGACTCGGTTTAGGATGAAATAGAGTCAGATAGATCATTGAAAGTTGGGAGAAGTCAACATCAATAAGAAGAAGAAAAATAATCAGTTTCCAACTCATTCATTTTACTTGGTTCTTTGGGATTTTCTCTCCTCGTTTCTATAAAATAAAAGTATTCGTATTATTTCAATATATTTGTAGAGGGACAAATCAGATGATTTGCCCCAAAATGTCACTGCGTTTAACAAATTTTTCTATCAGGGAGTCTAAAAGAAAAATCCAGTAGCTTGTTAGTGACAATTTGTTTGAAAAAATTTTTGAAGGAAAGAAATATAGATATATTGAAAAAATATCGAATTTGTACTTATCTTTGGACGTTTCGGGACCGATTCTGCTCCCGTTCTCAACATGTAAATGCAAATTATTTTTCTTTGAAAGTTGTGCTGCGTATAGTTTGACACTTTTCAGTGTCATACTGATGTTGGCATATGAATGAGTGATTTTAGTCTACAAATGAGTTACAGGATGTTTTCATTAATTGATCTTGAATTTACCATTTTCATGTTCAGTAGTGAATACCATGTTCTATCTATATCAACTGAACAGGAAGCAATGCTATTGTCTCCGTTTAGAAGAATGCAAGCGGATTCCTTTATTTTTCTTTTTTGTTTGTTATCTTCCTTTCCTATGATTTTGATATTATTCCACTGTGCCATATGTTGTCCATCTTCAGTGAGGATATGTTCAGTTAGCTTCGATTTATCGATATGTCTTTTCTTGATATTGTACTTGTGTTCTTTTGTCCTTACTGATAGAGGTCTCTTCGTTTCACCTGTATAATACTTTCCACAAACACAAGGTATACTATAAATACAATTTTTTGATGATTGTTCTTCATTTTTTGGCTTTGTTTGAGTTAGAATGGATCTCATTGTATTTTCAGTTTTGAACACAGTTTTCACTTGGAACTTATCACCAACACGTTTTATTTTTTCAGATATGCCGGGAATGTACGGTATTATATACACCACAACAAAAACAACCATCAATAACGACGAATATAATACCGTACATTCCCGGCATATCTGAAAAAATAAAACGTGTTGGTGATAAGTTCCAAGTGAAAACTGTGTTCAAAACTGAAAATACAATGAGATCCATTCTAACTCAAACAAAGCCAAAAAATGAAGAACAATCATCAAAAAATTGTATTTATAGTATACCTTGTGTTTGTGGAAAGTATTATACAGGTGAAACGAAGAGACCTCTATCAGTAAGGACAAAAGAACACAAGTACAATATCAAGAAAAGACATATCGATAAATCGAAGCTAACTGAACATATCCTCACTGAAGATGGACAACATATGGCACAGTGGAATAATATCAAAATCATAGGAAAGGAAGATAACAAACAAAAAAGAAAAATAAAGGAATCCGCTTGCATTCTTCTAAACGGAGACAATAGCATTGCTTCCTGTTCAGTTGATATTGATAGAACATGGTATTCACTACTGAAAACTGAACATGAAAATGGTAGATTCAAGAACAATTAATGAAAACATCCTGTAACTCATTTGTAGACTAAAATCACTCATTCATATGCCAACATCAGTATGACACTGAAAAGTGTGAAACTATACGCAGCACAACTTTCAAAGAAAAATAATTTGCATTTACATGTTGAGAACGGGAGCAGAATCGGTCCCGAAACGTCCAAAGATAAGTACAAATTCGATATTTTCTCAATATATCTATATTTCTTTCCTTCAAAAATTTTTTCAAACAAATTGTCACTGACAAGCTACTGGATTTTTCTTTTAGACTCCCTGATAGAAAAATTTGTTAAACGCAGTGACATTTTGGGGCAAATCATCTGATTTGTCCTTCTACAAATATATTGAAATAATACGAATACTTTTATTTTATAGAAACGAGGAGAGAAAATCCCAAAGAACCAAGTAAAATGAATGTACCACCTCCTCGATTAACCTACAGACAGTATTTTTCAACTCATATGCCCCCTTTAACGGATTGTCTTTCACGGACACCCTCTTTCGATAATTTCAAAATGAAAATTGAACATTTTATTTTTTATTCCTCATAGCTATGATAAATTCAAAACGGAATATTCTCAGATATATTTATGAACACAAAAGAAATTGATATAAATATAAAGAAATAAATTGAGAATTCGCATTCTCCGTGTGATAAAAATATTAATTCTTTCTCGGTTTATTCAACAGAAAACAACTACTTTCCTGGCTATATGCCACGTCGAACATTGAATTATATCTGAATAATGAACATGAAAAAATCAAAAAATGGATTTATAAATAAATAAATACATTGAGAATTCGCATTTTCAATATGTGATGAAAATATCAATTCTTTCTCGGTTTATTCAACAGAAAACAACTACTTTCCTGGCTATATGCCACGACGAAATCAAATTATATCTATTGAACACACGATAAGAATTCGAAAACTTGATCTTCTAAAGTTGAGAATTTGCATTTATTTTCAGATGAGAATATGTATTCGCTCCTCGATTCGCACATAACATCATTCTGAATATTTAACAGGAAACAACTACTTTCCTGGCTTTTTGTCACGTCGAACATTGAATTATATATGTTGAACATCCAAAAAGAGAGTATGAAAAATTTTAATCGTTTGAAATTGATAGGTAATTGACAATTTCACAAATCTTATAAATAATATGATGTATCATGATATAAAAAAAACTCAATAATATGTTCAGTATTGAAATAAAAATTGAAATGTATAGGAGAAGTATAATTGTATAAACTCTGATCTTGATGAGCTTGAAACTTCCAAAAAATCATTCGTATCAATGATATGGGAATCATATCTCTCACAGACAGGTTATATGACTTCATTCGAATAAACTCATTTCGGATCTCAAACCCTCCTCAGTAACCTGAAGTCCAGCGATCCTTCAACCACTCTTCATGATATACCCAATTTACATATCTCTTCAATATAATTAAAACTATAATGGAACTGACAATTAGACTGAGAATTATTGATGTTAACACTCAATAATTAGACTTTAGGTTACTTAAAAGGGTTTGAAATCCGAAATGAGTTGATTCGAATGAAGTCATATATCCTACTTGTGAGTGATATAATGCCCATATCACTGATACGAATGAATTTTTTTTTGAAGTTTCAGGCTCATCAAGCTCAGAGTTTATACAAGTTTAATTTTTGTCTTCCTTTTTTTTTGCAATTACGTTACCTCGTTGGTCCCAGCACTGGGACCAAACGCCCCATAAGTCGAAACTTGTGTGTGGTTAGGTAAGTATACAAACACAAACATCCATGGCCTAACTAGGATTCGAACCCATGTCTCGGTGGGAGTCCCCATACGAACTCTGCGCATTCACGCTCTCGACCACCGAGCCGCCATTTCAATTTTCATTTCAATACTGAACATATTATTGGTCGGTTATATTTTCATAATATAATACATCATATTATTCATCACAGTTGAAAACTCTAGTGGAATATGATTTCATTAATGTAATAAATTGGTTCAATTCCATGTTACTCAGCGTCAATTTCAAAAAAACAGTAATAGTTCCCTTTTGTAGCACAGTAAATACGATGCCTGAATTTGAGAGATTACATTTCATCATCTCTCATAACAAAACAATTGCTATATCGATGGAAAATAAAACTAAATATCTAGGTATAATCATTGATTGTCATCTGAGATGGGATCATCATGCTGCATTCGTGACAAAGAAGCTTAGAGGACTTCTACACAGATTCAGATTTTACAGAAAAATATTTGATATGAGATTTCTGAAAATACTATATTCCTCTCTAGTACAAACACACATCACTTATGGTAAACTCACGTGGGGAGGAATAAAAAATAATCATCTGAAGAAATCGGAAGTCACCCAAAAATGGCTGCTAAAAATAATTTTCAAAAAACCATATAGGCACCCTAGCAAACAACTTTTTGAAGAAGCGCAAGTCTTAGATATTAGACAACTTTACTTTCAGTCCTTAATGATAAGACATCACAAATTCAAACATAAGGCTCAACAAATTTTTCATAGACATAATACCCGGAAAAACGGTCTGTCAAAAATTTTTTACTTATCTTTGTCCTGTCCTCTATGCTGAGATTCCGTTCTACTTGAGGGAGAATAACTTCATTAGATCATTCAAAAAAAATCTTAAAGAATGGATTCTAAATACACCAAGAGCAAGAATTCATCAATTAATCAACAGAAAGAACAACTTATGACAGCACTATTTGACATTATATATTCCCTTACTCTTGTGATATTGAGTTATATTTGCAAAAACACATACTATGTTATTGATATCATTTATGAATATTTATATACATATACATATAGGTATATTGCATTATATTTATTGCACTATGTAAACCATACATGCTGCGAGTAGCATATTTCTATAGGTCCTTATTATAAGTTTATTGTATTTATTCACTATTATATTGGCTTTTTTCAACACTATGCTTCATGCTCCATATACCCACATTCAAGGTTCGCCTTTGTGGGTCTTTGAAGTTTGTGTACCGAGCGTGAATCTGAAGATTTGTATATTTCTTGTAGATAATCTAGTTATTTTTGTTATTATTGATTTATTGCACAGTGGTTAATAAATTTACTTATTATTATTATTTGACGGAGAATGTCAATTCTCAATTTCAAAGGGTTTTGATTTTTCATACTCTCTTTTTGGATGTTCAACAGATATAATTCAATGTTTGACGTGGCAAACAGCCAGGAAAGTAGTTGTTTCCTGTTAAATATTCAGAATGATTGTTATGTGCGAATACATATTTTCATCTGAAGGAAAATGCAAATTTTCAATTTCAGTAGATTGAGTTTTCAAATTCTTATCGTGAGTTCAAAAGATATAATTATTCAATGTTCGTCGTGGCATACAGCCAGGAAAGAAGTTGTTTCCTGTTGAATAAACCAAGAAAGAATTGATATTGAAATCTGAAAATATTCCTTTTCAACATAATGTCGTATTCTCATCAAGTAGATAATATCTATAATTTCTATATTAGATATCTCGAATGCATTGAAGCTGTCTGATCTCAATGGAATGAAATAAAAAAAATAAGTTTCTTGTAACAAAATACATATTTCCACCAACTTTAGTGGAATTGAGTTAGTCGAGAAAAACGGTTCGCTCTATACCACCATCGGTTGCCTTATTATTTCATTTTGCTTAAATGAAGTTGTTATTTATTCAGTGTAATATTAATGATAAATGCTTCTGATGATTCGTGAAATATACTTTAGCTCTATTGTAGTCCCGACGGACTCGTGCGGTGTTGCTCGGCAACACAACATAACATTTCACACCGAACATTTTCGATCAATTTGAAGCCGTATTTCGTATCTCTACCATGACAACTGAACAAATTTCTTCAAAATCTTTTCCTTCTCCTTGGGGACGGAGCATGAAATTACACTGGAAATTTTTTGACGTTTATAGGTTAAATGCCATTTACATTCAACTTCAGATTATTTCGAGTTCATTCTATAAGTCAATAAATGAAAACCATTCAGCAACAGTTCACCGTATAATATTATGTAGGTATACTTGCAAATTCGAAATTTACAAAACCATCAAAAATCGTCATTATCCGAGTAATTTTTTAATTTTCTCACCGAATACCACTTTAGCTTCAATTAATATCCGGGAATTTTTTCGAGAACACGAATGGGGAAAATTTTCTAAATATTCGTGTTCTCGAGAATATTTCCGGAAATAATTGAAGCTCTCGTGATATTATAAGTGATAATTCACCGATGGAATTGTTGTAGACTACTGCTAGGACAACAAAATTTCCAACAGTGATAGTTATCTAAAATCTGTGAAACAATATTCTGTATTCATCGTGTATAACCCTATACACGTCCATGATCATTATAAATCCCGAAGTAATTATGTATTCTCGGTAGGTAATATGAAGATGTTCTCCAGATGTCAAGAGGGACGGTTTGGCTTATAGATGATGACCTGTTCTTCGAAAAACAGATGGAACACTCTTGAACCGTAGGTATAACCCCGAAAATATGGACATTTCGAAAACGAAAACCGCTTCAATAGTCTTAAGTTGTTTTCGATAAACATCCCATAGCATTCTGAGATGATTTTTGTGACATAAATAACTTGCCCAGCTTGAAGTTTGAAATGTTTATTGTCAGTGGGGCTGACAGAAAAAAAAGATGTTCGGTAAGCTTGGGAGAATGGAACTCTGAACATTTTTGTTTCATTTGTTTTTTCAGGTCATTACATTTTCTCTTGTTTCTGTCTGCCTTTGTTAGTTTGTTCATGAGGTAATTATAGGTAATTGTATGCCAAAATATACAATGCCAGTAAAGCAGTGTTGTCACGTTAACTTACTGATATCATTCTCGAATTCCATGCTGAATTATTAGATAGATAGATAGATATTACCTATTTCGGGTAACAATTTGAAAACTGACAACATACAGCTAGGGTGGTCTATTTTATAGTAGCAGAACATTGACAATCGATATGGAAGCTCTCATTTGAAGAATGGAAGATCCTTTACCTCAATATTGGTCGTGAAAGAAGTATTGTTTCTGTGAAACAAGACACTAAAATTGAAAATACATTTGTGATTTCAACGATAGTGGGCATTTTTCCTATGAAACTGAATGTTCTTTCATATATTATATTGTGATCAATATGTACCTGCTGTCTTCGTAACAAGAAACATTGATATTGCCCTAACGGCGCTACTAGTATTGATATCGAATGAAAAATACAACGCATGTATTTACTTACATAATCTATGCTTACATAGATACTCAGTATGTCGCCAGAATATCTCGTATTCTTATTGTGTGGTTTTTCAGTAATTGAAAGAATAGTTATTTATTATACAAGGGAAAAAATTAGTAGATTTTAGTTCCAGGTTGTGTTGTCTCCCGACGCGTAGCGGAGGGAGACAAAAAACCGTGAGCTGAAATCTAATATTTTTCCCGTGTATAATACACTACTTTTTTTGTGACAGAATGAAGGACGAATCAATATTGAGAAAATATCACATTATTTTGAAATCTGAAAATTATCAACGTGAAATTTCAAGTTTTTAACAGTAGGGACACCTGCGTTGTAGCATCTTTATCATTCTTTTGAAGTAATCAAATATCTGATGTCACTTCTGTCAGTCTAATTCTGTGATTTCATTTCAGAAAATTGCGAATTTAGTGGTTGTTTAGTAATATAATATATGTAACCGCGAAGTCGAATGAAAGATAGAAGGACTTGCAGTTCTTTCTCGGAGACGGTATTATTGACTCATTTTTCGGAACTATAGCACAACAAAAGCCATCAACATATATATGTGATATATATCCGGGAAAAAAGTACCCACTTTTTTTTCACGTGCGAAAAGTAATTTATGAAAAGTGACATTTTATAACATGCCAACAGAGATGAAATGCTAAACTTTTTTCCCGTCACAGAAAAAAATCATTTTTTCTCTCGAATTGAACGTCCTGGTTCTTACCAACAATGTTTATACAGGGTGAATCATGACTAACCAGCCATAGCCTAATGGTAGATAGAGGAAGTCAAGGTGAGTTGATATACAGGGTAACTCACGGTCGATGGTACGTTAGACGTTTATGGAAAACGCAACGCAGGATTTTTCTGAAAATTTCGCATCTTACATTTTATCACCTGTTCTATCGATCTAGAATATTTTCGAAATTGCGACATTGCCGTTTCTATCAGAAAGTCCTAGCAACTTCACTTTTTTAAATGGAACACCCCGTATATTAACAAATATTTTAGAATTGCCTTTTCATTACAATACTCTTTTTTCAATAAATCCCTATACCTATCTCTATCGGTTTTCGAGATGAAAAATAATTTGTGTTGAATATGATCCAAAACATATCCCTAATTAAACTTATGTAAATCAGGGCTATCGAATCATAAAGAGTTGATATTTCAGTGGTGGTTTAGACAGAATTGATGTATTCAATTTACACCGAGAAGTCGCCTCCATATCATACAGGGCGTGCTGGAATTATTATGATATCCGTTGTTCATACAAGTGGTCGAAAGTTCATTTTTCCAAATGGAACCCACTGTTTTTCACTCAATAAATTGAAAGACGAATAAAAACGCTACAAGATAACATAGTATATCCCTATACCTAAATCATCAAAGCCGCTTTTTGTGAAAAAAATATTTTTTGAAAAAGTTAATTTTAGATAGCCATGGAAATATCAAACTCATGACAGTTCGGTGACATTAATGAGTAATTCAGTAATCGTTATTGACAGTGTTTCAATAAATCTCCCAGAATGAACGCGAATATCGATTATTCTTATGAAGTTATTGATTATACACGGGCAATATATGTGATCAAATCATTGCCAGAACTTGCAGAAAATTCAACCAAATGTATCCTGAATTGACACCAATGAACAAGAGGAAGTTTGTGAGATTACGAAATGATCTCATCACTTCAGACTTTCAAACATATACCCTGAAAGTAATCCAGGTAGATAAAAAAAAACGATTATATCAGCGTACCAATTTTAAAGTAATTGATTCTCGAAGATTATTATTCTTCATTTTATCCTCCTCGGATCCCAGGTATCATATGTGATACCACGGTTGAAATTTTTTTTCTATTGTCTAGCGCGTGATATCATTTTACTGCCCGCTGGTATCGCATCTGATATGGGTCAATCAATGAGCAAAAATTCGTACGATCGCAGTTCACTCGACTGAAGCGAATTGTTTGATTTTTTGTGATAATCTGTCCTGACCCCATTGCCGACAGAAGTAAAATTTGACAAAATATGAGTAGCAGGTATTTTTCATGATTTTTTCGCTCAAATAGTTCGATAAATAGTTGAAGAAGATTTGTGCCTACATTGTAGGATATAATTAGTCAGATATTTATTATTTTACATTCCTAACTTGTTTGGTATCATTTATGATACCAGGGGACTCAAACTATAGCTTCATCTGAAATATAATATTCTTTGTGAAATTCACGGATGCAGAATTCGAGGGAATCGCAAATAATTTGGACTTGGATGAATCTGACTTGGATGCAAATTTGTTTGGGGACGACAACGATGGTTGGGACGAACTGAACAACCCTACGCATGTTCAAGTATTAGAAGCTAGTGATGATGAAATGGTGGTTACTAGTGACTGCTAGTGGATTTGATTCCGAGAGAGTAAAAGGAAAGGGAGGAGGAGAAATTTCGGCCTCCAACAAGCAAAATGTTTGCCATGTAATGGCAATTTGTCAAAAATTCCTGATGTTTCGGAGGCTGGACACCAGGGTATACCAATA
This sequence comes from Phaedon cochleariae, assembly GCA_918026855.4. NCBI lineage: Eukaryota > Metazoa > Arthropoda > Insecta > Coleoptera > Chrysomelidae > Phaedon > Phaedon cochleariae. The sequence goes on from OU896723.1 coordinate 10,001,407, forward strand.
GTTTCAGACATATTGTCAAGAAATCGTTTTTTCACCCTCCGAACGCAGATCAAACTTGTTGACGATGATTCCGTATCAAAAGAAGCTGCCATTTTATTGTATGGGTCTGAACCCAAGGTATCATTAGTGATAACAATATTTTTGGAGAATTGATTTATCAAAAAATTTTCATCCATGGATATTAGTGTTTTTAACCACCATAAGTCCCTATATTCTGTAAGGCATCAATAAATTCACAATAATTTTGTGTTGGGCCCGAGGAGGATAAATTTTTTTTTTTTTTTTTTTTTTTTTATAATTGAATTCAAATAAAAAAAAACGTTATGAATTCATTATTTTGTCTATTCACCCGGAAGACATTAAGTTGGAAAAAAGCTGAACATTTAACAGGTAAGATGGTCCGTGACGCGTGACATCCTGATCACGTGTCATCTCGCTTCCTGGAAAGGAAGAAGCGGAAACCTTCTAACTTTAGTAGTGCATACTGATGCATTTTATATTCACATTAGAGGATATCTACCTGTTCGTTATAATTGCAGTTTGTTTACTTTTTCCTAAGCAACGTTGCCGCGAACATAATAAAAGAGGTAGGGGAGACCGGAAAACATTGTGACATAGGTTAGGTTAACTATACAGTGTGACCAAGATAAGGTAGCATAGTACGGGGACCAACAAAGTTGCGCATTCCGGGGGTCATTCCAACAGCATTACAATATATCCGAAATTATTCATAGTTTTTTTTATTGATAATGAGAAAAATATATTTAAAGAAAATCTATGTTATTTTTTTCTACGTTATGATTTGGAGATACAGCAAAACTGAGGATCATTGTGGTTTTAGATAAGATTCAACGTGGTATGTATATTGATTTTTTCATAGGACGTTTCGTATTCGTTGAACCATCATCAGCTAATTTTGTTCAATACGGTTCTGATCAGGTATTCAAAGATTCTGAAAGCATTTTTAATGTGATATACAAAGTGATGTGGATGTGATTCGTACTAGTTTCAGCCGTCATCAAAGTTCTTTCGAACTTCCGAAGGAAAAATAAACATATCCATACTGGGAATGGTACGAAGGTACTGAATGATGGACATAACGAAATTGCTTTCGATATCTGTCATGTTTCTCTGTCAATTGAGATAATTGAAACATCATTCTGACAATTAGTGCTTATTTGACAAATCGCGATCTTGCAAATAAGCTCGATTATTGCAACATCGATCTCATTAGTTATTAGCACTTCATTTTCACATCGATGTTGCAATTTACTTGATCGCAAGATTGATGTTGCAATTGAGCTCAATTTTCTAGGGCGATCTTACAAATAACTTCATTTACAGATGAATCTTAGAATGGATATGGTATGAAATGATATCAAAATCATAGGAAGGAAATATAGCAATGAAAAAAGGAGAATCTCCTCGTATTTCTCCTGAACGGAGATAATAACGCTTCCTGTTCAGTTGATATACAGAATGTTGCCTAATCGTTACGCATGGAGCATGTGAATTCCAACATAGCAAGACACGGATTCGTGTATCGTATACGTCTCCGCCGTTACAAGGCCGATATGTTGCAAATAACGGTTCGATTTTGTAATCCGAGGCTCAGCCGAGGATTATGACAATCAAATCCGTTATTTGCGTATCGGCTGTGTGTCGTTCGAGACCAACCACGTATAGTTTATGCAAAGTCAGTTGGAAAAACATATCACCGCAAGCAGTCGGTCCCTTTGGAAGTTCAAAGAGTGCGGCAGCAGAAACTATACCTCGTTGTTTCACAAAATAACCCCAACATTGTGTTGTTATGGGACAGGTAATGGCCGCTAGCCGTTAAAAAATCTTAACGGGCGGTGACTGTTAACATCAACTCTTCAATTGTCATCTGAATCCTCTGAAATCAGAATAGCAGTATGGGCGTACAAAAACTGTTGAACGGAGGGCGTTGGTCTTCCTAACTGACATGTTAGTAAAAATGCAATTCTGTCTTCATACTCTCATGAACAATCTGTAGATGGAATACATTTCTCTAACATAGTACATTGTACAAGGTATTCAGTTCTCGATGCTCTTGCGCGATATCTCACTTATTTTTGGAGATAGAGTGTGACGAATAATGCCAAAAACAGAAATTTCATAGTCATTCCATGTTATCGAGTTACAGGGCGGAGTTGAAAGTTCTCACTTTTTGAGCACCTTCTGTATATTGGTTACGTATCAACAGATAGGTAGGATGAATGAGAACAAAGCCTTATATAACTTTGTACGTGAAATACAGTGGCGTACTTATTTTATATCTGTATGTTCAGAAAACGAAAGCATGAATATTTTTTCCAAAGGGACACCCTGTTTCTATCCAGTTCAATTCAGATTTCTCATAGCTCTTCAGAAATATATGCGAGTTGATATTTTCTTGATTGGAAAAATATTTTGGCTCAATTTCCTGAAAATGAGCGATTACAGAGATAAAATTAGCACGCCACTGAATTACACGTTGAGAGTTATATAAGGTCTCCTGCCGATGAGTTTGGAAATACCCAAGATACGGGGGTTGCTCAAAAAGTTAGAATTGTCAACATCGCCCTGTATCTCAAAAATTTTGAAGACATTATTCGTTTCACAAAACAGTAAGGCAGTGATGTGGAAATAACCGGAACACTCTATCTCCAAAGATAACTGAGATATCACGAAAAAGCATCGAAAACTGGGCAAACTGTACAAGGTTCTAACTGTGACAGTTATTTTCACACCAACGTAGTGAAAAATATCATTATTATCCAGGGACCAAGATAATTTCCAGAGGCTTCAGCCCAGGGATATGAGGTCCCGTATTCTTAAGTACCAAGGCTTATATTGAATAATTTTCACCACAAGTGAGACCGAAATATGGACCTTTTGTCACTATGGAAGCAATATTTTCAAAATTCGCCATGATCATGACAGCATATGACAGATTATTGATCAATACCTACTAATACAGTAACTTTATACATCACAGTATGCGTGAAATCCAGTAATTCTGATTTTTTGCAGACTTGTTCATGATATTTACCTAATGAATAATCCAATTTTGTGACCTTGAGCGCCGAACGCAACTTTGTTAAAAATCGAAAAAACTTCGAAAATAACTCTCTCAGATCATTTTTTAAGTAGACCAAATTTGCTACAATATGATATAAAAACTGTCTCTGTAGACTCATTAGTTTCCGAGATTGAGCCTTTCAAAGTTTATCATTTTTTTCGAACTTCGCAATTTTTCGCAATCCAGTCGTTCTGATTGAATTTTGACCCTGATTATACAATCGAAGCTCTGTACTTTCATGATGAGATGATGAGAAAGAAAATAAGGAGTGTGAACGAGGATGTTTGAGCTGAGCTACGAATAATGAGATGAAAAAGATAAGTTCAACAAAAATCAATGAGTTTATTCGTTAGGAAATAGAGTAATATCAAAGATCGAGAAATTAGATTAATTTAGCCCTCTTGGAAGGTCCGGTTGAGGTTCGTCTGTATTGGGATGGCATATCCTCATCAGGGGATGGTGATGAATCGTCGACTTCTCTTGATGTATTTAGGAAACCTTTCAGAGTATTATTTCATTCAGTTTCGGTTAGATTTATTGTGAAAAATGAAAACTTAATATGATATTGAAGGAAAAATGCGAGTAACGTGTATTTTGGTGGATAGTGGAAGCCATGCAGATCGGAAAAATTTGCTTAGTTTTTTCACATTCCTACTGTGATTCTGTGAGAAACTCTGTGCATTATCCACAGATGAAAGATCTATCAAGAATGAGAAGAGAAATGTGGATAGCAATCAAGACAATAAAGGATCTAACCAAAGGATGTGTAGCAGGTACCTGAGAGAAAACCAATACTTATTATAGCTAGAAAGTCCCGTGGTTTAGATTGCCTAAAAAGTTTGAAAACGTGCTACAGGTGGGTCGCATTCGTGATTTCACACGAATAGTACTAGCACACTCCGTCGGAGGTAATCGAAACTTCATCCCGCTAGAGTATATTCGAGTGACGCCTAAAACATTGCAAAAAATTGCGGAGTTCGAAAAAAATTATAAACTTTGAAAAACTATTGGGTATACAGAGACAGTTTTTGTATCATATTGTAGCAAATTGAATCTGCTGAGAATTTTTTTTTCAAAAACTAGTCCTTCAGGGTTATAATCGAAAAAATTTGAGAAAATACGATTTTTTTGCGGATTTTTCGATTTTTGACAAACTTGCGTTCGGTGCTCGAGGTCACAAACTTGGATCATTCATTAGGCCAACATCATGAACAAGTCTGCAAAAAATCAGAACTACCGGATTTTACGCATACTACCCCCATATGTTCAGGCGACAAAGTTACTGGACTATACTAAATTCGAGTTACATTCCTGCAATTTGAGCAATCGATTGAATCACACCTGTTATTCTGCACCGAGGAATCTAACCTTGGAATCCCTTGCAATATTAGTGAATCACCCTGTACAATGCAGTTACTGAACCAATGAGCTGGCAACATTGAACACTAGTTCCTCTGGACGTCATTCAGTTAGTGAATGGCGACTCTTTGGCGCTGAATGATAAGATTCCGTAATGCGGATTGAATTAATAAACTAATATAAATATCCTCTTCTTTTGTTGCTGGATATTCATCCAATATTGACTATCCATGAATGTTGATTCTATATATGAAAACCCAGGATAATATTCTTCATTGTGCCACAACGATGAAACCGAAGTCATTAAAATTGGTGAAGACCAAATGAAACTCGTACCACATATTGCTGAAGTTCATGTGGAGCAGAAAAGATGGAGGTTCAAGCTTTTTCGACTTTTCCAAAAAATATGCTAGCAGTACCTTTTCTTCTACGTTTCTTCTTTGATCTCTTGATAAACTCAGATAACTGTTTTTCATATCGTTCTCCAGATTTTTTTGGTAATAATTGGCCTTTAGCTTCTTGAGCTGCCTTTTCAATTTGTTCCATCGCGATCAACGTCTTTCATATTCATTTATTCATTTATATTCTACTTAGTTACTTGTCATAACATACCAAGATTTTCAGTTGCCGATGGCAATCATGATCTGTACCAGCATAGTTACTGAAGTCGTTGACATAGTAAACAATCATCCCTTTCGATGATATTTTAGAAATAGAGCAAGTACAGTTCAGTAGCATTCAATTTTTTTTCGTCATTATTTCTTCAACGTTTTACCGATCCTGAAGTGCATAAAATAGTATATCAACCTCGGGACAGAAGGATATTGAATCTCTCGACAAATTATATAGCCCTCTCGTTGGTCGGTCTATAAACTTTTTGTCTAGGGATTTAAAATACCACATTATTTCCTATGTATAATGTACTCTAGTCACCGCTCGAAATGGTGGATAACTGATTATCTTCGAATTCAGTTATCTCAAAACTGGGATCACCAATCTCGAATTTGTTATTCTTTGAGAATTCGCATTCTCTATGTGATGAGAATATTTACTCTTTCTCAGTTGATTCAATAAAAAACAACTACTTTCCTGGCTATATGCCACGACGAACATTGAATTATATATATTGAACACACACACGATAAGAGTTTGAAAATAAAATATAAAAACTTCTGAAATTGAGAATTTGCATTCTCCTTCAGACAAAAATATGTATATGCACACATAATTCTGAATTTTCAACAGAAAACAACAACTTTCCTGGCAATTTGCCTCGTCGAACATTGAATTATATCTGATGAACATTCGAAAGGAGAACATGAAGAATAAAGAATAAAATCCTCCGAGATCTAGAATTGACATTCTTCTTCAAATCGGATGAGAGATAATATTTTCCATATCACTGATATGAATGATTATTTTTGGAAGTTTTCAAGCTCATCAGGATCAGAGTTTATGCCAGTATACTTCTACTATACATTCCAATTTTCATTTCAATGCTGAATATATTGGTAAGTTATATAACTTACTATACATCATATTATTCATTGTTATCTCCTTCTCTAATGATGGACAACATAATGACCGAGTGGAATGATAATTGAATAATTGGAAGAGAAGATTACAACCAGAAGAGAAGAATCAAGGAATCCGCCTTCATTCTTTTGAACGGAGACAATAGCATTACTTCCTGTTCAGTCGATACACATAGAACATGCTATTCACTACTGAAATCTGAGAATAAAAATGATGACTTCAAGATTAACTAATGAAAACATCCTCTAACTCATTTGATTACCGACGTCACTGAGAACTGAAAAGTGTCAGGACAAATACGAATTTGCAATACAAAAAATTCATTTTTCATGTTGAAAACGGGAGCAGATTCGTTCCCGAAACGTCCAAAGATAAGTGAAAATTTGATATTTCCTTTATATACCTTTTTTATATTTTTATTGAATCGAGACGAGGAGAGAAAATCCCAAAAAATCTGGAATAAATTTTGCGATAATCTTTCATTGCTATGAGCAAAATAAACAGAAAGGAGCCTTCTAAAATTGTTCGAACACGAATTTATGAAATTTTCACTGAAACAGACCGATTAGTATGGTTCGGGATTTTCAATTCATTTCCTGAACTGATGAAGCTCTCTCAGTGAATACCAACTCCATTCGAGTTGCTCTATTAAATTCGTCTGCAATACGTAACGATAGATGGAATCAAGCAAACAATACTGCTATATTGCGAGTGGAATACAAAGAGTTTCAATATTGGAAATTCCTGATGACTTCCGAAGCAGGGAAAATGGTATTGATCGTCATCAGGGATTGATTTACTATCGCTTTCATGCACAGCAGACCATGAAGTTTTAGTTTTCTGATTCAGAAACAGATCATAAAGAAGAACGAATAAACAGGGTGAGTCGGTTTATTGTAGCAGGACTTTAACAGCTTGAAGAAGATACTAGTTCATGCTATACAGGAGATGTAATATTTTTATACCGGGTGGCTACGGAAGTATTGCCTAGGGAATATCTCAGTTATTGTATGAAGTAGGTTTGTGAAATTGGGAGCGTCGATATAATGACATTTGAGCTAGAATTTGAGCATATTGACATGTCGGAGTTAACTTCCGGTCTGACCGGAAGTAACATCAACTTTCTTATTTTAAACGGAAACCCTATTTTTTTTTCTTCTCGCTTTATTCAGCATTAAATTCCCTTTCTAATGACATATCACAAGTTGGTATCTAACCAGAAACTAGATCAGAAAAAAAATATTATTGAAATTCACCGAGTAGGCCGTGGAAGCAAAATGAAAGCATAAAAATGACTTTCTATTATATCATTAGAAAGGAATGGTTATGCTGAATAGTACAGGCAAGAAAAAGTTGTATGTTCCTATTTAAGTTATGGACCTACAGAGTATTGTTTTTTTCCTAATTTTTCCAATATTTTTTTTGTCGGCTTTTTATAACGCCGACGAATGAAAATAAAATATCACAGTAGTAGCAACTGTGATCAAGTGACGTATGGTTTCCATAGCCAACTTTTCAATTTTTGGCTTTCATTTTGCTTTCACGGCCTACTCGGTGAATTTCAATAATAATTTTTTTCTGATCTAGTTTCTGGTTAGATACCAACTTGTGATATGTCATTAGAAAGGTAATTGAATGCTGAATAAAGCGAAAAGAAAAAAAATAGGGTTTCCATTTAAAATAAGAAAGTTGATGTTACTTCCGGTCAGACCGGAAGTTAACTTAGACATGTCTATATGCTCAAATTCTAGCTCTTATGTCATTATATCGAAGCTCCAAAATTCACAAACCTGCTTCATACAATAACTGAGATATTCCGTAGGCAATACTTCCGTAGCCACCCGGTATATTATTTTGTGTTTTTTCTTGTTTTGCCATTGAGAATCATTCAACACATCTTGTGGAAGCTTCTCATCATCCCAAGTCTCTTACCAATTTATTGAAAAATGTCAAATAGAGTGTGTTCGGAAAATGAAGTTCAATCACAAGTAAATTATTTTCTGCATTTATCTCGAAATCCATACAGTTCCCGAGAAACATATATAAAAAACAAAAAGTATTCCATCGAAACAGAGAATCTGAATCAATTTTTCATTGAAAGCAGAGGCAGCATATATTGGTATATTGGAAGCTCCCAGGCATATATTATGTTCACATGAACTCTTATGGGGTGTCCCAGAATAACTGGAGATGAAAATAAGATGAACATATTCTTATATCAACCTGTTCCTGAAAATGCTCCTGAGGGCCTTTTGAGAGTAGGTTCCTTAATGCAGATATCCTCATCAATGACGAAATTTGATACTGAGAATTGGTTCGATTTCACAAATCGTTTCATGGTAAGGAAAAATTGATATAATATACAGGGAGGTGCGAAACTTATTTACCGATGCTATAAAAAATATTTTTTTCGTTTCTAGATTTATCTCATTTCTACTACCAGAATGATATTCTTCAAGCTCTTTCTCATTAGAAAGGTATTCTTGTTGAGATGCCATAAAACGAACCTTTTTCGGGAAAACGGACATTTTAAATTTTCATGTCCAAAAAAATTCATCTAGAGAATAAGTTTGTGAAATTTAGTCAATTCCTATTGCGGATACCTTCTCAAACGATCATCATCAGGGTTACCTCTAATAAAACAGAAGTAACTTGAAATGAACAATTTCAATTATCAGTTTCGAATTTAATTTTTTATCATGAAAACACACGTTTTGAATCATCATGCATTTTTGCACACACCATCATAATGAAAAATGACATTTTTCTTGAATGTAGTTTGTTTCACGGCATTCTGATAACAAATCGTCTTCGTGGAAAAGTGTTTGATAAATCATATACTGGTAGTAGAAATAGATAGATGAAAATCTTGAAAAGAAAACTTAGAGAATTTTTTTTATAGCATTGGTTACGAATTTCGCACCTCCTTTGAGATCGAATTACCGTTAGGTACCGAATTTCATGATTCCAGAATCAATAATGACAAAGATAATTGAAGAACACTGGTAGGTACTCACTGCCTTCAAAGAGCTCTGGCGTCATTAGGAAGTATTTTCGGACACATGTCGATAGGATAATTTTTTTAAATTTTTATCTGCCTAAAAACTTCCCAACGTATAGGTACTAACGTTATTTCCTTATCACACATTCTCTGAGAATGTTCCGCAGTGGCTCGCCGGAGAAGAATATGCCAAGGCTCTGCATATTTCGAGCATGAGCAGCTAAGAAACATCCCCCTGAACAGAATACTGACCCTCTGCGAAGGAATAGAGCTGTTCAGGGAATGACCATGGCCACATAAAATGAGGCTCACCCCCACCCCATCCCTTGACTTGGGCTAGAAGGCTAGGGGCCCTAGCTGGATTGAAGCGGGTTCGGCAGCCGGACTAGTGAGAGCTCTAGCGTTGGGACAAATTGGGGCTCTGAAACGAACTCTGGGCTCGGTCGACGGACCTCAGGGCACCGAAACAGAGGGTTCACATGGAGACCCATACGAAGAACTGACTGCGGTTTGGCACCGGGAAAGCAAGTAACCTGGCTCCTCTGGAGGTCTGGAATGAGCCGGGAAAAGGAACACCTCATGAATGGAAGGAAATCGCCGCCTCTCTACAGAAAAGTTGTCAGAGGTGGGGGACGAAACAACAAGGGTAACACAATGGATCCAACCGAGCGGTCTAAGTGAACTGAGGGCTTCATAGAGCTCGCCTCCTGACTCCATAATCCAAATAGGTACTAACGTTATTTTGGGGCACCCTATCGAACCTCAGTTCATTAGTTCCTGAAGTAACACCCATTGGACTTTGCTTATTCATCCGGAATATTTTTGGTTTTTGAGATGATAGATTTGATCCATATTGTATAATCCTAGGTGGAACCTATATAAAGCACGTCCTAATTCTGTTCTGTGTTCTATAATATGTCACTTCGAATCAATGCATTTCATGATTTTGACTTGACGTTTGACATTGCGATGTTGTGTTTTATCCTCAATGTCATTATTATCATCACGTGTCATTTGTGATGAGTTGACTTCGATTTATCAAACTCACATTTACATCTTGGTTTTTCGAGAATAAGTTTCGAAAAAAAAGTTCTGAAATATCAGGCTCCCATAGAACTCGAATCATGATTCCTTGACATTGGCTCTACGCGGTTGGAAATGTGAAAACTCTACGAACGATAAGATTTCCACCAAAATCTGTAACACACGTCATGTTTCTAACACAGTAGCTTTGTCAGGTGGTATAAATACTGGTACAATGAACTAAACTAATCTTGGCTTGCTCAACTTTGATATATTCTCAATCTGAAGGATTAGTTACCCGTGGACAAGTTCGATAAACCTTCATTTTCGCAAATTAGGTGCAATATCTACATTGAAATACGGTACACCGGATTAACATGAAAGGGTTGATACAGGCAAATACATATTTTATAACCTACTAAAAACTCAAATTCTCAGTAGGTAATAATATGTATTTGCTGAATCTAAATATTCTGTAATAGCATTGAAAAAAAAAAAGTATATTGGTGCTGAAAAATAAAGAAATCTATCGTGCATGTAAGAACTTTGACATCGTATCATTGTTTTCCATATGCAATTATTTCATTACCCATAGCACACTTTCATGATATTTCGTCATAGGAGGAGAATATAAAGAGTATTTTTTTGTAAAATCTCAATTATATGTCTAGATTGTGGATTGAAAATATAAATTCAATATATTGTTCAAAAGGAATTTTTATACTGAATCGTAATATACTGAAAAAAAAAATGCACTTCCCGTCAAACCGGAAGTGTCATATTACTTTTGATACTAGCAAATTTTTACAGTCATCCAAACGAATCTATGTACGAAATTTGAAACACTTATTCAAAATAGCAACGAAGATACAGGGGGTCAAATTGGTTCCGGGTCACCCACTATAATCCATAATTATTTGCATTCTGCTACGACCGATACTGAGACTACAAATTTTCGTCGATTTCACACAGCGACCAATGATAGGTACTTACTTGTCATACTGGAACAATAATACAAATGTAAACGAAGTCACTTATCCACAGTAGATGATGAACCATTTACCACTAATTATCATCAATTTAATAACTGTCACATAATAAAGACGGATCGTCAACTACAGAACGCTAAAAAATATTTATAAGAAATACCAATACATTAAAGAAAAACAATATAGATTCGGTGGGAGACCAAAATGGCGACCGATGGAACGTGATGGGAAAGTTAAAATGTCAATGTTTATAGTCGAATAAACAGGACCGAACTGGAACAATGGAACCAGATACACTTTTCCAAGAAAATGATACGCACCACCAAGAAGTAGCCAAAAGTTTAAGAAATAGCAATTACACGATCAAGTTAGAATTGAACAGTTTAACCTTATCGTTTTTCAACATTTCTTGTTTGGATTTACTGATTTATCTTTCTTATTACTCCAGAAACACCATTTTATAGCGTTTCATAGTTTTATGAAGTATTAATATCGAAATCAAACAACGAGGAAACGAAAGGGAATACGAAGTCACAAATCAACGTTTCAACACTATTTGCGGTTCTGAAATCACCAATATAATAATGTACCATTCAGCTGTGACGCTTCCATTAATGATCACTAGTTCCATACAACCAGACAAAGAAATGCCTCTCCAGAGCATAGCCTGCTACTTCCGGCATTATAATGCCAATTGAATTCAATAAAATCATGTCATGCCATAAAATTGTGGTCCTGGAGAAATAGGAAAGATAATGGAATAATTCCAGAGAAGGAATGTTAAAGAAGTATTAAGCTAGAGTGTGCTTCAAAATTCATCTTGATAACGAATCTGTCACACACCACAGGATATTACAAATTTCATCTATCATTCGAAACAAAAATCGTCCAAATCGGACTACTAGTTTCGACGATAATGTATCTCTAACTTTTTGGTGGTGGATCCATTTTTTGGGGAAGTGTATAATCTTTGGAAGAAGTCTATGGTAACTCAAAATTGAATGGTGTAGATCATACGTCGAGGGGTAAATCTCCTTGGAAGTCTGGTGTACACTCCGTTGGAAGTGTTTGGAATTCTTTGGAATTCTTCGGATGTCTTTGGGAGTCTTTGGATGTCTTTGGTAGTCTTTGGATGTCTCTGGATGTCTTTGGATGTCTCTGGATGTCTTTGGATGCATTTGGAAATCGTTGAGAGTCTTTGGAAGTATTTGGAAGTCTTTGGATGTCATTGGAAGTCTTTGGAAGTCTATGTTAATTGGAAGTCTGGTGTACACATTTTTCCTGGAGATTTACCCCTCGTCATACGTGGAATATTTGGTTCAAGATTTATAGAACATATGGCTCACTCCAAATATAATCGGTTTGTTAAATCAAGTGTTGGCCTAACACGCTGTTATTTGAACCAAAACTGTTCTCTGAACCGTGACATAATTCTGATGTATAACTAGCATATTGCCAATTCTCACCATATCATTCTCAATTAATTGTGGTTTTTCGGGAGAATATTTCGAAAAATATCATAGAATCCACTAGTCTTCATTTCACTACCAGTTCTACGCAAAATGGCATCTTAGTTGCCGAAATTCGTATTCTTGTTTTCATAAATATTAATGTGACCACAGTCTTCAAAACTTCATTATTATGGCACTCAGGTCACAGGAGTTGAATATAGTTTCAATAGCATAATTATTTTTTTTACAAATGTCAAAAAATGACAAGGTTCGCGCATTGATCACAAATTGCGAAGTGACCCTTTTTTTCAGTTTCCTACGTTACCATGATATCTTGCACAATACAATGCGCGAGGTAAAACAGTGCGCGAAGTATCTACTTCGCGCATTGTTATGTAAAATATATGAGATATTTATATTTCAACTGTATGGTCCTCAATCGAGCAAACATTGACGAAATTATTTATTTCTGAATGTTCGACAATAACTTTGTTTTATCTCTTGGAGCGCACGAAAGAAAATTCCTATTATGTTCGTGGAACATCTTGCGTATCTAGGGAGGATACGCTGAGGCCTTTTAAGCCAGTTCAACACTATTTTTTTTATCAAGCTAAGCATATTTTTACCTAAAAACGATACTTTCTGACGTTTGTAGAAAAAATGTTGTTTGCAACTCGAGCGCGAAATACTTTGGTCATCTCGACTATTCTTTAACTCGGCTACGCCTCGTTAAAAAAATCAGATCTCGATCACCAAAGTAGCATTTCGCGCTCTGGATACAAAAACAACTATTGACTATTGAAGACAGGTAGAAAAGCTGCATATTATATTCCATTTCTCTATCATCTCTTCCGGAATTGAACATTTGACAACGTCAATTATTGTTTCGGAATAACAAACGGGATTCTGATAGTGTGTGTTAAAAAAATAGTTATTCGTTTTACTAGGCAGAAAATAAAAAGATTTGATTGAACGGCTGGCGTTTCATTGCCTAGGCGTAGCCGAGGCTAGGAAACAAGACATTTTTCTGCCATGTGAAACATATAAATTTTTCTCTAAATTCTTTTATATTTTACGCTGAGTCCAATTGATCCATTATTGTTTGTTCACCCAAATTCATTGTCAATTTTGATTACCAATTTGATTCAAATTACTTGGAACGTTGCATACCAACAAAATTTTTCTGCCTAAGCAGTAGAAGTACACTTTTCCTGCCTGTTAAGTGTTCACTTTTAATGTAATTTGGAGAATATAGTTATTTGTTTTAATAGACAACAAAGTAGTAACTTGACTGCCGCGGCTGCTAGTTCATAGCCGAGGGTAACGAGGTTAAGAATTCAACATTTCACATTTGACGTCTTGATGTTTCAAAATTTGAACACCTTGAATCCTTCAAAACTTCTAACGAATTTTTTAAACTACTATTTTTGTAATCATTCTGAAATTTTGTTGGAGAATAGTATATTCTTCAACGAGCGTATACTGATAGCTATTATTCCCGAGGATATGATTCCGGAATTATCCGAGTAGAAGACTATACTTTCTCTACGACTATACGATAGTCAGAAATTTAATGTAATCTAATTATTATTTATGAAAATAATATACTTGATGTATGAATTTCAATATTATAATACAATTGACAGGAATCTTTAATATTCAACGAACTCAATGATGAAACAACACAATGATTAATAGGTCAGTAAATTATGTTTCTCGTACTTAGTGACTAAATTTTTGGTGATATTTTCTGACTGACATTTTCGTTCATATTGCTAGTTGATGTTTTTTGTGTGAAGGAACTGTTATTTGATGATAATGAACATTGTTCGATTCATTGAAGAATTCGAATCTGCCGTTTTTTTAGGTACCTATCTGAAAATGCAATCTGGGCTAGTCCTGTCCATGTTCTCGGATATCCTCTAGTCGAGCTTTAGCCAGGTTTAGCGTCTTGCCGTCCCGTGCTTCACCTTATAAGAAGGCAGGTCTCATATAACATACGCAATGGTTATGTAATTGCCTAAGCAATTGAACTTTTATTGAACTTAATAAAAATCGACAAGTTGGCAATTGTCTAGGACCGGAAATATCCTCCGTATACGGACAAAGGTTGGCTGTCTAGAAGCGTTCATTGACTTTTCATTTTCCCAGGACTATAGGCGATATTGGATTCAAGATATAGATTGAGATTGATTAATCATGTGACAACTCCGTAAACCTAGAGTTTGAAACGGTATATACATATATATATTTATATTTCAGAACAAATTTCAAATTTCGTCCTGTATTGGGTTGAAGTGTGATCCCTCATTAACACAACTGTTTTTGATTTACGTCAATATCTCATTTTACAGAGAGGATACACGTGTTTCAAGAAAGTATGGATTTTTCTTTCTGCAGAATTTTATTCTGTTAAAACTATCAGAGATGACTGGACGATATCAGATACTTTTGAAATTGCTCTTGCTCTAGTTTCTGTCTTAATTGTTGAATCAAAGTTCATCACTCGAAATTGTCTTGAAAGAAAATATGATCATAGTATCTAAGACATCTGATTACGATAGGAAGACAAATAAAATGATTCAAGCAACTCGTCGAGATCCGAACAATGAGTACAGTACTTCAAGTGGTTAAGAATATCAGATTCTCAAGCAGAGAAAACATGTTTGGAAAAATACAAAAATGCAGAAGACGTCGAATGAGATTCCTTGTGGGCTTCATACATACAATTTTTTGAACTCTCCTCCAAAGTTATAAATCATCACTCCATTCGCCGTGCAAGTATTTCGAATTTTTGTTTGACTGGTGAATCTGAGTTCGAATGGTGATTACATTGAATTGGAGGATCAAATTCACCATGTAGTCTGAATAAAATGTGTTCACCTTTTATAATATGCTTGAATGAAGAACAACCTGATTATCTTCATGTAAAAGTATCATGGGGAAGTTTCCAACTCATGAATTCTCATCAAACAAACTTTACACTGATCTGTATGTTCTTGCAAATGGAGAATCAACAATAAATAGTAGTCTGAGAGACTATAGAAACACCCTTCTCTAGAAAGCCAAACTGAGAAGAGGTTGAAAATGAACTAATAAAACTTTGTTCAATGAATACACAAAATTGAAAATATTATCATCACTCTAATCAGTACATTTAGAATTGAGCGGCGTGAAGAAAAATAGGACTATTTTTCTCTAGTTCAGTTTGTCACATATTCTCATCATTGAATGAGACTGAAAAGGAATAATAACAAGAACTGTTATTTTTTTTCAATATGGCGGTACAAGCAGCAGATATATATGAGGTGATGAAGTGAAAATTGGAATAGAGCATCTGTAATCAATGCTTATACAAATTTTCAAAACTCCCATAAAATATTTCAGATGAAACTGCCAGATAGAAACCAGATATCTGGACAATATCTTCCAGTTGTGAAACTGCTCTTGCTCTAGTTTCTGTCATTGTTGAATCAAAGTTCATTACTGAAAATTGTCGTGGAAGAGATTGTGATGATAGTGTCTAAGACCTCTGATTACGATGGGGAGACGAATTAAATAATTCAAGCAACTCGTCGAGATTCAAACAATTCAAACAATGAGTAGTCTGGCTATTCAGAGTGACCTACAGGGTGCGAATTTTCTTGAATTTTCATTTAACGAGTGAATTTCAGTTCGAATGTCCATCAAATTGCATCGAAGAATCAAATTGATCATGTAGAATAGGTCTGAATGAAATGTTTCATAATAAAATAATGTCCGAATGAATCTGAACTGAAAACGACCTAAACATTCGAATAATTCTGATTAGCTGAACAATGAGACAATAGGTTATCTCGAAATGAAGTTTGATGTGAACTAGTTTCAGGTAAAAATGAATGCTTGGGCTGAATTTCTCTTGCTCGAGTCTTGGAAGCAATGAAGGTAATCGAATTCTACCTATGGAAGTTCCTAGCCAATATTACGATATAACGATCATATGAAAGTTGAAACAGCAACATCACCGTCAAGCGATGAAAATCGTGTTATAGCATCAAACTATACTGGAAGTTGTTATAGAACGTTCAAATTCGATATGTGATGATGAAAATAAAATCAATGTTTTCTTCATGAGCGTTTTAGGAAAACGAACAGATAGGTAAGCCAATTTTCAGTGTCTGTGACTCCGTCCGAGTGGGCATTCCCCATATTTTGGAAAGCAAAAATTAATGCCCAAATCGAATTCCAAAATATATTATAAATGAAAGTTTTCCTCATATAACTTCATGAAAGACAAAGTATAAGGTTCTCACGAGAGCGACGAACGGACATAATACAATTTTTTAGTATTATTTGCAAGATTCATCTGTCAATTAAGTTAATCGTGAGATCGTTCTAGTAACACTGATGTGACAATCACTGCTCAGTTGATAGATCCATATTGAAATTGAGCTTACCTAATTGCCAGATAGATCTGGAATTAGGTAAGCTAAATCGTCAGATCGATGTTTCAATTATTTCAATTGCAAGATCCATTTGACCATTGATCTGACAATTCGGCAATACTCACCAGATCGATCTTACAATTGAGATAATTGCAACATCGATCTGAAAATTCAGCACTTATTGGCAGATCGATCTGGCAATCAGGCAAGCTTGATTGCAACATATCGATCTGATAATTAAGCACTAATTGCCAGATCGATGTTGCAATTGAGTCCAAATTGCTAGATCGATCTTACAATGAGCTTAATTCACAGATATATCTCAGGATGTCTTCTTATATTTTGACTCCTCAACCTTAAGCTCCGAGTGGAGAAAACTTCAAATGAAAAAGTTGAAAGGGTTATTTGTGCTATCTTTTGGCACTCCTTGAACAACATATACGAATCGCAAAAAGGGAGAAATGAGTCCAAATCCTTTTTTTTTTCAGATAAAACACAATTTTCTTATGTTCACAAATATACATTATGACTCAATTGGAAACATATGGAGGGAGAACTACTTCTAATTATTCTTTTTGAGAACAATCACCAGATATAAATTTTTTGCAGTCAAATATGCGCTATATCAAATATGAAAGTATACTTTACTCTTGAGTACTTTTTTTGACACAGCGCGTATACTTATGGAAACATTTGATATCTGATGATAGTATTTCAAATTTCTGAACATGCAGAACACTTCTTGTGGGAAATATTTTTTTCCTCAAATAAATTGAATAGTAGTTCTCCATATGGTTTCAACTCAGTGATACATAATAATATACTGTATATAGTTGGCTAATGTTTCCTTAATCCGTTTTCGACTGTATCCTTGCTTCGCACTACTGATATTTTTGCAATATCTGCATATTATAATGATCGCAATATTTCGTATGTTTTCTGTACGAAATAACCCGTTTTAATTATAGAATCGACAAGGATGTTTTCATCCTATGGCATTTCTGTTGTGTCCACAGCCATCTGAATGTCATAGCAACTCTGATCCAATGCTAAATAGGCAAAAATGGCATGAGAAAACTATATTATATTTGTGAACAGAAGAGAAATATACACCGTGTCCCAGCTAAAATGTCCCTCCCCTGTAAAAAATCAACCGCACGATCGAATGACTTGAAATTTGGTCACCCAGTATATTTGATGATGCTCACACGAAATATGCTATTGAATAAATCGTGGATATACAGGGTCACACCAAAGGGCACGTCAACTTTTTTATTTGAATAGGGACACCCAGTATTTTTCAAACAAGTACGAAGATATAGCAAAAACCAAAACGATTCAATAAAAAACTCATATGATTAGATTTTATCAATATAACACGATAAAAATCGAATGATGGGTGTCCTGCACATAACTACAGACCCGTGAAGGATTATCTTCGCCATCGGTTGGAGAAAATCTAATAATCACCAATTGTCTCGATGGTGATAGCAACTGGCCAGCTTGGTCGCCAGACCTCACCCCACTAGATTTTCATTCGTGGGGCTACTTGGAACAAGGTTTATGAGTCGCTAATTGTGAATATGGAAGAAATGAAAGAGAAAATCACAAATGTATGCGCACAAAATGATCGCAACGTGATACATAGGGTCACAATGAACGTTATCAAAAGAGCTAGGAAATGTTTGCAGCAGAATGGACGACATATTGAGAAGTTGTTGTTTTAATTATTCTCTTTTCATTCGATTTCAATCGTGTTGTATTGATTAAATGTAATCATATACATTTCTTTATTGAATCGTTTTATTTTTTGGCATATCTTCGTATTCGATCGAAAAAAATCCAATCAAACCCGGCATTGTTGAATTTGTAATAATGAACTCTACTTTAGCATGAAATAATATACTGGGTGAAATAGGAAAGTTTAGGTGCACTTCGGTGTGACCCTGTACCCTACGATTCATTCAATAGCATATTTCGAGTGAGCATCATCAAATATACCGGGTGACCAAATTTCAAGTCATTCGATCGCGCGGTTGATTTTTTACAGGCGGAGACATTTTAGCTGGGACACGGTGTATATCACTACAGTTGATTCGAGCTTTCCTCATCATGTTGCAATTCTCATCTGTCCGTTTAAGGAGTCTCAGAATATAGTACCCATATACAGGGTCGCTGATATACATGGGAACAGTTGAATATCTCGGTAACCTGTTGTTGGATTTTTTTGAATTTATGTACTGTGTGATTTCAAAACGTGGCGGATTTGGAAATGTTATAGCCAATGTTGCCACTTTTTCAGTTATTCCAGATTTTTCATTAACATCCTTATTTCGAACAGAACACCCTGTACTTTATTGAATTTTCAGATTCTTCTTCGAGACTTGATTCCATCGATCTAACACACTTGGGATCTAGCGGGAATGATTACATAGGTAAAGGGTATTTGAAATCTAGTTTTTCCATCATTCATTATCGATCAGAACCGCTTCAATGTTCCTATCTTCACTTTCTGTTCACTATCTACTGAAATTCAATTGAAACAAATTCAGGGTGGTTCAAGATTTAGAATTCTGATCACCCTCTGTACCTGTTCCAATTAAATGTCATTAGATAGTGAATCAGAAGTGAAGATAGGAATATCGAAGTGGTTTCGATCGATAATGGATGGTTTCGACACAAAAAAATCCTGATGTGGAAAAATCGAGATTTCAAACACCCTATACTTATGCAATCATTTCCGCTAGACCCCAAGTGTGCTAGATCGATGGAATAAGCTCACCAAAGAGAATCTGGAAATCAAATTAAATACAGATTGTTCTATTCAAGATGAAGAAGTTACAAAAAAATCCGGAATAACTGAAAAAGTGGCAACATTGGCTATAACATTTTCGAAGTCGCCACGTTTTGAAATAACACTGTACAAAAATTCAAAGAAATCTAACAACAGTTAACCGAGATATTTACCTGTTTCCATACATATTGGCGTCTCAAAATCCTACAACTTCCATAATTGAAGTTTATTTCCACTTCGTATAGTTAAAGCTATAGGTCGAGGTCAGAATATATGGAGACACCGTCCTGTATATTCTAGAACATGTTCGACCATTCCAGAACTCTCCAGAAAAACGAAAAAAACAAAAGACTCACCTCTGGCGCACCTGGTGCACCTCTTCCTCGGGTAAGAAGCGTGCCTCAAGGAGTGCTCGTCGATGTCAGCCTCAGGGTTCACGTTTTCCCTCTGAGGAAAGTCCTCTTTGAAGCTTTTCGACGATGAGGCAACACTGTGCGTCCTGTCTCTGGCCACGAAAGTGCCTATCGAGTGTCTGCGTTGACCAGTGCGTTTAATTGCAGGAAAATTATAATATCTGGAAACGACAAAAACTTGCTTGAATTTCCTAGTTATCAGCAGCAAGAAGAAGAAAGAATATTGAAATAGTGGATTACATATTCCGACGCAAGAAAACGAATCTAGTTTGAGAAATAAAAACATTGTATATCAAATATTTCAAACACTGAGAAAGCTCGACGTGTACAGGGTGATTCACCATAAATGTCCCCCCCTCTAGCTCAGTTATTTTTGAACCGATTTTAAAATTTGAAATATCATCTTGAATGATTTTCGATGAATTTTTTTTCCGCTAGATCAGAAAATACAGGGTGCTCGGAACAAACGATCTACAGGGTACTATTTGATTTTTTTAAATGGAACACCCTATTTTTCATTGTATTTTCAGATTCTCCCTGAAGAGCTGATTTGATCAATGCATCACACTTGGGGTCTAGCGGGACTGATTACAGAGATAAAGGGTGTTCAAAATCGAGATTTTTAACTTTAGGATTTTTTTTGTGACGAAACTATTCATTATTGGTCACGCGGTTTTCATGTCCGTATCTCAACTTTTTATTTACTATCTACTGACATTTAATAATTGGAACAGATACAGGGTGACCAGAATTCGGAATCTTGAACCACCCTGTAAATGTTCCAATTAAATTTCACTAGATAATAAATCGAAAGTTGGGATGGAAACATAGAAGCCGTTTTGACCAATAATGAATAGTTTCGGCAAAAAAAAATCCTAAAGTTGAAAAATCTCGATTTTGAACATATCTCTGTAATCATTCCCGCTAAACCCCGAGTGTGATACATTGATGAAATGAGCTCTCCAGGAAGAATCTAAAAATACAATAAAATACAGGGTGTTCCATTTGAAAAAATCAATTAGTACTCTGTAGGCTTGTTCCGAGCACCCTGTATTTTCTGATGCAGCGGGAAAAAAATTTCGGAAAAATCATTTTAGATTATCTTTCAAATTTTCAAAACGGTTCAAAAATAAGTGAGCTAGAGGGGGGGACATTTATGGTGAATCACCCTGTACTAACGAATGACACTAATAAAAAATAAATTGGGATTGAAATGGAATTTCAGTTTAGACCTGTCTTTCCACCCAGAGTTCTACACCGTAGCAAATCTGACGTCACCCCTGTTCAAATTTTCATGCTGGTAGGCACAATCACGCGGAGTTCAATCATTTGAAATATTTTATTGTGGCGTATTTGATTTTTTCTCGAATTTGGTTCAATTTTTGAGATGAAATTTCCCGTTTATTAAAGGAATCAAAGAAATCTAATATCATGTAAATATTCCTTAGACTGTATCATATTAATGTGCTGAATTTGTGCACCTCTTTCGAAAATTGCGAGGAAAATACCAAAGCGGGATCATCAACTCAGAATGCTAAATACATTTTTGATATCGAATGTATGTGTATTATGATTATGTGCTCGACAATATCAACCTCAAGGTGCTCGTTTTTCCTCTGAGAAAAGTCTTCGAAGCTTCTTGACGAAGAGGCAACACTGCGCGTCTTGTCTCCGACCACAAAAGTGCCCATATCGAGTGTCTTCGTCGGCCAGTGCGTTCAATTGCATACAAATTATATCTGGAAACGAGAAGAACTTGCTTGAATTTTCTATTTATCAGCAGCAGCGAAAACAAAGAATATTAAAATTTTGGATCACCAAGTAAACGAATTCAGTTCGAGAGAAAAAAACATTGTATATTTTATCATGAATGTATATAGGAAGAGTTTTGCTATTCGAAATATGTATATTATATCATGTGCTCGACAATATCAACCTCAAGGTGCCGTTTTCCCTCTGAGGAAAGTCCTCTTTGAAGCTTTTCGACGTTGAGGCAATACTGTATTTTCTAAGGCCACGAAAGTCCTGCGTTGGCCAGTGCGTTTAATTGCAGGAAAATTATAATATCCGGAAACGACAAAAACTTGTTTGACTTTGCTAGTTATCAGCAGCAGGTAAGAGGAAGGATATTGAAATTGTGGATCACATATTCCTACGCAAGAAAACGGATTCAGTTTGAGAGAAAAACATTGTTTATCATGAATGTATACAGGAAGAATTTCACCAGCATTCATGATATTCAATTGAATTTTGATTATTGCGAGGAAAATACCGAAGCCTCAATGTGCTCATTTCCTCTCTGAGGAATGTCCTCATTGAAACTTTTTGAAGACGAGGCAATACTGTGCGTTGGTTGGTGCGTTTACTTGCAGGGAAATTATAATATCTATTCTGGAAACAAGAAAAACTCGTTCAAATTTCCTAGTTATTAGCAGCGGAAAAAAGGGAAGATTATGGAAGTGTGGATCCTCTTTTTTCACGAGAAATTGTATATTATGGATATACAGTGTCATTCATAAAGTCGGCATCATATGGGATAAACTTTTATTAACGACTTATTTTGAGATTCGACTTGGACGTTGAGTTTTGCTTCAGAAAAGATGCAAAACGGCCTACTCAATCGGGGTCACGTGACTTTCGCTACATGTCAAAAGTGGCATTTTTTCAAATCAATCGCTGGAAGTAGGGTTATTTGTTCGAATATCGAAAAAGTTTACTTGAAAAAGTTGTTTCTATTTCAATTTTACACATGCTTCTCGAATTTGATCTTTCTATTGCAACTTTTAGATTTTGTTTTTTTTTAAATTTTTCAAAATTTCTGTAATATTTGAAGAATTGTTAATTCCACGAAACTACTTCATACCAGTAGCTATTTCATGCTAGTTATTTTCAATCACTTATTATCACTGATTATGGACAGAAATATGATTTTCTTCAGAAAATGATAATACCCGCTTCCAAATTCTGTTATGTTTGAAGCAAAGTTGATATATCGTCAAGCATTTAGAAACGAAATTCATTTAAACTGATATTTTCAGTACTGAAAAAATTAATTCAAATGAATTTCTTTTCTAAATGCTTGACTCAAACATAACAGAATTTCGATGTTATGTTTGCATCAAACATAACTGAATTTTTAAGCGGAGATTATCATTTTTTGAAGAAAATCACATTTTTGTCGATAATTAGTGATGATTATTAATTGAAAGTGAGTAGCATGATGAAGCTACTGGTATGAAGTAGTTTTATCGAATTTACAATTTTTTTAATATTACAGAAATCTCGAAATTTTAAAAAAAATATCGAAATCTAAAAAATGTAAAAGAAAGATAAAAACAACTTTTTCAAGTGAACTTTTTCGATATTCGAACAAATAAGCCTACGTTCAGCGATTAATTTGAAAAAATGTCACTTTTGACATGTAGCGAAAATCACGTGACCCCGATTGAGTAGGCCATTTTCCATCTTTTTTGAAGCAAAACTTTACGTCCAACTCGAATTTCAAAATAAGTCATTAATAAAAGTTTTTCCC
This sequence comes from Phaedon cochleariae, assembly GCA_918026855.4. Lineage (NCBI taxonomy): Eukaryota > Metazoa > Arthropoda > Insecta > Coleoptera > Chrysomelidae > Phaedon > Phaedon cochleariae. The sequence goes on from OU896723.1 coordinate 10,025,014, forward strand.
ATATGATGCCGACTTTATGAATGACACTGTATATATAGAAATAGTTTCACCAGCATTCATGATATCCGATGCATTCCGATGATTGAAAGGAAAACACTGAAGTGGGACCATCAACTCAGAATGCCAAATACATTATTGATATTTGAAATATGTGTATTATATTATGTGCTAGACAATATCAATATCACATATCAAAATTTATCGATAAATATCGATGAATCTATCGATATTTTTCCCCAGCCTTAGGCGACTCTGAACGTCCTGGCTCTCTGGCATAGAGATTGCCGGAAAATTGTGATATAATCCGGTCAAGTTAAACATCCGAGGTTGCAAGAATTCGCAGCAAGCTGAAAATCTAAACACCATCATGCATGAAATCCAAAAAGTCCTCATCGATCCGACACCTGGAAAAAATTTTACTCGGGGTCAAAGGTCACAAAAACGAGTTTTTCGCGATTTTCAGCAAAATGGTGAGTTCAATCATAAAATTAGCAGAGTACCCTGTATATTCAGGTTAATGATAATTCGAGCTCCGAATCAATTATTTCCACAAAAAAACATTTAGAATGAGTTTCTACTTCAAAGGGATCCACCCGTTATTTTTTCACTGGTAGGAACCCCAGGCGAGCTCATCAAGCAGGCTAATCGATGCAGAGATTGAATATCCTGAGGGCAGAGGACGCAGTTAATATTCATTCCAGAGCATATTTATCTTGAATTTTCGCAGATCCAACTTTGAATATAAATGAGATCCGGGGAAAACGATGGGTGGATGGGTGGAACATTTTTCACGGCTTTTCAGGAAAACATTCGAGCATACTGGTTTTTCATTGCAAGAGGTGGTCATGAAATAATAATTATGAACCGTTCATATGGTGTAATTTAGATCCGCACAGGACTATTAAGTATCTGGAGAATCGGAAAGACAGATTATTCTGATTATTTTTTGATATATCTGGAAACCAATGAGAACTGTCAATATCTGTCATTAATATTGATTTTATCCAATCAAGACATTATCATAGTGGAAATAATCTACTTTCATTATTGCCAAGGGAATAATGTGAAGTATTTTGTTTTTGTTGATTGACAACGTATATTTTATTAATTTGACACTTCTGTTATCAATATTCATAAAATAAGCAAAAATGAACAAAAATCCATTCAGTACTTCTTCTGTTAATAAAATCAGCGATAAAATCAGAGAAAATGCATGTAAAAATAGTACAATAAGTAACGTATCGATCTGGAAACAGTTTCAATGTTTCTGTGACGAACGAGGTTAAAAACTGGAAGAGAATACAACAACAATGAAACTAGCCGATATTTTGAAAGACTATGGATTCAATATGAGAAAGTATAATGGAGAAGACTATAAGGAAGCCGTTATAAAAACAATGTGGAACAAAACTGCAAAATTAATGCAAGATATGTATTTCAATGAATTCAATAGACGAATTGATCCTTTCAGAGATATCGAATTCAAATACGCGAGAGAAGCTAGAAACACGAAGCGTAACACTACGAAAAGAACCTGAAAACAGGAAGCAAAGTTCTGCAATTCTAAGTAAGGGAGAAATAATGGACATGATTAAACGGTATGACGAAAACACACCGTCCGGCTTGCAAAAGAAGTTCTACCATATTGCCTCATACGAATTAGCATGGCGTGGTGGAGAGGGTTCTCAATGCTTGGTGCATTATTTTAAAGAAGAAACAGACAATGTGGGTTTGGCTACTGGGCGAATGGAGTATAATCCGATATTCTCCAAAACTGCACAAGGTGGAGCAGAAAGATGTGCCAATAGTAAATGGTTGATACCAAATATCAAAAACTTTGATATCTGTCCAGTTCGATTGCTCAAGAAATTATTAAGTAAGCGGAATACGAATATCAAGACTGATAGACTCTTTTTAACAGGGAACATTGCTTGGGATAAGCCATATTCTACAGGATGGTACAAGAATATGCCGATTGGGGTGAATAGTATGTCGAAGTGGATGAAGGAATCTGCAGAGATGATAGGACTAGATATTAAAAAAATCAAAGTTACTAACCATTCTGCGCGTTCAACTGCAGTGTCTCATCTTGCCAAATCAGGAATTAATGAGCAAGAGATTATGAAAATTACGGGCCACAGTTCATCTGATTCACTGAAGTCTTACTTACAGTTGGATAAAGAACATTATTCAAATTTGATTGGAGAGATTTAAGAGGAAGTAGAAAACGCATAGCTACCTCTAACACAACAGAACATACCAATGTTGCAGACTTCTCCACTCAAGGGCACGATATTTATAATAACTGTATTTTTCATGTCCAAAATTTCAATGTAAATAGCTGATTTTTTCATTTTATTCTGTGTTGTCCTCATCTGTTGACTGTTGAAATAAAATTATGCTTTTGACGTGAGGTTTTCCTAAAAGAATCAAAAAATAATCTATCAAATACCACACGGGAGTTCGATGAATTAGAGAATATTTCTCCAGATAGTTTGTCGAACTTGTTGCCATTCGGCAATAGTCACTCGAGCCCTTTGGGCTCTCGTGTCTATTGCCTGGCAACAAGTGCTCAAAAATCTGTCGAAATATTCTCAATTTATTCTCACTCTCTTGTGATATTACTAGTGACTATTTCACGCAGTTATCAAATCAACCAATCAGAAGCTCAAGTCTAGTTCGACTTATCGACTCTTGACTCTGATTGGCCTGTCAAGTTCGGTGTTTTCAATGTGTATGTGACAGTTAAACGTCAAATATAAGGAATAACGTTGGTGCACGCATTCAAGGCGGATTCATGTAACATTTATTATGGTTACATTTTCACTGCATTATATAATTTGGTACATTTTCACTGAAAGAGAGAGGTAATTGATTGTACGATTTTGAACCAAAGTATGTGAAAAAATTTTGAATATGACTCAACCTGCAGCGTGGAACTATTATAACTTGGTTTGAAGTCATACGGGTCTTATTCGGATGCGAAATAATCTTCAATGGTCTGCTAAGTATCCATAGTCAACAATTATATGCATATAGCTTTCTAACTTGAAACAGAGTAGCCTCATGATATACTTCTCCAGTGGAGTATCTGCGATTTTTTTCGATTTTTCTTCAACATTATTTTCATCAGAGTATTTTGAATAATGTCCAGATTATACTGTAACGACTTGATTAATCCACCCCCGACAATGATAAAATAGCGTATTATAGACTCACACAAAGCCCTATGAACCATCAACATCACAACTCTTCTCAAAATACCTCGAAGTTGATAAAATTTGTAAATTAACTTCCGGAGTCTTTTCATTGTGTTATCTACTACGAAGGCCTGAAAGGGACACATAAAATAAAAAAAAATAATATATGATTGTTCCAACGTAGATTCTGGTCAATCATTATACCTAAATATATAATTGATTCATTTTTATTTATTTGTGAGCAGGAGCAGTTTGGAATTTCTGTACATGTAGATTTGTGGATTTTGGGAAAGGTTTTCATAGATTCTTTTTTTTACGTTGATGGAAAAGCTATAAATCTCGTTTTTTCGATATTGAGGCTCAATAGATTATTACTTAGCCAGATGTAAATCAGTTGCATACCAATTTTTGCATTTTCGTATAGTACCTCATTCCATGTATCACCCACAAATACTACAGCCGTATCATCTGCGTGGGATATTAGCACAGATTATTAAACTGTGATATTAGATCACCATGATATTGCTTATTTCGAAGGTAGGTCTAAAAATATGGTAAGGCATTTCTTTTGATCCTGAAAACAATTGAATATATTGTTTGTTGATTCAAACACGGCTTGTTCAGTTGATGAATTCGCTCTAAATCCATACTGAGAATCAGAAAAAATGTTATTGTTGTCACAAAAATGTATACTATTCTGCTTTTCAAACACTTTTGGAATATTTTAGTAAAGTTATTGATTACTGTTATGGGCCCATAGTTGTTCGTTTTTTGTTTGTCTCCAGATTTGTAAACTGGGGTTGTGATAGATTTTTTAAATGCCTTTAAATATATTCACATTTTCGACTATCTCTCCGATAATGATGCCGATTATTTTTTGATGTTTTGATATGAATGAGCAAAAATATTTTCCAAATTTGTAACAATCACCCTGGATTCAGAAAGCGGACTCACAGTTCCACGCCAGTTCCCGATTGCTAAATGTTCACGCCAGTCCTGGAAGGTCAAATATGGTGTACACTTTTATGCAGTGCCGGATTTATACTCCTTTACGCCGAGGGCCAACTTTTACGATGGCGCCGCGCCGCCGCCAAATATTAAATTTCAATTGTGAGTTTCATAATTCAAATAATCCTTTCAAAATTTTTTATAGCATATAACAATAACATGAAATCAGTATGTACAACGAATCAGATTGAATTTACTTCACACGTTGAACATAACAACAGACAACAAATATTTATTTTCAGATGAATACTGAAATACTTTTCTTAAATTTTTTGATGCAAAGTCGTCAATGGCACTGTTGATACTTAGAATTGATAAGATATTCAATGTATCGTTTACCATGGAATTCCTAGGGTAGTTTTTCACTCTTTTAAAAGTTGAGAATGACCTCGCGTATTGAATGTAAAAATATATAAAACTTACCATTCCCGTCTTGAGATCGTGAAGTTCCCGCAGACGGTTCTGTCGGTTCTGATTCTGTCTCATTTGAATTTAGAAAAAATGAATGTTTTTTAGGGCATTCCTTGACAACTTCGTCCAACTGCTTTAGTTTATTGATCTTTTGCCGTTTCCAGAATGCACCACCTTCTTTTCTACTAATTTTTTTTTCAGTTTCAATATTTATTTATTATTAGTATCATTACTAACAAAACCAACGACAACCTATTGAATGATGAACTCTGATTTTGTATTTTGTTCTAATCATCACCGCCGCCGCTTTTGTATTGTAGCGTCCATGACACAGCTGACGCTAGATTAGTGCATGTTATGATTTTCACAAGAACAGTACCTATCTCAGACAAGTTCTTTCGATGTGGTGCCGACTACCAGCGGTAGCTAATTGCGCGTTTGCTTCAAAAGGCGACTAAAGAGGCGGCATACAAAAAGCAAGAAGCAATATAATATATTTGTCGCCTCGTCAGCGACGACTATATTGCTGCTTGCTTTTCCTCTTTTCTCTTTCTCTATCGTCTCTTGAAATTTACCGCCGAGGGCTGATAGTCCCATAGCCCATCCCCCCCTGAGTCCGGCACTGCTTTCATGGAAGTTGTTTGCCCCTCGACAAAAACTGATCACGAAAAGTAACTCACCTGGCGGAATCGTCCCCGACGAAGACCTCGTCCTCCGATTGGCAGTCCGCCTGCTCCTCGCTGGTAGCCAGAGGCATATACCCCGCAACGTCCCCTTGGTGTTCCTTGCGCTCCTTCAATGAGTTGGACCTGCTGCTGGCTACCAGGTCAGGCGCGATGTCGCACAATCTCGGCTCGCCCATAAAGAACATCTCTTGGTTGGAGTCCGCGGAGTTGGAGCTGACTGATCTCAGGAAACTTCTCTTGTCGCGTGCGAAGCCCCTGAAGCCAAAAATGTCTGAATTTTCGAAGATAGTGCGTGTTATGTCGTGAACATTCTCATTCCGTTACTCGAAGGACCAAATGTAATATTCGTGATTTTACTTCTTCTAGTTTGAAGGACAGCCATTATTAAAGAGACCAAAAATAACTCATGTGACTGAAACTCAGTGACTTTAATTAACTATATAACTCGATATATACATCAGAAACGTTGACGAGATTTTTTTCGTGACTTGAATCTGTCGCTTTGAATTTACTACTTGGTTATCAAGGGCACTGGACTGCTGGCGAAACAATTAGGACACTTCGGTATGCCCCAGCATTGCTTCCCCGAAAGGTTGCAGTGGGTTGGCAGATGATCATATGGAGATTTCAAAGGCACTGTCAGGTGAGAGGAGAGAACCTAGTGGTTGGCGAGCAGAGCAGCGAAATCTTTCATTAGAAGTCGGAAAACCGTCTTCAGTCTATACTGAAGCGATTGACTTCTTAATTAATACGCTTTCATCAGCTTGGTATGTATGTTTGCATGTTTGTAATGGAATTCACTTCAAAACATCGGATTGAAATGAAACTTCGCACATTCGTCAAGGACCCATGGAAATTGCATAATTCAGTCTTTCTCCATCATTCTGTTGGGATCTTAAGGATGAGTGATTTTTGTTTCACAACTAGAGACGCGAGGGTCTTGCACTAAGTACTCGTATATTAAGAAGCGGAGTTGACCAAGAATAAGGAGGAGAAAGTAAACGAGATTTTGTAGTTAGCTGTTTCCTTGGTGCTCCTTGCGCGCCTTGAAGGAGTTGTACCTGCTGCTGGCTACCAGGTCAGGCGCGATGTCGCACAATCTCTTGATTTGAGTCCGCGGAGTTGGAGCTGCCTGATCTCAGGAAACTCCTTTCGTCGCGTGTGAAGCCCCTGGAGCCAAATCTTTCTAAATTCTCGAACTTGTGAACTTCCCTATTCGGTTACTCGAAGGACCAAATTTCATATTCGTAATTTCACTTCTTCTATAGCTTAAAGGACCATCATCATCACAGAGACCAGAAATAACTCACGTGACTGGAACTCAGTGACTTTTATCATCTATATAACTCGATATATACATCAGGAACGTTGACGAGTTCGTGACTTGAATTTTTCGCTATACATTTTTTTTTTTTTTTTTTTTTTTTTTTTTTTTTATTTCAAATAAGCCGCATAAACCGTTAGGTCATTAGCGGCGGATGAGTTAAGTATACGTGTACATTTGTGTTCTTACAATTTGTCACTAATATGTATGATATTTAGGAAATGTATTAATAAATTGATATCACAGTTGTAACTCAATATGTCCTTTAGGTTCAGTGGTATGTTGAGAAGTACTCTTTCTGGTTCGTGCATTGGACACTCAGCTAGGATGTGCTTCACAGATAGGTTCACGTCACATATGTCGCATCTGGGTTCCTGTTGGCGTGTAATTAAGTACTCGTGTGTAAGTCTGGTATGGCCGAGGCGTAGTCTGCTGAATATGACTTGGTGTCTCCTATTTTTTGCCCAGTTGTCCCACTTTCCCGTGTTTGGTTTGACTTCTTTCAGTTTAGAATTGATGTTTTGCCATTGGGTATTCCATTTGTTTCTTAGTTTGGATTTGAATGAAGCTTTTAAATCTGAGGCTGTTGTTCTATGTTCAGTGGTCTGATTGACAGGTGAATCTATGGCATCTCTTGCATTTTGATCAGCGGCTTCGTTTCCTGGGATTCCGCAGTGAGAAGGTACCCAGAAAAATACGATACTTTTATTGGTCGATTGTAATCTGTGCAGGTGTTCTTGTATTATTTTGGCTGTTGGATGGTCGACGTATACTCTCTGAAGTAATTGAATTGAGCTGAGGGAGTCTGTTATTATAAGAAATTTATTCTGTTCGGATGTTTCAACATATTTCAAGGCTTCAAGAATCGCATGTAGTTCTCCAGTTAGGATTGTTGCTGACTTTGGTAATTTGAATGAGAGGACTCTCTGGGGGGTTATTACAGCTCCTGCTACACCTTGATTTGTTTTGGATGCATCCGTGTATATTTCTGTATAGTCCTGGTAAAAGTCTAAGTTTTCCTTGAATTCATTCTTGATTAATAGATGGTTATCCTTCTGTTTATCGAAATGAGTCAGTTGAATGTTGACCGTCGGTCGTTGAATACTCCATGGAGCTGTTGTGTTATATACGGATGGAAATACTGGGGGAAATTCTTGTATGTTGAGCATGCTCGTCAATCGCCGGATCCTTTCGTAAAATGGGGGATCGCACCTACGGCTGTCAAATGCATTCATGAAGCGGTTCGTTATCGTGTTTTCAATCACGGGTATTGATTTCAAGGATGATATTCTCGAGGCATAAGAAAGGCTCAAAAACTGTCTTCGATAGGCTAATGAGGGCTCACCACTTTCACAGTATAAGCTTTCCACTGGGGTAGTTCGGTAGGCTCCTAGGATAAGTCTAAGCGCGGAGTTGTGGATAGTATCCAGTGTTTTGAGTACTGCTGGTTTTGCGGACGAGTATGCTATGCAGCCGTAATCGATTTTAGATCTGATGAGTGATCGGTATATGAGTAGGAGTGTATGTCCATCTGCACCCCAATTTTTATTAGTTAGGTGTTTCAGTAGATTCAAGCCTTTCTGACAAGTTAGGGCAAGTTGTTTGATGTGTGACTTCCAGTTTAGTTTTTGGTCAAATAGGACTCCTAAAAACTTTATTTCCGTTGTGTATGTGAGATTTATGTTGTATAAGAGCATTTGCGGCTGATATTCTGTAGGTTTTTTCGAAAAGATTATACATTTAGTTTTTTCTGGCGAAAATTTGAAGCCAGAGGACTTCGACCATTGTTCAAGACCAAGTAGGTGGGTGCGTAATGTGCTTGCAATAGTCTCTAAGTTTTTGCCCTTCATGTATAAGATGAGATCGTCAGCGTAAAGTCTTGCCTGGACTGGTTTTTGCACAGATTTCAGGACGTCGTTGATGCCAATCAGAAAAAGCGTGGGACTTATGATTGAGCCTTGCGGAGTTCCATTATCTTGATTCTTCAGTTTGGACATTGTTCCATTCACTCTAACCTGAAATTTCCTGCTGTCTAGAAAATTTTTTATGTATGCTAAGATGTTTCCCTGGTAACCCCAATCTAGAAGTTTTGCTAATATATTATGCCGCCATGCAGTGTCAAATGCTTTATTGATGTCGAAATAAATCGCCATGCATTTTTGTTTGTTCGCGAATGCTTCATGGATGTGGCTTTCTAAGTCCACTATATTGTCTAGGGTAGATCTATGTGGTCTGAAGCCAGATTGTTCTGCTATAAGTTGATTTTTACTCTCCAAGTTCCATATTAGTCTTTTATTGATAATTTTTTCCATGAGTTTCCCCATAACAGATGTGAGTGAGATTGGTCGGTATGATTCTGGTTTCAGTTTTGGTTTATTCGGTTTTAGAATAGGTATAATGATTGATTGCTTCCAAATGTCTGGAAACTTTTGTTCTAGCCATAGTTTGTTGATAATCTTGAGAAGATGATCTTTAGCTATTGTGGGTAGGTTTTTTAAGAATTGTGCTGGGATGTCGTCTGCACCTGGGGAGGTGTCTTTCAGGGATTTCATGGCGTCTGTGAATTCAGCTTTGGTGATTGGTAGGTTTATTGGATCCATGCTTTCTTGAATCATGATAGGAGATGCTTCTTCGTCGAGTTTGTGTATTTGAAAATCTGCATCATAGTTGTTATCTGAGGAGTTCTGCTCGTAATATGTTGCCAACTCTTCTGCTATTTCAGTTCTATTCGTTATCGTCGTTCTATTACTCTCTAATGCATAGATTCCTTGTTCAGTTTCTATTCCAGATATATTTTTTACTTTTTTCCATATCTCGGTTATGGGAGTTTTGCTGTGGATGCTTTCCACGTATTTTTTCCATGTTTCTGTCTTACTTTTTTTTGTGATCAGTTTTGCATACGCCCTCTTTTTTTTCAGCTCAATCAAGGTTTCTGTCGTTTTGTGTTTCTTATGTTTGTTTAGTGCTGTTTTACTGGTTCTTATTGCTCTTTCACATTCTATGTTCCACCATGGTACAGGTTTGTGATTTTTGATCATTTTTGATTTTCCTATTGAACTGTTGGCCGCTTCTGTTATTATATGGTTGAAATTAGTTATAGTCTCGTCAATGTTATCTGATATTGTTATTTTTGATATTTCGTTTTCTATTTTACTCTGATATTGGTCCCAATTGGCATTTTTAAGGTTCCATTTCTGGGGCGGTGTGATGATGTTGTGATGTTGTGCAGGTTTCTTTATCATCAGTGGAAAATGGTCACTACCATATAGGTTGTCGAGGACTTCCCATTTGAGATGTGCTAGGAGGTTGGCTTCGCATAAAGTGAGGTCGATTGCAGAAAAGTTCCCCGTGGCAGCATCGAAACGCGTTCCGGTTCCACCGTTTAGTAGCGCTAGGTTTGATGTGTTGAGTATATTTTCGAGTTGATGGCCTCTCGAATCAGTTTTATTTGAACCCCATATTGGGCTGTGTCCATTGAAGTCTCCCAGTATTAGTCGGGGAGCGGGTATCTGATCAAAAAGATCTTCCAGTTCTCTTTGTGTGGGATCTGTGTTAGGTGGAATGTAGATGTTGCATATGTTGATTTTGTCAGGTGCAGATAAACTGATAGCTGTAGCTTCTAGATTAGTTGTGAGTACGAGTGGATTTGCATTCAATTTTGTGTTGACGTAGATAGCAACGCCACCGCTTGCTTTTCCAGCGTCTAGTCGGTTTTTGAAGAATCCAGTGTAATTTTTTAATTTGTGTGTTTTATGCTCATGAAAATGTGTTTCCTGCAAGCATATAATATCTGGTGAATGGTTTGCTAGTAGTATTTCGAGCATGCTTAAATGGGTGAAATACCCATTCAAGTTCCATTGCATGATAGATTGGAAAATGATGAGTTTATTTTAAAAAAGATGTTGATCCGATGTGGTCGAGGTATCACTTTGTGTTTCGTTTTCATTTTCTAACTGTCTCTCTAATTTTTTCCTCAATTTGGTGCATCTAGTTTTCAGGTTTTTATCTTTGATATGGGAGTGTAAGTCCAGTAACATTTCGATTAGAGCTGGTGTCTTCGTGGTGTAGCCTTTAGCAATGCTGAGGACATCCTTTGATCCGTAGGCATTTTCAAGAAAATCTTTCAATTGTTCCATTGTAAGAATGTATGGTGGTGTGTGTTTGTCAATAGTATCTTTCAAGGAGAGCATGATGTCAGGATCCAAGGTGCCAATGGTTTTTTCTGGTTTGTATTTTTTGGGGTGCGTTACTTTTGACGGGACGTTGAATGTTACATTGGAAAGATCTGGTTCTTGATTTTCTTCTGGTGTTGGCGTCAATATTTCTGATATATTCCGTTTGTTACAGGATGCAGATAATTCAGCTGTTTCCATGTGACTGTCAACAGCAATTGAGTGTCTATCTGGTTCTTGTTCTTGTGGGGGTGAGGGAGGCTGCGAAGCTATTATATCACCATTTCTTGGTCCTTGATCTTGTGTTGTGATTCGATTTGATTCAGGAAGTTGAGTAGGACATCTAGATGCAATATGTCCACTCAGCTTGCATTTGTAGCAAACTTGGTTGTCGCGTGTGAGAAATATACGATATGTGACGCCATCATGAGAAATCTCTAGGGATTCAGGTATCTCACAGTTGTCTGATGGTGTAAAGTAAACTTGTCGTCTGAAACTAAGGATGTGACTATACTCTGGATTTGTTGTTCCAATCCTCAAAAATGTGATAGGTGATATCAATGTTAGTCCTAAGGCTTGGAGTTCGCTAAAAAGTATATCGTGAGGTATAGTAGGGCTCACGTTAGACATCACTAAACGGTCTGATGGAGTGATTAGTCTTCGTGCTTTGATGGTCTCTTCATTGATTGTTATTTTGCCATGGTTTGCTAGGAATTCTTCAACAACATTTTTGGAAGATAGGTAGATGCAAATTCTGTTGTTAGATATTCTCGATGAGAAGATAATATTCCTTGGTTGGACGATAGCTCCTAGTTGTAACAGGTATTCTTGGAGTTTTATACCATCAATCGAGTTGAATATGATTGCCTGTTCTTTCGTTGGAAATTTAGGTGCTTGTTGCGTGACTGCATTAGAATAGGATTTTAGTTGAGGATTATTGTTGGATTGTGATGATTGAGGGTGTGAGTTCTCGTTTGCATCCATTTTGTTAGGTGTCTATTTGAATTTCCACTTCATTCCTAGATGCGGTCCTGCCTACCTGATATTTCAAGCGTGGATCGCGTTTTTTGCGACCGCGATCGTAGGTTGCTTCGATGATATGCCAGTGTAAGTTCAAATGATTCTAGGATAATAGTAGATAATATTGGCTTGAATTCTACTCACTGGTATTGTTGATTCTGAAGATGTTGTGTTATAGTACTTTTTCAAATTAATCGTGGACTGGATTCACTGATAACGTGAGTTCAGTTGGAGCTGAGCACAGTAGTTACTGATAATACAGTGGTCAGAGCCGGACTCCGCTATACATTTACTACTCTGTTCTCAAGGGCGCTGGAACTTCAAGTTATTCCTCGAGTTATTCAGTATGCATTACAACGTTGCCTTCCCCACTGTTGGCAAAATAATTAGGACGTTTGAATACATTCAACAATTCACTCACTAGGATCCGTTTGTCGTAATGACCCAACATTGCATTCCTAAAAGGTTGCGGTGGGTTGGCAGGTGATTATATGGAGATTTCAAAGGCACTGGCAGGCGTTTACCGAGAGAACCTAGTGGTTGGCAAGCAAGCGGCGAAATCTCTCATTAAAAGTCGAAAAATGGACGAGCGAACCGTCTTCAGTCTATGCTGAAGCGATTGTCTTCCCAATTAACACGCTTTCATTTGATGTTTGTATGTTTGTGATGGAATTCACTTCAAAACGTCAGATTGAGATGAATTTTCGCACATTTGTCAAGGATCGATGAAAATTGCATAACTCAATAGTTTTCTTTCATCATCCTGATCAGGATCTTAAGGATGAGTGATTTTTGTCTCACAACTAGAGACACGGCAGGGTCTTGCACTGAATACTCGTATGTTAAAAAGAAAAGATGACCAAGAATTAGAGTGAAAAAAGCAAAACAAGATTTTGTAGTCAGCTGTCCCCTTTGCGCTTTTTGCGCTAATTCAAGGAGTTCGGCTCGCCCATGAAGAACATCTCTTGGTTGGAGTCTGCCGAGTTGAAGCTGACTGATCTCAAGAAACTCCTTCTGTCGCGTGGGAAGCTCCTAAAGCCAGTTGTGTCGTGATCTTTTTTATTCGGTTCCTCGAAGGAACGAATGAAATCTTTGTGATTGTACTTCTTGTAGCTGGAAGGACCACCTCTATTTGAGAGACAAGAAAAAACTCACGTGACTGGAACTTGATGACTTATAGAATAACTGGGTATATAACTCGATATATATATCAGGAACGGCGACGAGATACTTTTTGTGACTTAACTCTATATATTTACTACTCTGTTCGAGTATTTTGGGCATTCTTCAAATTTCGAAACGTTATTTTGTTGGTGATAAGATTGCGCAACTTTGCCTTCATTCAACCCTCTCTGTAGCTCTCATCGTTTCCGAAATCCTCATGCATCTACTAAAATTTCATTCACCCTGTATACAAGATCAACAGTCAAATTTGTATACTGAAGAACTCCATTTCAGACGAATCTTCCTGATCTGTTTTTTGTTTCACAAGCAATTTTTCAGTCTTATTCACGTAGGAATTGATCTAATTTTTCTCTAAATGATTCGAAATAGGTTATATTTCTATAATTTCAATTATATTCTTTCTTCCTCCCTGATGATAGTGAAATATTTCACCCGAATTCATTACAGGTGCTGTTGAATATTTTGAGTATTCTACATAATGTTGAATTATGGGCAGAGTTTTTTTTTTCGAAGGGATTTCTAAAATTTCTAGGCGTCTAGCTGATCTACTTTGAACATTGAATTCGATTTCCGAAACAAGGATTGGACTCTGTGCTAGTCCTTTCATTAGTTTGAAAATTGTTATCAGATATGTAACATTCCTCCTTTCTTTAGGAGTTAACATGTTATTTCCACTTATCAGTGGTGTGAAGTCGCTATTTATCATTTCGATATTTGATTTGTGAGCTATGAATCTAAGAACTTCTTTCTGCACCTACTCTTCCAATTCTATCAATGTGAATTTGATATTGGGGATTCCAAAAAACGGATGCGAAACATAGTTTACTGTGCACATAAGGATAAAAGATATACTCACAAGGCATTGCACATTCCTAAGACTGTGACAACTTCTTTTTAAAAATCCTATTTTTTCCATGTGCGATTTCAATGTCAATTTCGAGTCCATTATTACCCCGAGATCTCCAAGTTCCGATACTGGTTTCAGCTCATGATTTTCAATTCTGTATGTTTAATTGAGTTTATTATTGTTCCTGGTACCTGTGATTGAGATACATTTATCAAGGTCCAAAAATAGGCTATTGTCATCAAAGAATAATGAATGACGGTTCGAGTCTATTCGCCCTTCCCTTGGCTTACCTCAAAGACCTCAGAAATGTTGGTATGTATCATCACTCTATGAACATCTCGAACGATTTTCTAAAGAAATTGCTTAGGTCCCTGCTCACGCACTTTTGGGGTATTCATTGATTGGACTATACCTTCTCAAGTTCTAATTGAGACTTGGTGAATAAATGCAGAAAGGAAATAAACACAATGAAATTATCGAGGAGATTATGAAAAATCATTTCCAGATTCAGAATGAACAGTTTCAAATTGGGAATCAACATATTCGAGATGATTAACACAATCGAACTAAAAATTAACTGATTCATTTTGAGATCAAAACCACTCCCAAATTGGGAAATAAAATGTCAATATAGTATCAAGATCTAAATTGAATTTTAGCAACAATTCATGGTACTTGATACTTCAATTGATGTCGGAATTGGAAATCAAATTTGTGCAGTGATACTGGTGATTGGAGACGAGTGGCAGATACATTCGGCAAAAAAATCAAGGGCGTATCGATGAGTGAAGAGTCAGGAAGAAATAGAGAAACAACAGGAAGGAAAAATAGGACCAATTACAATTACTCAAGAACCTCACTAGCATTGTACAGAATTAAATAAATATAAATAATAGCGATGTATGGATAGATATGCAGCCATAATGTTTAGAGATTCGTTCTTGATGCTCTCAAATTAATTGATGTGTATGTGGAGTATTTATAAATTATAAATAAATAAGACTTCGTTAATTACAGTCGTCTGTAATTATTGAAATCGTCGAATCCTTCTAGATATGGACTATGATATATCGAAATTTAAATGAGTAGAAATACAAATTTGACAATTTTGATGTATTTTTATGGACTCACGTGTTTTGTATATTATAATCAATAAATTCGCTACCGAATTAAACAATTCCATATTGCTTAGTAGTGATCCGTTCCTGTTTGAAATTGATTGGTTCCAGTTATAATTAATTTAGTTCGAATTTGGATGGAATTTTGATTTCCAATTTGAATGTTTTAAATCCATGCTACATCAGTTATGTTCCAATTTGAAGATAAACATTTCCAATTCGAAAATTATAAGTCTTGATTTGAAGTTGAGAAGGTATAGATGCGAAACATGGAAATTGTCGTAAAATTGAGAAAACGTGGAAGATAATATTTTTCATTACTTACACAAACTTTCGAATTTTTATAGTTTTTTTTTCACAAGTGCAGCAAAATTATTGAAGTAAAACTAAAATTTCCAACACCACTGTCGGGCCTTGTAGGAGGGGGCAGATTTTTCATAGTTTCATCACGGAAAAAATCAATCCTCTTGTTAGTATGGGCACAACCAGATATCTTGACACTTCAACCATTCATTTCTATCTATACCCATATTATCGTTATGGTCATCATTTGATATGGTGTCAGCAATGATGTGTATTATGGTTGTGCCTATATTAACCAGAATCGAGACCAGAATATTGTTACAGTCATATACATTTTTCATAATTATTGAGCATAAGTGAAATATAACTTTGGTAAAAGTTTGCAGTATTTTTCAATAATTTTACATGGAAAAATATCCAGTAGTCGGTTTTCCATCATCGCGTTCCCTATGTTTTTTGCAGGAATGCTGAATCCGACTTTGAAATTATCCAAAAAAATTTTTCATGGTGTTGTGAGATATTCTCAATCAACAGCGATATTTGCGCACTCTTTCGGTTTTTCGCTCAAAATTTCCATGAGTAAGTGTGTATGATACCAAAATAAAAAACCCACATTTCGCAAAGAAAAATGAATTTGCCACAATTCGAGTCCAACTACTGCACTGTATATCTACCGGTGCTCGAGATACAACCATTTTTTATTTCAAGTTTTGGATCCAATTTCCTGCTGAATATAGGGCAAAATAGCGATTCTACGAGGAAGATTGTTTGGAATGAAGTTTCCTCGAATCTTTTTACCTTCAATTCAAGCTTAGAGCGATGCGAGTATATTGAATAATTGACTCATATTTTGCAATTAATCAAAGAAATAGGATTAATAGGAAACTGAATTTCGATTGATCTTAACCCTTTCCATGGCTTCGAAGCTTGTTTCTATGAATTTACCTCGAAATTTACTTAACGAAGATGCATTCCAGAATGTCGTGGTTACAATCACATATGGAAAACCTTTAAAAAAATGTCAAAAAAGTGTGAGAAGCTCGCATCCAAAGGGTTGATTGCAGATCCAATTAGTACACAGTTAGTTTAGTTTACCCTGAACAGGTGAATTATGTTCGCCATTCAGATATTCTTTCTCTTCGATTGAATAGTAATGAACACTGCTGCAGAATTCCTCGCATAGCTCACCCAATACATGTTGGAGCATTGAATGAAGGGCTGTGTCGAGGGCTGTGTCAACACAGCCTTTTTTGCTCGATGTGAGCGGCTGTGATAATACATTCGCGTTATTTGCTGAAAAACTCATCACAACAATATTGATATCAAGACTGATGATGAGATCCATAACGGCCTTGTATGGTGGAAACAATTAGGTGCTTCTTTCTACATGAGCTGAAGTACAAATGTTACAAGTCTACAACTCATGAATCCTCATCAAATATAGCAAATCTCCCTCCAATCAGAGCTGCTGCAGCACACCAACATTTTTTGCGTTTTGATTAGCAACCTCGTGAGCAACTGTAGCTTTCGATGAGTTAACCATGGTCATGAGATGCACCGGAGAAGTTTCGGTAGAGGCAAACGGCGATGTGTTCAAGTCATAAAAATGGTGTGTGATCGAATTTCATTAGTATAAAATGTTTCCCTTTTGTTCTTGCAAATTTTGAGTCAAACAGTCAATCTACTCTGCTCTTACTTTGAATTAATGCTATATAAAAATATTTACTACAACTTCACTTCTCACAATGTTCCTCGTGGGATCAAGAGTTTGCCTATTCATCACGAAAGTGGAACAAATATTCAAAATTTTAGTTTCTGAAGAAAATTAACAATTTTTGGGGTGCTGTATCATAGGCACCCTTAGATCTACAGTTTTGCAGTTGAGTCAAATTGTGACAAAATTAGTCTCCTTTGGAAAAGGCAGAATGTGTTCTTTTGCTGTCATACCAACTTTTTGGAAGTGAGCAAAAAACCAAAACATTCCGATGCTCTATTCAGTTATGTCAAAACGCACTGAAAATTCTTCTAGGAAAACACCAGATTTGGATTTCGTTCCCAGAAAACATAGGGGATGATGACGAAACCGACCAATGAATTTTTCGCAAGTGCGTATCTCAATATCGTAAGCCTTGGTTAAAAGAGATCGGCCTACCTGGTCAGGTGTTGTCTGGTCAAGGCACACCGCGATACGCCCGTTGCACAGTCCCCTTGCTCCATGGTCCCGTGGGAGCCATCCAGTACTGCGAAGTACGAGGGATTATCTGCGGACAACATGTGTTCACCCGGTAAGAAACGACAAGCACTGTTTACTGTTTGAGTGTTTGGTGGGTCGGGTTCAGTTTAGGCGGCTTAGGAAGACGCGTGCATTAAAGTGGAGGTGGGGGTGGATTGTTGGAGATGGAGGGAGGTCGAAAGAGGAAGTCAAGAGGATTCCGACAGGATATGCGATGCTAGGTGGTGCATTTTAAGGTGGGATGTTTCGGCAGGGCTGGCTTAAGGCTATATTACTCGTACATAAGGCATAATGGTTATCCACGTACAGTCGCATTGAAAAAAAATCGAACAAGTACAGAGAGAAATTAACGTCATCCTATTCTGCATGAAACGGGCTATCGGGTATGATTGTTCACCAAATGTTGACAGTAAAGTTGTCATAGGTTCTCGAACACACGAAGCATTGGCTGAGCCAGTTTAACACAACTAGAACTAGGATCCCGAAATCCTCTCTTTTTAATACGTGTACGTTTTTTTATTGAATACGACTGTACCATCAAGTGTGATATACAGTGAGCGGCAATATTATGGAACAAATTCATTTAAAAGTCAGGCCTGTGTTTCTTGGGAAAACGCTCGGACAGGTCGATTCTTATTTTTTCCTTCGGTTTTTATGGTAGTAGATCCATTTATGCAGGGTGGCTCAAAAATAGGTTACGATGATCAACTAAATTTTTTTGAATGGAAACACTTATTTTATATTGAATTTTTGAATTCGGCGTAAAATTCGAAGTATGTTTCATGTATCGCATCATTGAAATTGAACAAGAAAAATGGTTTGAAAAATTGGAAATGATGGTCGTCACTTTTTTTTCACAATACTGAAAGTGACTTTTCAGCACTAGTGCGGCAAAGTAACTTTTCCGCACGCTATTTTTATGCACTGAAAAATAATGAAATATATATTTTTTTCATCGATATAATAGGAGACTTATTTGAAAAACATTTGAATAATAATAACTAGAACATTGAGGATGGTAAATATTGAGATTGAAAGAGCAATTTGTGTTTGTTGAATGCTGTAATATAGCAGACATCTTGAAGAACGTCGTTTCTTATTCGAATCTGATTGGTTAGTGTTTGGCCCACTACAGAGTTGCCTTGATCAGTTTGTTGCTGAAAATCACTTTAGTGTAGTGAATGGAGGAAGGTAGATTGGTCTGAAATGCTTATTTGTTGACTGCCACTACTGTCAGTTTATAGCGACTGTTGCTATGGGTAAGTTCTGGTGCCAACAGTTATCACCACCGACATGGTATTTCCTTCGAAATCGTGCGGAAAAGTAAGAATGATGCGGAAAAGTAGAATTGTACGAAAAAGTACAACTTTGAAACGAAATATCATGCTTTCCGCACACTCGTTGGAAAAATCCTATGTGGTATCTTCTAACGTGTAACTGAAGTACTTGCGTTAATCCTGACAACACGGGATCTTGCTGGTACATCCCGCTAAGGTCCTACAAATGTCCCAATGTATCAGAATTAGGTACGATATCCCAGAGATGTTTCTCTTGGGACATTCATCAGATGTTTTCATTGGATGTTCTAGAAACATTCCATTCGATCTTTTATTTATAAACAATATCATGGTTCCATATCTTCTGATGATGATTGAATGATTGAACAATTCAAACAATTGTGACGTTTGAAACATTGAAAAGTTGATAAAAAATGGAAATCAAAACTGTATTCGTACATATATACTCATACCTATACCAAAGCCGGCTTATTTTATCGATAACAAATTGAAATAATTATACTAAATATTCCTCAATAAGATTACCAAAGTACCTGCTTAACTTCATGAACCATGTAATGAACGACAAAATCAAAATATATCTCTTCAGCATATTTATTGCTGTATTTATTTGTTATACCAGCCGATAGATGGCGGTACAACTACGTTGCTAAGAGTTACTAACAGCCGTCGGCCAAGCGCCAACAAATATGAGACTCAAACAACTGTTATCATCTTCCATTAGTTATTGGACCGCACCGACCTTATATTTTCGGATTCGGATTGTTACTTGATATCTGGAAATAGGTCGGCCATTTTCAGGATTTCAGATTGAAAATAATTTATACGGTGTCATCCATTACTGTCATCAAACAAAAAACATCCTATATAAAAGTTTCTTTAAGATGTTCCATATCAAGTACCCTGAATGTCTCTGGTACATCCCGTATCATCCCACCAACATTCTGATGGGATGTTTATAAGACATCGCAAATGCTGACACGGGTGTTGCCAGCAACATCCCGAGCATGTCCCAAGGAAAATAGGGATTTTCCAGAGATGTTCCTATCATCCCATATGGATGTTTCTACGGCGTCTCACAGATGTTATTGTGTTATTAGGGAAGTTACGTTATTGAATCTTTAAATCAGGGGTCTCAGTGTTCTAATACACATCTGAGTGCGGACCTGTGAATTTGAGATGCGATATTCCCGATACTTGGTCATTCAATCCAAGAAATTTGATGCTTACAATACATCGTTAGATAAAAATGTTCCTCGAGAGTTGTACCTACCGTACCCAAGAAACATATTTCTGAATGTATGAATAATGTTCAGCCCCATTAACAATAAAGCGTTTCAAATTGTCAATAAAAACATTGTCATTGAATAATAATCGTGAGAATTATATTTTTAAATTCAGATAGTGTTTGTCTCTCACTAGTTGTACGATGTTTTGGTATGCAATTTTGACTCAGGGTCCCAGTAGTTCCCATCTCATGGCTATCTTGAAATTTGAGATGGATATCTGAGATGGCGGAGGACCTTTGTGGAATAATAAAAATATTGACGAAAACAATCTCCTCATGAGAAAGATTAACCTTTTCAATATGCGGAAAATTTTGAAATATAGAGTGATTCAAAATTCGAAGTAAATATTTTAAGGACATATTTTTGAGATCGAAATGAGTCATTTTCTATTTTCAAACATGTGTCCCCTCCGAGCTATATCTACAGTAAGTTACATAGAAAAAAAGATTATCTAAAATTGTGACTAAAATAATAGAGCAAATCTTCTGAAAATTGGCATGCCCTTGTCTTTTTAGACACTTCATTTTCTTCTTGCTCCACAAATGATGTGAACCCAGTTTTGGTAGAGTTGGAGAAGGGTCCACACTTTTATTGGTTCAAATTTTATGTTTCAAGATGGAAACTGTAACTTACTTTACCGTTTAGCAGAAAATCGTAATCAACGAAAGGAGAATTCACGAAATCGTTTACGAACGCAATGGGTTGATCGCTCGCATACGGAGGTGATGGTATGTCGCATGTCGGAACGCATTTGAGACTGCTATTTCAGAGGCGTGCAGTACTAGAATACTTGCACTTAATCTGCTATCATGATCATAATTTCGAAAAATTTTTTTTTTCAACCAACTTACAGTGACTGTAGCTCGGAGGGAGTTTCGACCCAAAACAATCTTAAAGTTGAAGAATCTCGATTTTTCACACCCTATATTTCTGTGATTGTCACTGCTAGACCCCGAGTGTTATGGGTCAATGAAATCGATTCTTCAGGGAGAATCTGAGGATGGAATAATATACAGGGTGTCACTTTCAAAAAATCAAAGTTGTTGCTACTTTTCAATATAAGCGGCAACGTCGCAGCGCTGAGAATATTTCAGGTCGATAGAGCACAACTAATCATTCAAGGCACCAAATTTTCACGAAATTCCCAATATACGTTCTCCAGGAACGTCTAATGTGCCTTCCACCGTGAATCAGTCTGTATATATATAGTATATACAGTCTGTCCAAGATGAGGCTGCACAGCATGGGGGTAACGGTAGGAGATACGAAGACCTTTGAATGGGGAAAAAGTTGCGCATTCGATGGCTCATACCAACAACCATCATCCATTTCAAAAATTGACTTTAGTTTCCCAGTTATATCGAAAAAAGTGAGTTTTCGAAATATCTATTCATTTTTTTTTTTTTTCGTCTTCATTATTAGATACAAAAAAACTGTTTTTTTTATAGTAACTTCTGATGACGTTTAACGTAGTGATACTAATTTTTTTATGCGATGTTTCGTATTCGTAGAACCATCATCAACTTTTGTTTTTTAAATACGGTCCTCATAATTTTTTCACAGATTCTGAATTCAACAATGTATCATACTAGGTGATTTGATTATGTTTCGACATATTTTTCATCCATCATCAATATTTTTTCGACATTCCAAAGGAAGACTGCCATCAGTTCCACTTACTTGTGATCATTCGTCAGTGTCAAACATTGATGGAATATTTATTGAGATATTTTTAATCCACTTTTCAGCATTGGATAACTATTCCATCAATGTTTGACACTGAATGATCACAAGTAAGTGGAACTGATGGCATTTTTCCTTTGAAATTTCGAAAAAACATTGATGATGGCTGAAAATGGGTCGAAACACATTCAAACCACTTCGTATGATACATTATTGAATTCAGAATGAAAAAACCTCTCAGAATCTGTGCAAAAATTATCAAGGCCGTACTTAAAACACAAAAGTTGATGATCGTTCCACATATACGAAACGTGGCATTGAAAAATCAGTATCACCACGTTGAACTCCATCAAAAGTTGCTATGAAAAGGTATTCTCAGTTTTTCTGTATCTCTAATAATAACGGAGAAGAAAAAATATATATTCCAAAAATTCCCTTTCTTCGATATAACTCGAGAACTTCGAAGGCTGTTGACATGAGCCTTCGAAGGCGCTTTCCTGATGGCTACATGCCACGACGAACATTGAATCATTTCTATTGAATACACACCAAGAATTTGAGAATAAAATCCTCTGCAGTTGAGATTTTGCATTCTCCCTCATATAAAAATATATATGCACATATCATCATATCAATATTCAACAGAAAACAACTATTTTTCTGGCTGTTTCTTCATATATAAAAATTTTTTTCATGTTCATAATATATCGGAGAACATTCCTATCCAATATTGGCCAAAGGCTCCACAGAAATTTGGTGCCTTCATCAAAAACTGCCGCACTATTACATACAGTGGCGACGTAAAAAAGCTCTTCCTACTTTTTTCCCACTTCTAGGAATAAAAATGGTTGTGGGCACGTGGCGTAGTGTCAAGTCGGTACGATCGACTTCCTATTTGAAATGTAGAGAGAAGTCAAGTGCTACCTTGTTTTGGAGGTCTTTCGATTCTCTATCCAACAACGCTTCGTTTGGGCAAATCGACCAAGCCGTTTCAAAATGAAAAGCGTTTGAAATTTACCTCAGAAATAGTAAATAACGTTCGGTTTGAATAATTCAAAAACCATATATTTCGTGTCAATAAGTGAACAGTGAATTTTCCGAGCATTTCTGAGCATTTTTTTACGATTGTTACTTGAAATTTTGTTACAACTGTAAGTTATCTAGGTTCTTCACTGATTAACTTCATTATTCGAAGAAAATCTCAAATGCTTATAATTCTGAAACAGCTTGGCCGATCAGCACAAACGAAGCGGCGTTGGATAGGTAATCGAGAGGCCTCTTTACATGAAAAAAAAATCTTATTGCTCACTCAGGTCACGTGCCAACAACTATTCCAACTACCTTTCACCCGAATTTTTCCCGATCTCCCTAGCGAGAGTTCTTTAAAAATTGAAGGGGTAGGACTTTTTACGTTCTCACTGTATATTATGTTCGAAATGATGTTGTCTATCACTCGCTTTCGTCGGTGCACCAAACACCATCTATATATTGAGAACTAAACATCAAATTTAATGAATGAAAAATCATGAATGAGAGTATAGGTTTTCGTTTTGGCACGAGGGTAAATAAATGAATATGAAATATGTTGCCAACTGCTCAACTACAGCTGTTCTCACGTATCACAGTTAATTTATCGTTGAGAATTGCATACGAGGCCGTTCAAAATATCACCTGGTGCATGTAGAAACTATGCCGGCAAGTGAGGAGAAGGTATCAGATTTGTTATAAAATAAAGTGGTAATAGTTATTTATAAAATGGGAATATAGAGCAATTCTTCAATTTTTTGACCGTTACTCGGCAATTTTTCGAGAATATCTTCCTTCTTGGGAAGTTGAAGTAAATACATTTTCATATGAAGGGTGAGTTATGACTAACCAGCCATAGCCCTATGGCAGATAGAGGTAGTCAAGGTGAGTTGATATACAGGGTGTCCCAGAACAACGTACATTAAATTCAACAGGGTGAACCAGAGTTCAAAATAGGTCGATTGGGACCAACTTACCTCTATACGAAAATGCACCGTTGGGCCGAGAAAGGGCGATGAATGGAATTTTTTCAAAATCCTTCAGAGATAATGATCAGTGGGCAGATGAGCATTATGCAAGTTCATGATTCCGTTCCTCGTGAACGTCGCCTCATCGGTAAACATAATTTTTCGTGAAAAAGAAACATCTTCATTGTGTTGCAACAGAAACCAATGACAATGACTTTCCTTATGCTAAATATATGGAGTAATTGTTACTTAAGGATTCTCCAGACTGAAGTTCTTGACAATCCTGTCTCACGAGTTGTCTACAACTTATTTCTGGGCGTTGATCAATAATTTCCAGTATTTGGTCTTCTTGCTCTACAGTTCGCACAAATCGCTGCCTCCCAGATCTTCGTCTCCTCACCACCAGAGTCCCAGTCTCTCTTATCCTCCGATCAATGGCAATAAAGGTCCTGGAATTAGGTGTTCGTCTTTGTGGATATCTCCCAGCATACATTCGAACAGCTTTTGCTGAATTATCATCGCACTTCCCCAGAATGAGATGCATGTCTGCCATTTTGTTGTTTGAATAATGTTGGTGGTCTTGATCAGCCATTATTAGTTGATTTTTTTTCACAGTTCACACTGAGAATTGAACAATCAACTAGACAATTGATATTCTTCGTTTTCGTACATTTTTTATACGAACCGCTTGATGGGTTTCTTACTAAGCAATGATTGATCAGAAGAAGTAGTTGATATGATATGATATCTATGCCCTCGAACTCTCAACAGAACGAAAAAAACCTGCAAACGACTTTGATTGTTAGCAGGAGGTGCAAACTAAAATCGACCGATCTGTGCATTTTTTCGTATCTACGCTATTATCACCCAAAATCTCCCTGTCGAGTTGAAAATGGGCCATCCTGTATGATGAAAAGGTTTTCAAATAATTAACATGGATACGTGAAAATATTAACATGAAGGAGGAAGAAACCTGCAGAACACAATAACTCTGATCATTGTCGATCTAAATGGAAACCTAGTTAGGTAGTTAGTAGGCGAGAGCATAATATTGTCTGTTCTTTGAAAAAATAAATGAAGGCGTTCAGTAGTACAGAGACATCAATGTGAACCAAGTAAACTAAGTTATTCATTTTTTATTCCTAACCGTAACATTTTTCATGGTCCTGTCAAGTTTGTAAATAAAAATCTGTCATGTGGAATCCCGAAAATGAAACATTATCACGAAGGATATTATCAAGTATGAAAACCATCTACCTATACTTGAATGGAAGCAGGAAGATGTTTAGGCAATGCTGTATTAGTATGATTCATGATGCAACTTGAAATTGAGTTGGAACTGTGGAAACTTCGGAAACTCAATAGTGCTATTACACTTTTTCGACATGCAAGCCAAGCATAAAGGTAGGGGCTGCTTATTTCCTTCTGTATTTTTGACAAGTTACTATATAATTCATGAAATTCCATTATTTGCAGTGAACACATGTCTTTAGTGATGTAAATCGGAATCACTATATACTTGAAAATTTCAGGTACCTACCTACAGCGAAGAGTACTTACATTAATAGCTTTTCAGTTGAAAAACGAAAAACTATGAGTGATGTGGAAGTATCACATAAGAAATCATTATGTGAGTAATGTTCAGAAGGAATGTACCAGAAGGATATGATGATGTTTGAGAACAGAATGGAAAATTTCCCATCTGAAATAAATATACAGAAGCACTAAGGTTAGACTCAATCTGGTTATTTCATCAATGTCTTATGGATATTCTGCTCCAAACACAAAATATCATTATATTTTTTATAGATAGGTAGGTACCTCCTTGAAAGTCGAGCTGCAAAAATATCCAGTTCACAAGATTTTATGAAAATACACACAAGAAAATGGGGCAGTGAATAAAATCAGAAACTTTTCATCCTGTAGTTCGATGAGCTGAATCCAGATAAGCAGTAAGAACAACGATTTGTTTGCTGGAAATTGCCAGTCCCCAGCATTTCATTCTAGGCTGCAAATTATACACACCCCAATGTATATTCAATTCATCTATTTTTCAAGCAATCAATTAGATGATGAGGAACATGATTGTGATATTCCACTCCAGCACACTCAGGACCATTTTCGTAGTGAGCCACTCAGAATTTCACTAGAGTAAAGTGATTTCAAGATATAGGAATCATCCTCAGATATATGGTATTCTATTGTTCAGGGTTATTTGTCAAGATGCTGGGATATTTAGAGTTTTTTATTGGAATATAACTTGTATGTATGAATGGCAATATAACTTTTTTAATGAATTGTACATAATTATGAAGAATTCTCTTCTGATACCCTGTTTATTGTTGTACAGATGTATTGGCAGGTAAGTTTGAAAACACTATATATATTGTGCCAATATTGTATATAGGTAAAGTATTTTTGAAGTAAAACAATGATTATTTTTTATTAAATCATCTTATTGAAGCTAGGAACTTCACTAAATATGAGGAGATGTGTCTATTATTGCCACAAATTAAACCACAGGAATATTCAATACCAATATGTATCTTTTTAATTTATATTCAAGAGAGAGAGATCTTTATTGAACCAATAAAAAATTTTTACATTTTCATGTAGGTCCTTCCTTTAAATACTACATTACTTTTCTTTTTAACTAGTAACTCTTTTAAACTAATTGAATTATATAAAGCCAGTCGGCATTGTCATATACTTTAAACAAACAAGAAAAAAAAAATGTACACGAGCTAAAACTACAGTTTACAGTCAACATTTTGGATGAACTTTATTATTATTTATTATCATTCTATAATATCTGTTCAAATGCCTGTTTCCTCCTCCTCAGATGCTTCTTCATCGTCAGGTCGTGTTCCTTAAGGCAAGAATTCCACTTCAGCATCATATTCCAAACAACATTGATGAGTCTGAAAATATAAAAATATTGTCCCTAGTTTCAATGTCCTGTACCATTCTGAAATGAATTTGATGACTTTTGACTATGGAACAACTTTTAGAGGAATCAAAGTTCTTGGTAAATTTCATACCGAAACTAATAATTAGTTAGTTAGTATAGGTACAAACTTGTTAAATACCATTTTATTTATATATTTCTACCTTGAACAAACTTGGAACCGTACTCTCTTTCCAAAATCGTTTCCTATATTCTTCATTGGCAAGAAACAGTTCCCTTAAAATGTTGGAAACATATAGTATCATGGTCGTTTACTTCAAAAACTCACATTCCTGAAATATAAATATCATTAAGTTTCAAATATTATGCGATTCAAGAAAAAAAGTTCACCTTGATATCCAATGAATATGGCGTGAACCCATTGATGCCTCAGGATTTGAGGCTCAAATTCACAACAATGGGGATTGGAGAAACCATGTCTTGATAATTCAATTACACCTTCACCTTCTGGAGTGCGCAGTTTTCAGATGACATTGCAAAATAACACAATCGCACTCACAAACCAATCAACAAACTTTGATAGAAAACCAATACTAGAAGAAATGATTAGGTATAATTGTTATTTCCAAGAAAGGAAATCAAAGTTCAACACATCCACAAAGACGAAGTTATAAGTTAATGACAACTGTCAGAAAATGATTTTATGATTACATGAATCTTCTCCATCGTCTTCCTATCAAATATCACGTCAATGATGGAAAGCACGTCTGTGGTTGAGTACATATTGGAGAAAAATAGAAGAAGAGAATGTCAACCTAATTTGTCTATTTTGACAGAAACAAATGAGCTTTTTCCATTTTCAGGATGCCAGCGCCACTTGACAGGCAGACAGATTTTGATTCAAAGAACAGACAATATTGTACCTCCTCGCGTACTAGGTCGCCTACTAGGTTTTCATTTAGATCGACAATGCTCTGATAATAACTCTGATATCTTGGACTATGGATGATATGGAGGGGCTCCGAAAGAATTTTTTCAGATATCTCGTAAACCAAGCTGAATTCAGAAAGACATGTTGTGAGAAAAAGATAGATGATTGATTTTGTTATTCAAGAAAATATTAAAATATGGTCAGTGGCGTACTCAAAAAAAGTTCTATGGATTTTCTCCAATCAGAATGCTAAATTTGTATCTTCCTGTATATTGATTCAACTGATGAGACCTGTTATCTTTGCACACTCATTATAGTTGACTGCTTTTCAAATTTCAGAGCATTACCTCTCATGGACATTGAAATATTCAATAAAATCTGAAAAAAAATCTATTCATCGCCCTCTCACGGCCCAACGGTGCATTTTCGTACAGAGGCAAGTTGGTCCCAGTCGACCTATTTTGAACTCTAGTTCACCCTGTTGAATTTAATGTACGTTGTTCTGGGACACCCATATGTGAAAAAATACATTCTGCCCATATGTAACAGAAATACAGGGCATTATTTGAATTCAGGGCGAAACTTTGATTAACGATATTATTTCAGGAATGTCTCGATGTTTTCGCTTGAAATTCACCAGCAATTTATGGTTTGACCACGATAACTTTGGGACACCACGTGATCACGAATGCATTGCATATGCATAAGCGTTACGTCAGATGGTGTCACAGAGTTATCATGGTTGGACCCTACCTCTACTGACATCTCCCACGATGCCCTACTATGAAAGAAAAATTCCAGAGCCGGACTTAGAGAACTAATTTTCTTTTCAAATGTCAAAATTTCGACTTTCTGAATCGTATTTTTCAAAAACTTGCATCAGAATCAGAAAGATCAAGAAAAACACTATGAGTGTAGCTTTCCGATTTGTACGGCACACTTCGACCGGATTGATGAAAAAATATCAAACATAATTCAGATGCATACATTTCTTTGATTTCGTCTGGCCATTACTCACTACATTCGACTAAAAGTTTGCGAATCTGTTTTTTTCGCATATGATATAACAGCAGAGTGGAGAAAAGAAATTATTGAAAAAAAATCAGGACCGCACTTGGATTGTTTGACTTTCTGCCAAATCATCAGATCATTTCTGAAGCTGTAACTCCTGATCCTCTCTCTCAGTTACTCTTTAGTGTTGACTTCAGTCTGACAGACCAATCGTTCCATATGTCCCCATAGAAGATAATCGGATTTTGTGAGATTAGGGAACCCAGGGGGCGAGAATGAGGGCCGCAACTATCTATCCAGCGATTAGAGGATTGTTGGTCTATAGGTATTCTCTCAATTGTTTTAAGTAATATGGAGGTGCCCCATCCTGGAGATAATACCTATTTCAATCCATTTTTATACATTCTTGTATCACAGCCTTCTTCTGAATAATGAATACATGCCAAACTCACAATTTGATTCGCTGACTGAGAGTGTTCACATGCAATGAGATATCATAATATTCAATATTACCTAAAAATTCTTGATTTGTATGAGTTAGCACATGTATTTTATTCGGAAAAAAAAATTTTACCTAAGCAATAATTTCTTATATTCTTTTATCTCTTGGAGCGCATGATTGTATCATTTCATTCAAGTGACAAAATTTTCAGTTTTTCAGAGAGTGAATATGTTAAAATATCAATATATATTGAAAAGGAATATTCTCAGATGAATTATGAACAAACAAAAATGGATATATATATTTATACACTGTGTCCATAAAGTCACCCCCCCCCTGGTTAACTATTGAACGGATGGGATTTTTTGTTTTCAATTTTTTTTTGCTTCAATGGTAGTTTCAGTGCTACATATTGTTCCAAGAAAAAAATATCTATCCTCCAAAATGGCGCCTAGGCGCCATTTTGGAAGATTTTTTTAAATGGAGTGGGGGGTCGAAAGATACCTCGATTGAAAGGTCTTTCGATTTTCTATACAACCTCAGAATCTCAGACGAAAATATTCATCCAAAACAAAATGGCGGATGATAACGTTTGAAATCTCACACCAGAATTCTTTCGACTAGATGGCTATTAAAGTGCTCGCATGTGATCTTCAAATCTCTATTGGCGTATAGAAGAGTTCTCTATCTATGAAGATATCAATAGGAAGCCATTTTGAAGAGAATAACATGGTAGTCAATTATTACCTCTGCTCGATTGCCTTTCCAAATTCTGCAAAATTTTAGAAATATTTATTCAAAATAAAGAACAATGTTTATTCCACGTGACTACCATGTTATTCTCTTCAAAATGGCTTCCTATTGATATCTTCATAGATAGAGAACTTTTCTATACGCCAATAGAGATTTGAAGATCACATGCGAGCACTTTAATAGCCATCTAGTCGAAAGAATTCTGGTGTGAGATTTCAAACGTTATCATCCGCCATTTTGTTTTGGATGAATATTTTCGTCTGAGATTCTGAGGTTGTATAGAGAATCGAAAGACCTTTCAATCGAGGTATCTTTCGACCCCCCACTCCATTTAAAAAAATCTTCCAAAATGGCGCCTAGGCGCCATTTTGGAGGATAGATATTTTTTTCTTGAAACAATATGTAGCAATGAAACTACCATTGAAGCAGGAAAAAATTGAAAAAAAAAATTCCATCCGTTCTAAAGTTAACCAGGGGGGGGGGTGACTTTATGGACACAGTGTATAAAGCAATACATTGAGAATTCGCATTCTCTATGTGATGAGAATATAAACTCTTTATCAGTTCATTCAATAGAAAACAACTACTTTCCTGGCTATATGCCACGACGAACATTGAATTATATCTATTGAACACACATGATAAGAGTTTGAAAATAAAATATGAAATCTTCTGAAATTGAGAATCTGCATTCTCCTTCAGACGAAAATATGTATATGCATACATCATTCTGAATATTCAACAGAAAACAACTACTTTCCTGCATTGCTCAATATTAATATATATCCCTTTTTGTACGTTTGTAATTTATCTGAGAATATTCCTTTTCAACACTTTCATACCCAATCAGGGGCTTCAAACTTGAACGATGGAAACTTGTGATTTTAATAGACCTCTAATCGCAGATTCGTGATAGAGTCTCAATTCAGAAGTTCTTTCCACGCCCTGTATGATGAATTTCAATTTATCATACATCAAAAAACAATATATATTTTTCGATCAAGCAAATTGTATTTTGAATTGACAAAATATTTTGCTGAATAATATGAAAAAAATCCAAAAACTGGATTTCAAAACTGAGAGATATTAGAGATCAATTTCCTCAGTTGATTCAAGACTATTTGCTTGTATAAGCGTCATAAGAAATCCTAGGACAGCCTGATATAATTATATAAATGGATGTTTTACGTAGGCATATGTACACCCCCAATCGAGGCAAGCGTAGGAAGGTTGTAAGAAAACGCCACCTGGTGGCAAAAATGCAACTAGATAACCATTCAACAAGATATTTGTTTGATATAATGATTTCATGGGTTCTGTTCAACAAAGTAATTTGTTTGAAATAACAACATATTTCTTGATAGTGATGTGTTGAATCAACAAAATATAATGTTGTCATAATCAATTCAATTTTGCCGAATTGAAAAAAACTTTTGATTGGTTGCATAATGTAATGATTGTTGACTGAACAAAATATGATGTTCTATTCAGTTAAATCTTTGTCAAAATTGCTTTAATTTAGTCGAATAGACAAAATGCATATGATTGATTGAACAATGAGATAATAGTTGGATCAACAAAATTTGTTTCATGTCAACTACGAATGTTGTTGAATGAAATGAAACTTTCGTTCAAGTAAGCAAAATTGTTCAATCAAATTATTTTGTCTCTTTGACTAGGTTGCTTATTTGGAATGAACATAATATACTATTAATTTCGCAAAAATGTGTTTAATTCAACAAATAGAAAATAACCAAAATTATTTTGTTGATGCAACAAAACTTTTTTTTTCCGTGTAATGATGTAAAATTTTAGGATTTCAACAGTCGAGACACCTGCGTTGTAGGCATTTCATCCCTGTTGGCAGTTTATAAAATGTCACTTTTCATAAATTACTTTTTTCCCGTGGAGAAAAAGTGAGTACTTTTTTTCCGGAGATATGTACATATTATTATATATACACTGTTGATTGGTCCTGTTGTGCAATAGTTCCGACAAAAATGGGTCAATTATACCGTCTCTGAAAAAAAACTGCAAGTCCTCTTGTTTTCCATTCGACTTCGCGGTCACGTATATTACTGAACAACCACTAAATTCGCAATTTTTGAAAATCAAATCACATAATTAGACTGACAGAAGTGACAACAGATATTTGATCACTTCAAAAGAATGATAAAGATGCCTACAACGCAGGTGTCCCTATTGATAGAATCTTAAAATTTCCCGTCATTAATTCTCAGATTTCAAAATAATGTAATATCTTCTCAATACTGATTCGTCCTTCCTCCTGTCACAGAAAAAAATAATGTATTATACACGGGAAAAATATTAGATTTTAGCACACGGTCAGCTCAGAAAACACAACCTGGAGCTAAAATCTACTACTTTTTTCCCTTGTATAATAAATAACTATCTCAAGCTCCAATTCTCAGGTATTCCAAAAACAAGTTCTACTTAGTCGAAGTTTTTAAGATGTCTCGTGATTCATTGAGATGAAAAAAATATTCATTTATAGTGAAAAACGCTGCAGTATCCTAATTCTATAACAACTAGAGACAAAAGTATGTTTACCAACAGAGTAACTCATTAACATGTCGAACAGAAATATCGGTGAGGTTAACAATGAATAAAACATATATTTCCATCAGCTTATAAAGCTCAGAAATTTGAATATTTTAATCGAAGATTCAACAACCCCCATTTACATATATTTACTATCAGTCATCGTAGATATCGTGATGAATTTGAATAAAATGGAGAAACGTCCGTACAATAGTAATAATAATAATAATGTACGAACCGATGTCCATTGTTGTAATCTCTGCTAAGGCCTCTTTTGACTCGTTTTCTAGACGTGACTGGAGATAGTCATTAGAACTTCCTTCTTCTTCCTCGTTGCAAGCACTCCTAGTTGATGGTGTTAGGAAATCGTTGTCAAAGGCCTGAAACAACACCAGAATTTTTATTCACTGTAATATCATTATAATAATGCGTTCTGCAATGGTGAATGATAATCAATATACGTTTATTTTGTCTCGGTCAACGGCTATTCCATCAGTAGTATCCAATATTATGACTAAGTGGTTCCATGAAAATTACTGTTGATTTTTGGAAGGTAGGATTCCAGGATGAATCACTTTGAGTTGTTAAAGGGTATTTTATACGACGGTGTTATATTTATTCGCACGGAATCACGAAGTCATATTTTTTGGGTAAGATATGAAAGAAATTGCATATACAGGGTGTCTTGTTCACCGACGTATATCTGGAAGGAGGTGATAGGTGGGATGATTTTGAACATATTCAACCATAAACACTATTATACAAGGTGTTCCGCTTTTTGAGATATCATCGATTCTCAGAATTTGCTCGAATTTGATGAATAGGTCCACATGAGTTATAATAAAAGTTTTTTCAAACATTTTATCTCATTGAATTCTTTTTCCCTGTAGAGTAGGGTCTCCAGTTGATTGATGTAAAGCTCTCGATGTGATCTACATGAGATTTCAAAAAAATTGTGGCTCATTTGAATTTACGTAACGAGTTACTGTGATACCCAACTTTGTCCTCAGAAGCAAAAAAAAATGGAGTTGTCTAAATAAAACATTCGTTCGAACATCGTCAAAAACTTCCTTTATCTTCGTCCTGTTTATCAATACCGGGTGACACAGGGTATCGGGCCATCCCTGTAACTTCTGCATTCGTCAACGGATTTTTCTAAAATTCGGTACAGTTATAATACAAGCAATTATTTCGGATTTGATCATATTACAATCCAATATGGCGGACTTCCGGTATTTTTGGAAATGCCAGCAACTTTGTTTTTCCAAATGAAACACCCTGTATATTTTTACATATTCAAGTTCAACAGGTCTAAACAAGTGCAATCTCTATTTCAAATGTCATTTTTTCGAAAAAATTTGAATTAAAATTGATTTTTCATTTTACCTCGTGGATAAATGAGATGTGGTCAAGACTATTCACAATGAGTCACACAAAACAGAAAAACATAATTTTGTCTGACAAATTATTTTTTGTGTCACTCATCCAGGAATCAATTCAGCCACATCACTTTTTGATAAAAAATTATATTTTTCCAAATGGAACCCCTATGGGCCATCTACCCGTCTCTCTAGAACATACATCAAGGAACAAAATGCCATATCATTTTTGTTTTTCGGTGCAGTAAAAAATTGAATACATTAAAAAATCAACAACTATTTTATGAATCTCCTTGCTGTTAGAATAATTTTTCAACTAGGTAGGCTGTGGAATGACATTTGACATCAAGATTGCATTTGTTTTGACCTGTTGAACTTGAATTTGTAAAAATATACAGGGTGTTCCATTTGAAAAAACAAAATTGCTGGCATTTCCAGAAAAACCGGAAGTCCGCCATATTGGATTGTAATGTGATCAAATCCGAAATAGTTGCTTATATAACTGTACCGAATTTCAGAAAAATCCGTTGATGAATGCAGAAGTTACAGGGGTGGCCCGATAAACTGTGTCACCCGGTATACTATAGTTCATTACTACATGTCATTTCTTTTATTTCGAGTGTGGTTTTTCGATGAAGTGCAGTTCCCATAATTTGATTCTCGTTATTCAACATGTTCCTGAATAGAGTAGCTACATTGTTGCTACGCGACAGAAAAACTTGTTAATCAACATTTTCTCAGTTGTCAATCATTGTATTTTATTTTGTTCATTTTGAAATATTTGTCAACGATTTTATCAAGAAATATTCCCTCAAAGACGAGTACCCCACGTGTCCTTGTTTGCTAATACGTATCGTAGATTGAGAATAACTGGCAATTTACATCAAAAAGATCCTAGAGCAAACAATCAATATCACCCTGAAGTGGATCGGCAAATTCTTGAAAATTTTGAAGCAGAGCCCACTAGTAGCACCAGAAAAATAGTGGAACAGCTGAATCTATCTCCATGTAAGGTATGGTCAGTTCTTCATTCTAAAAAAATGCACCCATTCCACTTTACTTCCGTGCAAGGACTCAAAGAAGGAGACCCGGTTCGAAGAAGCACTTTCTGTCGATTGATCCTAAATGCCGACAAAGACAATCCAACATTCTTACGTAGGATTTTGTGGACTGATGAATCAAACTTTTCTCGTGAAGGGATTGATAACTTCCATAACCTGCAATATTGGGCAGAGGAAAACCCCCATGTGAAGAAACAAATTTCCTACCAACGGAAATTCAGTGTGAACGTTTGGGCAGGTATAATAGGCAGAGTTCTGGTCGGTCCATATTTTTTGCCTACCAATTTGAATGGTGGAAACTATATAGAATTTTTGAAAGATAATTCACCCAATATTTTGGATGAAGTTCCTCTAGATGTAAGAGGACAAATCATTCATCAAAACGACGAATGTCCTGCTCATTAACGTATAACTGTCAGAGATTTTTTGAATAATCAATTTCCAGGAAGATAGATATGGCAAAATGGACCGATATTATGGCCTCCTATATCTCCAGAACTGACCCCCGTCGACTATTATGTTTGTGGACGAATGGAGGAACTAGTGTATGATGAGGAAATTCGGGATCGAGAACATCTTATTCGAAAAATCAATGAGGCAACAGATCAAATGAAGGCGGAAATGAGGCTAGGCGTAATCACGACAAACGAAGATGTCGACTTCGTATTAGGAATGGTGAATCTCATTTCGAGCAAGAAATTTCATAAATAGAGTCCTGTTGATAATTCTGATATTTTCTTCTGTTAAATCTTGCAATTATTTTCGCAAGAAATTATTTTGTTTTTTATTAAAATAAGTATACTACATTATCAAGTCTGCGCCTATTATTACATCATTCGAAAGAACCAACACCAAGAAAGTTTTTGAAGGTATTCGAACGAATAATCCATCTGCATACTTCATATTATTCGCTCATAATTTCGATGTTGAATATTACAATTAATCGCATTTTGAATTCTAATGAGTCATACATTTTTTTTTCGCCATACGCAGATCCCATTACATGTTCAATAACGATGAAATACGTATTCAACTTTATAGAAAAAAATATACAATCAAACAAAATGTTTGACAAAACTTTTATTTCAACTTATGTGGAAGTATTCATCAAATTCGGTCAAATTCTGGAAATCGATGATATTTCGAAGAGCGTAACACTTTGTATAATAGTATTTATGGATAAATGTGTTCAAATTCATCCCACCTATCACCCGCTTTTAGATATACGTCGGTGAACCGAACACCGCGAAAAAATCGTAATTTTTTCAAACTTTTGCGATTATAACCCTGAAGGACTAGTTTTTGACAAAAAATCCCTCAGGACGTTTTTGTAGCAGATCAAATTTGCAACAATATGACACAAAAACTGTCACTTTAGACCCGATAGTTTTCGTGATTGAGCCTTTCAAAGTTTATAATTTTTTTCGAACTTTGCAATTTTTTGCAATGTTTTAGGCGTCACTCGAAGATACTCTAGCAGGATGAAGTTTCAATTACCTCCGACGGAGTGTGCTAGTACTGTTCATGTGAAGTCACGAATGCGACTCACCTGTAGCACGTTTCCAAACTTTTTAGGCAATCTTAACCACGGGACATTTTAGCTGGCAAGATGGCGCCTGGTTGTAGGGCCATCACATATAATTAGTATTGGTTTTCTCTCAGGTACCTGCTACACATCCTTTGGTTTCTTATGATTGATTCTGTTGTTAGATCCTTCCTCTTGATGGCTGTTATCCACATTTCTCTTCTTATTCTTGATAG
Organism: Phaedon cochleariae; assembly: GCA_918026855.4. Taxonomy (NCBI): domain Eukaryota; kingdom Metazoa; phylum Arthropoda; class Insecta; order Coleoptera; family Chrysomelidae; genus Phaedon; species Phaedon cochleariae. Next base: position 10,061,593 of record OU896723.1, read on the forward strand.
ATCTTTCATCTTGTGGATAATGCACAGAGTTTTTCACAGAATCACAGTAGGAATGTGAAAAATTTGTCCTTGCATCAGTAATTCACATTACATATTATCTTTCATCATTTTCTATTCTCATGTACAATCTCCTAACAGGTACAGTTGTGGTTGGGAGTCACACTGAACCCTCTCTCCTGGGGGTGGATATCCACGCCACGAGGCCTCAATCCCAAAATGATGACCAGAGATGCAGCCCCACAACACCTCTTGCGGATGATTTCCTGCGGCTGCACGAAGGGTTGTGGGAACGCGTGCAGCTGCAGGAAGTCAGGATTTAAATGCTCATCAGTCTGCAGGCCCTGCAGTGGGGCCTCTTGTGACAATGTACCTGATGTTGTAGTAGTAGATATCCCAGAAGGCGACGATCTGTCCCATGTTGAAATGGACGATGACTTGTGGGCAAAAGACGTCGACGATTCATCACCATCCCCTGATGGGGATATGCCATACCAATACGTCGATCCCGATCCAGACGAACCTCAATCGGGACTTTCCAAGAGGGCTGAATTAATCTAGTTTTCTGATCTTCAATACTACTCTATTTCCTAAGAAATAAACTCATTAACTTTTGTTGTACTTATCTTTTTTTTTTCATCATATCGTAGCTCAGTTTAAACATCCTCGTTCACACGTTTCATTTTCTTTCTTATCATCTCATCATGAAAGTACAGGGCTTCGATTGTTTAATCAGGGTCAAGATTCAATCAGAACGACAGGATTGCAAAATATTGTGAAGTTCGAAAAAAATGATAAACTTTGAAAGGCGCAAGCTTGGAAACTAATGAGTCTACAGAGACAGTTTTTATATCATATTGTAGCAAAATTTGGTCCATTTCGAAAACGTTCTGGAAGAGGTTTTTTTTTTCAAAAACTAGTCCTTTAGGGTCATGATCGCCAAAAACTGAGAAAAAAACATTTTTTCGCAGTTTTTTCGATTTTTGACAAAGTTGCGTTCGGCGCTCAAGGTCACAAACTTGAATTATTCATTAGGTCAACATCATGAACAAGTCTGTTAAAAAACAGAACTACCGGATTTGACGCATACTGTGATGTATAAAGTTACTGGATTATATTCGGCATTTTCATTTCCTTATTGTTGCACCATTCAATAAAACGCGTGTATAGCTTCTCATACCTCTCTTAAAACTTCGTTGACAATAATGTATCTGTATCGCATCCCTAAAGCTGTAAGTTTTTGATCAAATTGTGGCAATTCCACTGAATCGAAAATGACAGTAACGCTGTGTCTGTCATTTCGACAATTACAAACTCAATTGAGGTTTGATTGGCATGACAACAATAATCGTTTCCCATCAGATCAATCCAAATCTATAGGGGGTTTTCATAGTAATCAATTTTTATTTCTCAATATTTCTTAATTTCCACGATAGATAGTGCAATTTGATGGATGATTCTGAACAAAAATACTTAATACTGCAACAAACAATTTCAAACTCTCATATTACATCATCTACCACTTATATTTTGCCATATTATCATATCTTTGTTTTTCCCGCAATGTTACGGAAAAATGACACTTCCCAAACTGAATTGCGTGCGGGTATAGGGTGAATCACGCACGCTTGTGGAAAAAAATTATCAGACATAGCTTTCATGAAGACTTGACCACATGCAGACACGTGTTTTGGGTTTTCGGCCCTTATCAGAACGGTGAATAAAGTGCAAAGGATAGACAACACTTGGTGGAAGACGTAACAACAAATCGACGGAGTCAACAAACAGAAGCCAGATTCACAATTGTGGTTTCGGTCAGCAGACCCTGTATTTTCTAACTAACGTCACCATGACGGCAGCATTTTTTTCACCGTACTGATGAGGGCCGAAAGCTCGAAACACGTGTCATAATGTTTATTGTAATTCCAATGAGATATATTTTTGAGCGTTGCTGTTGGTGAAGTATAACCAAGGTGTACCTACGGGGCGAGCATTCGTTTTTGGTACAGGGTGTTCCAGGTGAATGTGTCACTCCCCTTTTTCCATGGTCATCCAAATACTTTTCTGGACTGATGTTTTACGAATGTTTTGTATCTGTGCATACTTTTTCTTTTTATCAAGAATTGACAGGGTGGCTCAGAAAACATTTTTTTATGTATGACAAATTGATATTCATCATACAGGACGTGGAAAGAATTTCTGGATTGAGAGAACCTAATGACAAATCTGCGATTGGAGGTCTATAAAAATACTAACTTCCATCGTTCAAGTTTGAACCCCTTGATTGGGTGAAAGTTTATTGAAAAGGAATATTCTCAGATAAATTAGGAACATGAAATGATGAATATATACAGGGTGACCCAAAACTTGATGTAAACACTCCAAGGTCACCCTTTATGTAACTATCGATAACTATCGATAACTATCGATAACTATCGATAACAATCGATAACTATCGATAACTATCGATAACTATCGATTTCTATCGATAACAATCGATAACTATAGCGATAAATATAGCGATATATCGATATATCGAATAACGATATATAATTTCATCGATAACAATCAAAAAATATATCGATAACTATTGATTACTATCGATAACTATCGATAACTATCGATTACTATTGATCACTATCGATAACTCTCGATTACTATTGATAACAATCGATAACTATCGATAACTATCGATGACTATCGATAACTATCGATAACTATCGATAACTATCGATAACTATCGAGAACTATCAAAAGCTATCGCTAACTATCGATGACTATCGATAACTGTCGATAACTATATCGATAACTATCAATAACTATCGATAACTATGGGTAGCTATTACTTATGTGGGTTCCAGGGCATGAAGGAATCAAAGAAAATGAGGCAGCTGATCGCCTTGCAAAAAAAGGTGCAGCATCTGCACTTATTGGTCCTGAGCCTTTTTGTGGAATAAGCAAATTTCACCTGAAGGAAGAACTCTGAAAATGGGATAAAATTGAAAAGTCCTCCTACTGGAGCCAAATAGCTACTCAGCCTCAGCATACCATCAGAGCTAAAGCGTGTATCACAGGCTTTCTCACACACGGACACGGCCCTCTGTGGTACCACCTCAAAAAGATGGGCCTGGCGGAGACTGACACTTGCCGCTTTTCTGACAATGCGACCGAAACCGCGGAACACATACTTTGCTCATGTGAAGTATTAGTCCGCCAAAGGCTGAACCACCTAGAACAGGTCTATCTCACCCCTGCTGAGGTGGTAACTTCAACCGTCAAGAAAATTGTAGGTTTCATCAGAAGTCTAGTGTTAGAGGACCAAAACTAGATAAGGGTAATCACAATAGATCTTTTAGGTCGCAATGATCGAGAGATCTCCCAGCCTATACGACCCATCTGCAATCTACAATCTACAATGTATTGTCAATACATTGAAAACTATAAATTCATTCCATTCAAATGTGACCCCTAATAGACGCTCTCGTAATATCCAGACAAAAGTTCTAATATTTTTGAAATTAATTTTAATTTTTCTCAAAAGTTTATTTAGGCATGAAAATATATCGCGTAGGTAGGTAGGTAGGTAGGTGATAGTTTTAATGCTGATTTGATTAGTTTGGTTGAACATTTGGTTTGGAAAAGAAATATGATTATTTTGAGTTAAGGCGTGGGAAAAAATCGATATATCGATAAATAATTTCACAAATATTGATATATCGATCAATTGATATATATCCGCATATAGAACTTATCGATATGTTTTGACTTATCGATGATCGATATGTGAAATCTATTATCGCACAGCCCTACTTATTAGTATTTGAACGGATCTCATGGGAATATATCGTAAGATCTTGAAATCGTATCGTGAAACATTTATTTTCTAATACAAAACAGCCACACACATTGAGCAGGAATGATTATTTCAGTAGATGAATCAGTAGTCAGATATTTATTTAATTTTTTCAAATAATGTCGTCGCGCTTCGACCACATCGCACGCCTTGAATCCTCTAGATATGTGTAGTATTGCATAAAGTGAGCATTTTGTGGTTGGCTACTAATAATTGTTTCATAATCAGATTCAGAAGCAATTTATTGAATATGATAATCATTCCTTCATTATTGATCATTAATAATCAAACAAGGTGATTTGGAAATATGTACATACATTCATTGGAAACGTCAGCTTTTCAATCATCAATCAATCAACTAAACTGCGTGACAAATGGAGTAGTCCACCTGAATATTTCACCTAAATATTATAAAAAATACTAGTCCGATTCTGGAATGGTTTTTTTATGTTGTTCCTGGTTTTAGATCTACAGGGGGAACCATTGACCCATTACAAAAATGAATATATTCAAATTTATCCCAATCATATGGAAAAATTTTCGGATTTTTTCTCAGGGCATATTATGAATGCTTGATGTGTTTTGCCGAAACCGTTTGGAGATTTTTCCGCTAGTATACTTTATCAACATGCTACATCTGTTTTTATAAAAAATTGACGTTTTTTCGAAATGTCTTTATAATTCCAGCTGTTCCGTTTATCAAATAAGAGAGTTTTTTCATGAAATCGATTCGGGAGGAATTCATCACTTCAATTTCTTTGAATTGTGTGAATATCAATCTACAGGGTAATTCAAGATACCAAAGAGAAAGCATGTTAATAGAATGTTTCCTCGAATATTGAGATCATTATATCATTCAAGAATGATTCAGGAAGAAGGGGACAGAGAATACCACGCCAATTTATACAAAGGTGAGTAAAGAGCATGCCATCAGGGTGTCGTTCTATCCTGCATGTAGGTGGAGGCCCTATACTAAATACTGAAATTTCCAGTACATTGGATGAAGAACAAATGTTCGCATGGAAGTTGACGTTATTAAAATTGAATTATGCGAAAGCAATAATTCTTGATATACCTTGGTGTATAACACAGACAACAATGAATGGTGTGGCGAACACTTATATATATTATCAATGCATAATAGCTCATGAAGAAAATTTCGATACATGAGGATTGAGTTTTTTTTTTTTTTTTGTAAAATTTGTATATCGCTACTTCAAAGTTGGGAACCAACTCCCCAGAAGTCGAAACTTGTGCGGGGTTAGGAAGAGCGGGACCTACAGCTTATAGTGGAATATGAACCACTTCTAGGGCATCGAGGTGCTGCCATAGGATTACAACCATGAATCACACATTTTTTAAAGAAAAATGCTCAGCCGATAGCCGGATTCGAACCGACAGTACCTCTGCATCGTGAACGGCTATCTAGCGAATTTCAGCGCATAGACAAACTCGGCCACGGAGGTTACAACACAAGATCGCTGATTGGACATTCAGAAAATAATTGAACGACATGATTTCAATATTGAACAAAATATTCTGTTAATATGTCATCAGTGAATCAGAAATGATAACAGGAATGAAATAAATTATTCTACAATAATAAATAGAGCATTCGAAGTTGAAATCACAATATATCATCACTAAATTTCAAGTTTTTTGGAATCTTGAATCACTTTGTAGATCGGTATTCGCTCAATATCAAAGAAATTCATGTGATGAATCCCTTTCTGTACCAATTTCATGAACAAACTCTCTTACAGTAGTACTAATATAAAAAAAATATCTTCTAATAATATAATGTATTACATGTTCATCTTTCTCATTTTATATATAAGTAGGTATGTGTAATTTTACAGATGTATATAGTGTTTATGTGTTTGTATATGTATGTATATACACGGGTGTATGAGTGTATGTGTATCCATGTATAAGTATGTGTGTAATCTGTACTCAACTGTAACTAGATTAAGTATACCTAATTCCACGATATCTTTAACGTAGATACTCACCACGCGCGGATTTATTTCCTTGTGGTTGTCAGCGTTTATTTATCACTAATATTAAGTATGTATATTTTTCTATTTGTACCCTTCAGAAAGTGAAAATAAACATTATTATTATTATTATTATTATTATTATTATTATTATTATTATTATTATTATTATTTCATAAACAGATCAGCTGAAACTGAAGACATTCCAAAAAACGTCAATTTTCCATAAAAAAAGATGTTGCATGTTAATGAAGTATGCTAGCGGAAAATATCCGAACCGTTTAGGCAAAACACATCAAGCATGCATAATATGCTCTGAAAAAAAATCCGAAAATTTTTCCATATGATTGGGATAACTTTGAAAATATTCATTTTTGTAATTTGTCAATGTTTCTACCTGTATATCTGAAAACAAAAACTTCATTGACAGAGTAGGTAGACCATCTCATTCTCGAACGATTATTATACAACATGGAACAAATCGTTCCAGAATCGGACTAGTATTTTTTATAATATTTGATTTCGAAATTGGGTGAAGTATGCAGGTGTTCCACATCATTTGTCACGGGGTTTATCTGCTGAGGGTGTGCACGAACTTGAATTCAACGCTTATGAAAGTTCAAATTGCCACACATCTCGAATATATTTTGATAACATATTCATATTGTGCTCACAACCATGAACGGAAATCGCATTTTATATCTTTGAACGTTTATAAAACACCCTTGTTCATTTTCGTATCATTTCGAGACTATCACTCGAAGTCATTCAAACAATAAAGATTTGTTGAAAAGGAATATTCTCAGATAAATTATGAACATACAAAAATGGATATATATTTATATAAAGCAAAACATTGAGAATTCGCATTCTCTATGTGATGAGAATATTTACTCTTTCTCAGTTGATTCAATAGAAAACAACTACTTTCCTGGCTATATGCCACGACGAACATTGAATTATATCTATTGAACACACACGATAAGAGTTTGAAAATAAAATATAAAAAAACTTCTGAAATTGAGAATTTGCATTCTCCTTCAGATAAAAATATATATATGCACACATCATTCTGAATATTCAACAGAAAACAACTATCTGAGAATATTCCTTTTCAACATTTTAATACCCAATCAGGGGGTTCAAACTTGAACGATGGAAACTTGTGATTTTTATAGACTTCTAATCGCAGATTCGTGATAGAGTCTCAATTCAGAATTTCTTTCCACGCCCTGTATGATGAATGCCAATTTATCATACACCCAAAAGCAATAAAGATTTGTATAAATGAATTTTCATTCTACACATCATCTCCTCGTTTCTCTTCAACGTAAAAAATACTATCACTCATCTGACATCTCGCCGACGCTCGCTGCAAAACTTCAGAAATAGGAATAGGATATGAATTCACATTACGGACCGTGGAGATCAAATTACCTGAAGATAAAATAACTTAGAAAGAAAGTCTAATATTGTTGACATTCCGAAAATTCGCAAACTCAGCATTGAATGTTGAATAATTTTCAAAACAAAAAATAAATTAACTACCGGGCGTTTGTTCAACGTGTTTCTGCTCAAATGAAAATCGTTCAAAAGTCCACTTCTCCGCATTCAGTTTAGTGTTGAAAGAGTCACTTTTCCGCAATGGTGCCGAAACAAATTTCTAAATTCAAATGAGTGCGGATAAAAGGAATTCGAGTTATTACCGCACGCCAGTAAAAAAGATAGGGTTCCCAACACGTACGGAAATATATCACTTTCCGTATTCGTACAATTGTGAACTATACGTATAGCTGGGAATAAACTGTATTCAAGTGATATTTCAGCGTTGATCAAAGGTTTCCATGTAACGTCATTTCAACTAACCGTTGTGATGATTTTGCTAGGTACCTACGTTATTATTTCTGTGTGAGTGTGTTAACTGGAATAGTTTCGTAAATATTTCACTTTGTCAATGTGTTATTCGCGTCATATTTTCGTTGAATTTGGAATTTCAAAATGTATTTTCTCCACTGCTCGTCATGCAGCTATTATATTATAGTCAAGCATTGAATACACGTGCTTGAAATATTTCGATTCCATATTGAAGTACAGGCCACAACACCATGTATACAATCATAAACATTTCGTTATTTTTGTACCGGAATGTTGAATTCATATTATTTATAAATATCCGAAGAATGGAAATGCATCAGTTTCCTGTTCACAACCAACTTCCAAGGAACAATCAGAATAATGTATATGCACCCATATTATTTTTTGAATGTTTAATTGCAATATTACGTCATTAATGATGGTCATATTGCTACTTGATATGGTCCACATTCACATTAGCATTCTTATATTGCTATACGAATACGGCACATATCATTATTACATTCTATATGCTGTTCTCCAAGTTCAATATCTACTTATAGATTCCAACGATGGTATCGAAATTCCTATTGAATTGAATCAATTCAGAAAACAATGATGATCAATAGGTTGTAATTAAAGAATAAGTAGAAAGAACAATTAATACTCAGCATGCATGGGTGGCTAGTTTTGACATGAAAGTTCTGTATAGTAATGGTATTACCTTGACTTTATCACGCTGAAATCAAAATCTTGACAATAGCATCAGGCATTTCATTAAGTGAGTCTATCTCGAAGTATGAAAAAAAAAACTATCAATTCATTCTGGAAATCAATCATGTTTCATATACAGAGGTAAGGTAACACTTCCTTTCGTCCGTCTATTCTGATGCTGAGTGTGATTTATATATTTCAGTGCACCTTTATTCATCTTCGAACATTTTTCTGATAGCGATATCTTCAGAAAATGCAAGGTACTTTTCATTCCTCATTTGTGGTCACTTTGGAGACCTATCGCAGAACATCTCTTTCCGAAGACTCTTTCATCCAACGAACAGCGAGGCTCTGGAACACATTGCCAATGGATATGTATCCCGAGGCATATAACCTCCAGAAATTTGTATCAGTTGAAGTTTCACCTATTCATTGAAGAATCCATATAGGAGAATGAATTGGAAATTTTAATCAACAATCATGATGGATAGAAATATATATATCAAATTGAAAAATGTTGATCTGATTCATAAAAAACATCTCCCTCGACATCTCCGTATTCACTGATTATAAATTATATTGTTTGAATTCTATCAGAGTCCCTACCTGGGAATGCTCAAATAAATTGACCCAACGTCAACTGATTGAAACAGTATAGGTTCCTTCAAGAACAGACAGTTATTCCAACTATTGTGTACAGGCTGTTTCGAATTGATTGTTCGCATTATCTTGATCACATTCGCAGTATTCACACTGAAAAAAACGAAACAAACATCCCATTTTTCTTTACTGACAAAAATCGAAAAGTAGGCTTTAAGACAAAAATTCGGCGAATTTGAAAATATCTAACTTCACAATTATATAAAAAAATAATGTAGCGATGTGTGATCGTTGTTTTATCATAGCGAGAATATCAACCGTGTAATCGTTGTTTCATCATAGCGAAAATATCAACAAAGATAACTATGACTATCCTACGATTACAACTAATTTGAATCACTCTATATAGCATCGAATTGCGACTTTTATAATCCACTCAAATGTAGACATACGACACACTATACAGTACACACACTGAAATTTGTAAAAATATTTTTTTCCATCTCTTGGAGCACACGAAAGGTAAATCTTGTAATGTTCGTAGATTCGAAGATTATTATTGCAGACAAAGAAGTTTCTGATTGAAAATTGCCAACCCAGAGTTGGCATCAACATCGGTTTATATTCACTGAGTTTCAAACTCCTCCTGAAGATGCAAACATAGTTAGCGAAACACGTGTCGAGGTGTAAAGAATCGGTTTGGTTAGTGGTAAAACATTGTGTAGTAAGAACATCTATTAAACACACTCTATCTGAAATTTTTCAATAATTGACTAAAAGACCTGGTATAGTCGAAAATTTCCATGAGATGTGTTAATGGAACTCAATGGCAAAACTAGGAACAAAACCCAAAAAAAAAGAGGAATATCACACCTCCTCTATATTGAAAAAGGGGCTCCAACGTTTATATGTTTACATGTTATTTTCATTTGATAATAATATCTTTCTCAAGCTTCCGAAACACTGACTCACCCTGTATATCGAGAATATATCAAATATTGAGGTACTTATTTTTGTACGTTTCGGAAACGACTCTGCTTCTGTTTTCAACATTCAAAATGGAAAATATCATTTTTGTCAAATGGTCTTCGTATTCCAATGTTGTTCAGGCAGGGCCGGTTTCAGTTCATATGAGAAAAGCTTTCAAAAATAATTCAATCAAAAATGCAACTTGGGCGTTGAGTTTTGAAAAAAATCTGAAATGGTTGTGGTGACGTGTCTCTCGATAAATGTCAGAAGTCACATCTTGTCAATTTAATCGCTAAAAATTGGCATTTCATCTGAATATCTGAATTTCTCAATTTCAACTTAGAATTTTTGATATTTTTTCTATTTCTACGCAATGTCTGCAATGTCGAAAAAAAAGACAAAACTATTTCATTTCAGTAGCTCTATGGTAAAGCTCATAATCGAGAAGGATATGATTTTTTTCAGAAAATAATGATGCCCGCTTAAAATATTTGTTATTTTCGATACAAAGTTGATTGATCTTCCATGATTCGAGAGTGAAATTTATTTAATTAGATTTCTTCAGTACTGAAATTATGCCAAAGTCATTTTTCAGAATATTATCAAACAACTTCACATATCTAACCAGAGTTCAGGATTGTTTTGTCGAAGTTACAATAATAACCCACTAGGCAAATGTGAAAGCAATGTCGATGCAAGATTGTAGTAGTTACGGAAACTGACGTTTAGCAATATTGCAAATGTGAATTTGTAAATGAAACGTTCCAGCAATGTCACAGCAACATATGATATTGCTGCAAAGCTACATTATCGAACTCATCCTTCGCAATATTGCTGAACGTCCGTTTTAGTTATTGCTTCAACATTACATCAACATACCTTTCAACTTTGCAAAGTGGAAAGTATAGATACCAAAAAACATCGAGAACCAAAACTTGCAATAAAACGTTTAAATTTGAGAAAAATCTGTATAATTAGAAGAGAAACAACTTTTTTCGATTAACTTTATCGAAATTCGAACGAATAAGCATATTTTCAGGGAAACAATTTTTACTCTTGACATGTAGCGAAAGTCAGGTGACTATAGACCATTTTCCTTTATTTTTTAAAAAAGAAAACTCAACGCCCACACTAAATTTCAAAATAAATAATTATTGAAAGATTCTTCCAAATGATGCTAACTTTGTGAATATCACTGTATAATATATTTTATCGCCCCCTACACATTACAAAAATAGAATAAGAAAATGGAAAATAATATACTTCTCGAAAATCATTTCACCGTCGGCACTTTTCAGTGACAGATGTTGATACAAACTATAATAATTATTTTATCTTCGAACATTTTTCAATAGAAGTTCTCACTTACAAACTTATTTTAGGTGCCTTAATAGAGAAACATTTGAGTGCAGGAAAATTTTGAGGCAAATTATCTGATTTGTCCTCACTTCATGCACGTATATCGAAATCATACTCAGGAGATATAAAATTATAAGTTTTTTCCGCCTAATTTACAGTTGCAACTGTTGATTAGAAGAGGATATTTTTTTCTCTACACATCTCCTGATTCCCAGTTGCAACTATGAAATTGGCGAAGATGAGTTTGTTTTTTAGAACAGCTACTAATTAACTGTTGCTACTGTGTTTTAGCAGGTTTTAGGCAGCGAAAACTTTTTTTTTAAACACCTCCTAATTTACAGTTCCAACTGTTAATTAGGCAGAGGAAATTCCGTTTGAAACACCTCCTGATTCACTGTTGCAACTGTGAATCAGGCAGATAAAACATTTTTTCTCGCAACAACCTCCTAATTTGAAGTTGAAATATTGAAAAGTGATTCTCTCTGCCTAAATTACAGTTACAACTATAAATTAGGCAAATATTCGTGGAAAAAAATGGAATATTTCCGAAATTCTCTGTGATAAAATGAACCAAATTTTGCACATGTACCCAACTTTCCATGACCAATTTGGAAGTGTTGTGAAATTTCCGGAATTTCATTAAGGAGCGTAGGAAACAGGAGTGACCAGTTGCACTTTTACTTCCAACTTTTTCAATTATGCAATTTTTGGTACTTTGACCAGCGAATATGTTAATCTCAAAATTTTTAGTCAAAAATAGTACTCCTGTTCAGTTTCGATAGGATTTACCATTCTCGACATAAATCGATTCAAAAATTCTGTTGCGTCATGAACATTGCGATTTTTCCTTCAATTGGGAACCGAATTTGTCCAAAAATCAAGGTTTTTTTTTTATCGCTTGGAGCGCACAAAAAGGAATCCCTATAATGTTCAAAGAACATCGTGCGTTCCTAGGGAGGATAGGGACAGGAGGTAGGTATTGGAATTTTTTTGAACTTTTGGAGATTATATGTTGTTGGGAATACTTCCACAGGCAATGAATTCCAGAGCCTAGCCGTTCTATGGATGAAGGAGTCTTGATAAAGTGCTGTTTGATGAAAAATATTCCTTGTTTTCAAGATCTACTTTTGATTATTGATGGAAAGGAGTGCAATGGAGAGAATGAATTTGAAAATGATATGATATGGAAAAGGTACTATATTTTTCTTACGCTACAGACTTTTGGAACTGATATATCCCAAAAATGGCGAGTACAATCAGAACTGAAAAAGAGTGACATTTTTGAGTGGTAATGATGATAATCTCATATTTTCTGGTCTAGCTGCCAGAAATTGCATTGAAAGAGAAGATGGAGGAAAAAGTATCCCGAGCCCCACCTATTTTCCACGCCCTTGATCAAAGTTTCGGAAAATCCTTAAAGTTTTCAAATCAGGCATGAGAAGTTAGGAGCAAGTACAAAACTTGTTTTTTTATCACAGAAAGTTTTGTAAATATTTCCATGAAATCATCACCTTGGGCTCTCCTCCAGGTGGTTATAACCCTCTAGTGGACTCTTTTCTTCGGAATTTCAGGACACCCTGAAAACCGTAAAGATGATTCGTCAATTTTGACAATGACTACAACCACTATGATGTCATTGAATAATAGTAATTTTCCTAACAAGTGCGGAAAGTTATTCTTTCCCGCACGCGACTGCCGTTGACACGATCGACGCTAAGCGGAGGAGTTCGGGCAAGCAGTCGAGTTCGGGAAAGACACTTTCCGCATGAGTTAGGAACAATATTTTTTCTACAAGCGTAGGAAATTGATTGATTCGTTCAATTAATTATTCATGCAAAAAGGAACAGCTGACAAGAGAAATATATTCTCAATCTACTAATTATTAGTAATAGCTATTGTGAACTTACAGTTTGACGCATTATGTTGGTTCATTGCGGAAGCCAGCAGGCCCATGAGGAGTTTGGTGTCTAGGATTCAGACACTTCTATGAAATAAGCCAAAAATACCTATTCTTCATTCGGTATTTTCATTTCATTATTGTTGCACCGTTCAATAAAACGCGTGTATAGCTTCTCATACCTTTCTCGAGACTTCGTTGGTAATAACGCATCTGTATCGAATCCCTATAGCTAGAAGTTTTTGATCACATTGTGGCATTTCCAATGAATCGAAAATGACAGTAACGCTGTGTCAGTCACTTCGACAATTTCAAACTTATTTGAGGTTTGATTGATGGCATGACAACAATAATCGGTTTCCATCAGATCAATCCAAATCTATAGGGGGATTTTTACAATAATGAATTTTTATTTCTCAAAATTTCTCAATTTTCACAATGTTTAGTGCAATTTTATGGATGATTCTGAACATACATACTTAATACTGCAACAAACAAACTTTAACTTCTATATTCCATCACCAACCACTTATATTAATAGCGATTTCATCATATCTTTGTTTTCCCGCACTGTTGCCGGAAAATGACACTTCCCAAACTAAATTGCGTGCGGGTATAGGGTGAATCACGCACGCTTGTAAAAAAATAACATTTTCATCAACTTTTCACGGTTGGGATGTATGTTTTCAAAATGCGATTTTTTCTAGAACGGTACAAGATATATAAAAGATCAAAATGAACTATAGAATTTTTGTAGAAAAAAGACGAGGGAATCGAACGGTGGAAGCAAAATGTCGAAAATGCCTACGTGCATTAAACAGAAAAAAAATTCGCCCCATCCTATATAAAACATATTCACTGAATAGTTGCCACTTAAAATAAGGAGATATTTAAAAATTTCTGTACATGATGAAGTTTTCGAGAAAACCTGTGGAGATAAAAAAGTAGTGAGAAACAATATCTTAGGGGTTGATTATTTCAACACCTCCAATAACCCAGCCAGCACAAAGAGGTCCTAAAGATATCTTAGAGGGATCCTTCTAGGAAATTGTGATGCCTTTTGTAACTTCTTTGAGAGATCGCCGAGAGTGCTATATCTAGGCCAAATGTCCGCCACCTAGGCTGAGCTCAGCGAGGTCTTGAAGATATCGCACGCAGAAATTCTCATACAATGCCCTCAGGCGCGCACTTTGAGATATACGCTTTCATCGCCACTGGCGATAACTGAAAGTGCTCGCAATCATGAGCTGTTTGAGAAATTCGCATACATTGCTTCGTGACGAGGACATTGGGAGATTTTCGCACGCATCGCCTTGTGAAGAGAACTTTGGAAAATTCGCATCAATTACTAATAGCGAACTCTTCAAGTGCTCGCAACTATGAATTGTTCAAGAATCCGTGCACCTCGCCTTATAACGAGGCCTTTAAGAGCGATATCTAAATCAATCGCCACATGATCGCCACTAATATGGTGAGGTGTTCAATTTTTGGGAAGTTATTGGTTATCAGCAGTCTTCTGTCGGCGAAGTCTAACTAGCGCCAGCTATATTGTTTGGGGTGAAGTTAAATCTACTGGATATTTGTTTCAGAGGAAGAGATTGAGTTACCAAACTTAGAGTTAGATCAACGTAATGAGCTTTAATTACATATTATTCTATAGCAAGACATTGATCAAGTACACTTTATCACTTGAAACAATCTCCGAGGAGTTGGCCGGGTATTCTTTAAAAAAAAGGTCGTCCGAACATTTTTGTCTTTTTCGTCAGTGCAGATAATTAATTATCATTAATTCACTGCAAAATTCATGTTAATACTGGGTGTCCCAAGTTATTGTAAAGGTACAGGCAAAAACTTGCTTACTCGACAAGATGAACGAAAAATAGTAGAAATGCTTCAAATGACATCAGAGATCTTTCTTTATGACTAAAAAAGAAGTGTATTAGATTGGACAGCCACCTGGTAGCAACTCCTCAATTTTTATTGAATGGACTCCCTGTATATTGTCATTGAAAATTGCCTATCATCCTATTTCGGGAATGAACGATAGCACATCGGTACTTTGTATTTTGTTCATTGATAAAAACTGCCAAATATATCACATTCTTCATAAGCCATTACCCAGACAACACCAGATATTCCATGAATCTCCCTATCATATTCCTTTTGGAATATTGGAATATTCTAGAAATAATCTGGAATATTCCGGAATATCTGTGGAATATTCTCTGAATATGCGAATGGGAATTCCTCAGATAATCATAGAATATACCCAATAGAATATTCTATGTTGAATGTTCCTGGAATATTCCAATAAACATATTCTAAAATAAAAAAAGTGACCCAAGTAGGGATCGAACTCGTGACCTCAAGACTACCATAGCAACGCCTTGACCACTAGGCCAGTAATCGAATTGAATAATGTTATACATATCAAGTTCTTGGGAGAGCATTGTTCGAAATCGGGTCATAAACACTTTTTGTTTCAAAATCCCCCTACATCTAATTGATGTTCGATACTCACATCTCTGAAATAATAAATGGTATTTATGTTTTGAGAAACATAGGAATATTCATGGAATATTTCATGAATATACACCACAGAATATTCAGTTGAGAATATTTCATGAATATACCGCACAGAATATTCAGTTGGGTATATTTCATGAATATACCGCACAGAATATTCAGTTGGGTATATTTCATGAATATACAACAGAGAAAATTCAGTTGGGAATATTCCTGGAAGATTCATACCTGAATATTCCCTGAACATGTCCGACTATTCACTTTGGAATATTCCTTTTAGATGTTCCAGAGGCATGTATATATTCTAGGAATAATCGATGAATATTCGGAATATACTCCTCCTTTTTAGAATATTTAGAGAATATTCTATGAATATCCAGTGCTGCCTGGGAGGAAGGTTATTTAATGCCATTTAATGCAGTTTTTTAATGCTTTTGATATCTTGACGAATAGGCGAGATATTTCCTGTAAACGATAACTTGGGACACCCAGAATTTGAATTATGAAGGCTATTGAAAAAACAACTCAATATTTTTGTAGGAATATTCATTTATTATTCAGGTTATGTTTGTCATTACTTTAGGAGCTCGCAATGGGAAATGCTCGATTTTGTTACGTCCATCAGGATATTCTTGGGTGCTCGCAGAAAGAAATGCCTTTTCATTTCCTGTTATAGATAACCTCAAGGATTCGCAATAATGAGGAATATATCAAATCTGAGGCGAGATCTCCGCGATTTCTTTCGGACGACTCCAGAGAGTATTTTCCATGGTGAGAGCCTATAGTGATCTTTGGCACCTCGCAGGAGAATTTCGCATTTTGATCCTGAAGATAACTACTTAGAGATATTGCGGAGAGTTCCGTGTTACCTGGGAACCATACATCAGGGTAGGAAACATTCTAAAATGTGTGAGTTTATTGACAAATGAAATTATGCTAGATGAGTATATTCCGCTGAATATGCATGGAAAATGAGAAACAAAAACCTTTTATGCACTTCAGGGATTCAAAGGGTACCTTTCATTATTTTCGGGGCAAAAAGTGATACTTCAAATATCTAGGGAATCAAATTGAATTTCTTCGAAATGAAAGCTGAATTTAGAAATGTATTTTCAAAATGTCTGTTGCAATTGTGGCTTTCATCATTGAATATACGCTTCACGATGACAATGCTTCGAGCTTTTTTGACTTTTCTACATTTGTCTAGGTTCCGTTCTTTGCACCATTCGATGAACTCAGATATATATTTTTCATATTGATATCTTCAGAATTTCTTGGTAATAATTGGCCTTCAGCTTCTTGAGCTCGCGATCAAATCTTTCAATCTGTGTGGCGTGTTTGACTAATATTTATTCATTTATATTTCACTTTATTACTTGTTATAACACACCAAGATTGTCAAATGCTGATGACAATCATGATCTGGATCATCAAAGTTACTGAGGTCGTTGATATGGTTCTTTTACGTTTCACCTATATCCTGCAGTGCAAAAATTATTATATATACACCTCGGGACTGAAGTGTTTTCAAATCCCTTGACAAATCATAGCCCTGCCGTTGGTTGGGCTAAAAACTTTTTCTCTAGTGATTCTAAATACCACTTCATTCCCTAGGTTTATAATGTACTATTTTCTTTTATTAGGTATTTTCGGAGGGGTGTAATTTTTCCGGGAAGGGGATTAAAACAAAAACAAATATCAAAAACAATAATCACTCCTTAAATTTTTCCGGTGAGTTTCAGTTGTGTACCCACCCTATGAACAACTGCCACTGTTTTCGGTTTCGTAAGAAAATCCCCACAAGAAACAATTTGATAGGTGTACGACCGCTACAAACCACGAAACACCTGAAGATTAAAATATGAGATTGCATTAGCTTTGAACACAGAACGCCACCACTGGTGGTCTTCCTAAATAGTATTTCCCCTGAGCAGAACTCAAGCTACAGATTTTATTACTTAATTGGATAATGCCCGTATTAGATAGCATTTGTAGGACACATCACATCAGCATACGCATATTACCGTCTTGGATCTTGATTCGTGATAGTAATCGTCTGCTCGAATAACATCAAGAGGGTACACCGTGGTGCCAATTAGAAAATGGATGATATATTTCATGTTTATCTCACAAGAGAACGTTTGAGAAACAAGCAATATTATTGTTTGGCTTGATGAACTTAACCGCTTGAATTAATTATCAATTTGAGTCACTCATTATGCTTCAGGGATATAGGATGATGACATTTATAATAATAATAATAATATTTATTCATCACTAGAAAAAGTACTTCTTATCAGGGGTGGATCTGAGCAATGTTTGAGAGGGGGGCATAGAAAGTCACGGCTCAGTTGGAATATATAGAAAACATTAGGAAAATATTTCTTGGTATCTTCTGAGACAATTTTTCTTTTTGTTGGAGCGCGCGAAAGAAAACCCCTTTAATGTTCGAAGAACATCGTGCGTTCCTAGTAGGATGGAATATTTAGTTTCTTCTACAATGTCAAAATGTCTCGACATATAACACTCAAAGCGATCCGCCGCTATCAACTATACGATTTCAAAAACCGAAATACAAATGAAATTATACGTCAAATATTATATGAGTGGGCTGGACGTTAGAGTAAAAATCATCTCCCTCTCTTTCCTATCTGAAGAGTTATTTCATTGATTATTTGCATTTTTGTATCCCAAATTACCAAATTAGGATAATTAACAGCAGCGCTATGTGATTGATGAAAAATACTTCTGGTGGACGCACTTCATTCCATTCCTGTTTTACAATTCGTCGAATCTCGCCAACTTAGATGAACTTAAAATGGCGTTGGTGAATCTTGCTGAGTTGAGTTTGGTGCCTTACCAAAATTACAGGCATCAATGTGACAATTGTGAACGAATTATTACCAATGAAGATATATAGGGAATACATTTTGCGATTTAGCAGCATGAACGTTGGTAGAACTGATGTTGATCATAAGATCTAGGAATCCCGCCATCTAACATTCAATATGTGAACCCCACGTCATCGTCTGAAATTCACTTATTTGTATCAAGAACCAGTCTGACGAATCCATGGACGAAACAAATGAAGAGTGAGCGCACCAGAGGTTTATTTTGTCAATGCTATTTGGCTTGAGGAGTTTTTCTCCACTCAGCCTGCATGCAAATTTTGAACATGATGATTAATGAAAAAATAAATAGAGAAATATTACTCTTGAAATCAAAATGTTGTTGATAAGACACGTGTCTTTAATAATAATAATAATCACACCTTCATTGCTTCTGAAAACATAGTTTCACAGCAAGGGTCAGGGTCAGATATAGACTGAATTTGTGACTATTAGTCTGAGGGAGAGAAGAGAAAGAATCATATACTTTGTTGAGGAAAAAAAATTGGGATGAATAAGAGTGAGTTGAACCTTCAAAGACATCCACTTCGATGCTTGGTATTACTATCCAATTGCTAAAAGTGCATCCCAAAAACTTGGTTTTCTGTTTCGAGCCAGGAGCAATTTCACTTCCAGTCAGATGCTTATGATCTATGAGGCACAGATCCCAGGACAGGCCTGGGATACTGTTCCCATATTTGGAGTGCAGCACCCAAACATACCCATTTTGTCCAAAAAAGGGCAATTTGTCTCGCGGGTGATGCCTTGCTCACAAACTCACCCACTTCCCTGGAACACCGTAGAGAAGTTGGCGATCCGGCTCTATTTTATAGATATTTTCATGGACGATGCTCTTTCCAAATATCAACAATAGTTCCTTCCTTGGCAGTTCCCGCGAGATTAACCCGTCGAGTTGAGACTTCGCACCTCTCCGTGGTCACTTTGGAGACTGCAGAAAATCTCTTTCCAAAGACTTATTCATCCAAAGAACAACAAAGGAGGTGTTCCCTAGGGCATGTAACCTCCAGAAATTCAATAAGAAAGCCAATTCCTACCTTATTTTCCTTGGTTCCCACGATGTTCTCTGAGCATTACAGGATATCCCTTCTCGTGAGAACCAGAACATAACAAAAATTCAAAATAAGTGGACTGAGTATAAGGAAGAGCTATGATCTTCAAATCCTCTCTTGACAGACTGTCCAAGGACGAAAGTCGTAAGAGGTTCACAGTGAGGCCTCATACTTGCATAAATAGGGCATTCAAACAAAATGTGACGAACGGTTTCATTATCATGGTGATTAAAAACTGAGCATATTTGATTTGGGTCAATCAAGTGAGACATGCCATTTAACGTCAATTTTATCTTGATAGTATTACTCAAACGCAACTGTGCTATAGTACAAGTGACCTGTATCAGAAGTTGATGAAGCAACTAATATTTGGGCTCCTTGGAAAGAATAAAGTTGTTGTAGAGTCGCAAAAAGGTGCTTCTTTGGAGCAATGATATATCGGCTCCTAAAAGTCTGTCATAATATTCTGCTGAAATTATATTTTTTCTCATTCTGCCATTAAGTACAGCCTCATCCCACCACAAGTCCCCAGCTTCAGCAAAAATAAAACACTTCTGCAATTGACTGGCCCAGCTGAACTTTCCATCAATAGTACCCAGCAATTGATTTGATGTCTCAAAGAAATTTTTGGTAGGCGGTCATCATCGTCACTGAGAAGTTTTTGTAACCAGTTCAATGACATTTTGAAGACATTATAGACATATTTCACTGTGCCAGCTTCCAATTGGATCACATAATCTGGAGTATTTGATATAATTCATTGAAAATATCGCTGACTTGAAAAACAAAAAAAGGGAGCACGCCAATACGCCACAAATATGGTTCATTTGGCACTCAAAAAATTACATCTGAAGATATTTTCTCAAAAAGCATCAATTTCTAAATATCCGAGGAAATATCCGTGTTTTCATGTCAAAAAAGTGATTGCGGAATTTTAAAAATATGACAGTTTCATTAAGAATATTTGTTATAGTTCTATTTAACTACAATAACTGAACAACCACTTTGTATATGATCATTGAAACAACGAAGAGAATCAATCTAAGATGACATGTGTTGTAGCCTAGATATTTCTATTTAGTCTCTCAAATAAGGTATTGGATTTCGAGAAGGATGAATTTTCTACTTACTGATGCTCTTGCGCTTTCAATGCTATTATAATATCTCGTGTAACTTCATTAGTATCATGTTGCTTTATGGGAGGATTTACATTTTTTATTGACGTTGAATAGGGATTGTCTGACTCTTTGTCACATGGTGAAAAATGGTGTTGACTCATGAAACGCGGTGGGTTCATTGTAGCTGCAGTCACATGGAATATTCAGTTTCCTCAATGTTCATCAAAATCTGTGATATTCAATCATTTTAACGCAATGATCTTCAAACAGTGGCGTGTCATCAGTTCGGTAACTAGCGGAAGAAGGCCGGCCTAGTGCACAGGCTAGTCTGGGAACGTGACGATGCCGGGGTATTGGTAATGGGCCGATGATTTTCCTATGCCGAGTAACCATCAGTTGAAATTACGATGATGGCCTTATGATGGTAAGATATCTGTAACTAATTAAATACTAACGAGATCTGGCCCTTTGCTGGCCAATTTCATGTTCGCTACTCGTCCCACTGGTGGATGTTCTGGGAACGTCCACATCAACAATCAGCTGATCAATATTATATGTGACTGAGATGGCTGACTCTCGTGGGTGGTGATCGCGTACTAGTTTGTTTATGTCGAATTAATGTGGTCCTCTCTATCTCTGGTGGTTATTCATGATGGCAGGAGTATTCTCAATTGATAATTAGGAGATGTATTCTTCAATCATTATAATATTGAGTAAGTATCATTCTACCTACATAGGGTTTCGAATTTCGTTATCAAATGCATGTGTTTGGTATCTCATAACCTCATATATGTAATGATCATAATAGTTAGAGTTGGCTATACTTCTCCAAAACCTACTATCATTTGTAACTCGTTTGTTGCAATCAAAAGTAATCTCAGGTTATGAGAACCTATCTCTATATTGAAGAACTAAATGACAATAAGGTTCCAGCTACAGAAATACCTGTGCCAAGGAAATAATGAGAATTAAAAAACTCATCACGTCATCAGACTATATTATCAAGTTATAAACTCATGCAACTCAATGGCCACTAATATATACCTAATGATAATGATGCATTCTATATTTCAGAAGTACCTCACAAAGAAGGATCAACTTTGAAGGAATGCTACCCAATAAGATGTAGATACCAAATACCAACCAGTGCGCAGTCACTCCGAGAAGTTTCGTTGAAGAACAGAGAGGCTAAGAATAAGATATCATTGTGTCATTCATAAAATCGTTCTCTTGGAATCTGGTATGTGTCTGATTTATGATGAGAGGGTTATATTGTGAAATAAAGAGGTACTAGAAATTTCAGATCTTTTGAAACCCTAAAACCCCTACCCCTCCCCTATCTCGATAGTATGTAACCAATGTCGTTAATTGGCCATTACAGTCCCATCATTTATGTATATGCTGGGCTTGCTATGGGAAACTTAATGTGTCGATTATGATGTACTTGCCTTTTGCCGGGGAACTGAATATGATTGCTGGGTACCCAGCACTGGGACCAACTGCCGGTCGCAGTGTACTGATATATAGAGTCCCGCATATGGGACCATTTACTGGGCCGCTGATTTCAGGTATGTGAAAAATATATTAGGCCATTGATGTCCCATATCTAAATGTTTGCTGGGTCATGTCATATGACGTCAAAGCACGGTATACATTTTTGTGATCACAAAAAATCACAGATATCGAGAAAAAATATATAAAACAAAATATTTTGTGGTTTGTCATGCTTCTAGGGCTTCTGGGACCCTGTGAAACTTCTGATAAGAGTGTGGTAAGGCCTAATTGTACCACTATCTGGCACCTTGAAAACGAAAAATGATAATATAAAGTTGGTTGAAATAGAAGAAATGATGGAAATATAAGGGAACGATGGAATGATGTTTCCGGAACGGAAATATTCGTGATACTGTTTTCAAAATACACAGGCGAAACCGAAATGACTGGTTTTCTTTCAAGAACAGTCTCTTAAATTCAAAATTCTTTCAATATACAGATTGAAATATGCAAAAACTCTCTTTTCCACACACCATTCACCTATACTGAATTTCATTTCGATACACAACATATTTTTTATCTCAAGAAGTTATTACTTGTCCAATGGAATCATTGACACTTGATATTTTTCAACTAAAAATTCACTTTATGACTTATTATTGATTCAACTATTTGCTGAAAGTTTTAATATCAGGAACAGTAAAAGTTCAGAATGATATCTGACCGAATGAATAATCTTCGTTCCACTAAGTACGTTTAAATATACAGGGTGAGTCCTAACTATTGGGACATAAGGGGTAAGGGCGGATTGTTTGGATCAAAAAATGGCGATAGGAACAAATATGTCATCATAAAATATTGCTGTGGAGAAAGATACAGGGCGTTGAAGTTGTTTTTTTTTGTTTTTTGGTAATAATTTCACCGTATATTTTTCAATTGTTATAAAAATCGGCACAGAGGAATACTTTTGTACAAAGAACATCATTTTATGTTTTAATCTACAGATTGTTACAGGGGGTGCCACGTGAAGGATTTTTGATGGAGAAATTGACTGATAACCTTATTTCACAATATTTTTCAGTGAATTTGATTGGAAAAAATCACAAAAACATCATTTCTACACAATATTACTACTTATGTTTGCGAACGATGTTTCCATCTGCTTTCGAGATAAATGCAATTGAACAGTTGAAAGCCTCGGAAATTCAAAATATCATTTCATTCATGAAGAGTGTGCTTTTGAATGTCAGATATCTGTTGCTAGTGAATTACATTTCTTGTCAGTGAGTGAATGTTGAAGCAAGTCCCAATATTTAGAGTCACCCTGTATGCACGAAGACTCGAAAATGATACGCTCTAGATTTGATTCTCATACATTGAATTTTATTATTTTTTATATTTCATTTTTGATGTGGACGATGTATCACATGAAAACTGTTTTCGCGCCACATATCAGCGTCTGAGTTCCGAGAAATGAAATTCATAGAAGAGTGCTTTTCAAAAATAATATGATTCAGAAAAACTTTTCCTCTTGGCAGATCGTGTGAGTTCAATGTCAACACTGCTGGTTCTATTATTCTGCATCCAATCGATAGTAATTTTTTTGAAACAACACTCAAATGGATAATGCTTATGAGATGAACTTTTTTCAATCTAATTGAGCGCACGAAAGGAAATCCCTATGCAGTTCTAGGAACACATCTTAAGTACCTAGGAAAGATATTTGGAGAGAACCTATAGCACACAATCGTATATGGACACCCTCAAAATGTCAGCAAAAGCAAATTTTCACTTGTAATGTCCTGAATAAGAAGACTTAAGGACAGCGTGGGTATACCTGAATACATATTATTCAAGAATAAATTCCTTGCGTTTTGATATCAAGTATTTTTTCCCAACACATCATCTTGATCGAGATGTGAAAACCGATTTCCTCAGAAGGTATGTGAAACGACTTCCTGTCAACCCAGTGAAGTGGATTGTTACATGATATGTCTCAGACGTCATTTTAATGTAGAAAATTGTAACAGATGGACGTCCTAGAGACGTCTTGCGGCTGCTCTTCAACATTATGAATGCGTCATTCAGAACTTCCTCAAAAAGCTCTTCAGACGTCTTCAGGACACGTCTCTGGAGGATATCATTGGAATGTTTTTGAAACGTATCTGCTTGTAGGAAATGATTGAAGGTAGACGTCCTTGAGACATCTTGCGGATGCTCCAATTAAGACATCATCAGTGCATGATTAGGACCTCCTCAGAAGGTTATCAATCATCTTTGTGTTATCTGAGAAGGCGAACTCTAAATTTTTTGTTGATGAAATCATTCAGCGTTACATTCCCCGAGTTTCAGTCCCAGAGAACAGAATCACCCTGTATTATTGAGAGGACATGATATTATTTTTCTGTTTTTTTCAATGCATCTTCGAATTGAAATTCCAAGGCCATCATCGTCAAACTTCGATATTGAAATTCACAGCATTAACTGAGAGATCTTTTGGGGATGACGAAAAAAAGATGTAGTCAGAAGATATTTCCCGAACACATGATAAAATGGTTCGTTATTTTGTACACGTTTCTTATTATCATATGATGTGCTACTACGCTCCTTATGGTCAACGTTTGGTGTGAAATGAATAATAAACCAAAATTGAATTAGGATTCTGAATTTTGTATGCTATTGAAATATACCAAGGGCAGCCTTTTTTATATGAACATCTGCTGGAAATACAAGAATGCATCGGTACAATGATATCAAGAATGATGGTAATCCAAGGTGTGTACACTAAAATAATCAAATTGTTAGGTAGACGAACAAGAAAAAGTGGTCGGAAATATACTTGTAATAGCTTTCCACTAATTGAATACATAATTATGAATATCTGTCCTTGGGACGTCCCATCCCGTACATCTCATGCAATGTCCAAGCAAGGACGTCCACGGAATGTTCCAGCTGTTACATCATTTCAAATGTCCCAAAAATAGCATCCCTTAGACGTTCCACGTGGTACATATTGTAGATGTCCATGCAAGGACGTCCTTGGCATGTCCCTGATGGAATCCCTAACAACACAGTGATGTCCTAGGTACGTCCCTTTTTTGTCCCGCGGACATGACTGGGGCATCCAGGGTTGTCCAGTGGACCTCCTGCCCGGTACATCCCTAGGTTATTCTATTCGTGTCCCTGGAATATCTAAGAGTAAATGAATTTCATCAAACTATTGAGTTGAATTCTTTTTGAAAATGTTTATTTTTCTTCCGGAATAGTTGAAATGAAAATGAAGACAAAAAAGTCCCAGAACTCCTTAAGAACAAACAGGAATCGTAAATGCATAGTGCACCTCATTTTTGATCATCCAAGAATGATAATAATTATACCCAAATCCTAACAAAGCTGTATTTATTCAGGTTTCTGTAGTTTAGTCCTGTCTATTGATCTGTTTGGTATATGAATCTTCAGAAGGCATATTAGCCAATGGAGTAAGGTGGGTGCCTGATAAGCTAAAGGTCCCGGGTTCAATCCCTACTCAACCCACACAGGGATGTCCCTGGAATATCCTTGGGACGTCCTAGGGATATCCTTTCTTCGTACTTGTTACATCCCAGGGATGACGTACCAGAAGGCCATCCCTTGGATGCCTTTTTTGGCAGCCAGCGGATGTCTCTGGGATATCCCTAGTATGTACGTTGTCTCGACAAAGGACATCCCTGGGATATAATCAACAATATGAATATTCAGAATGATATCATGTGCATCTACATAGTTTTATCTTTTTTTTATGTTCTGGTATCCACGAAAAGGGATATCCTGTAATGTTCAGAGAACATCGTGAGAACCAAGGAAAATAAGGTAGGAATTGGTGTTCTTCTTAAATTTCTGGAGGTTATATGCCTCGGGAAACACATCCCTTGGCAATGTATTCCAGAGCCTCGCTGAAAAGAGATGTTCTGCAGGTCTCCAATAAAGTGACAACGAAGGGGTGCGAAGTCTCAACTTGACGGGTTAATCTTGCGGGGATTGCCAAGGAAGGAACAATTGTTGATATTTCAGAAGAGCATCGTCCATGAAAATATCTATGTAATAGAGCCAGATCGCCAACTTTTCTACGGTGTCCCACAGAAGTGAGTGAATTTGTGAGCGAGGCATCACCCACGAGACGAATTGCTCTTTTTTGGACAGAATCCAACAGTTTCAGGGTATGTTTGGGTGCTGCACTCCAAATATGGAAACAGTATTCCAGGACAGATCGGATCTGTGCCTTATAGATCATAAGCAGCTGACTGGAAGTGAAATAGCCTGGCCAAAACAGAAAACCAAGTTTTTGGAATGCACTTTGAGCAATTGATCTCACGTGATTTCTGAAGGAGAATGCGAATTCTCAACTTCAGAAGATTTCGTTTTCAAGTTCTTATCGTTTGTTCAATAGATATAATCCAATGTATGTCGTGGAATATATAGCCAGGAAAGTAGTTGTTTTCTGTTGAAAAAACCGAGAAAGAATTGATATTTTCATCACATAGAGAATGCGAATTCTGAATGTATTTCTTTATATTTATATCCATTTTTTATGTTCATATACCTATATAATTTCATCTAGGAATATTCATTTTCGATATGATAGCTACCAAATTCAACATGGACTACTGTGTAGCACAGAAAACATTATGAAAGTCTTGATAAAAAAATTACTACTGGTTTAGTCAGAAATATAAGGTGTTACCAAACATATTAGGCCAAAAACTATACGAAATGACCCTATACTCTCGCGTAGAACCTGATCAAGAATAAAAATAGCTATGCCAATGCCAAAACCAAACATAAATTATAAAGATATTCACGATTTGAAATTCAACAGAGTTGTTGCGTATGCAAAGGAATGTGCCTGAGTGAACTATTTCGAACGAAATAGTCAAAGATTCCTAACTGCAAAGAATACTGAATCGTGTTCTGTGGTCTGCAGGAGGCACTATAGTTAACCGAACATGAATTGATTCGTTTCTCTTCTTTACGGTCATCAGTAGAGTGGTAAACAATGGGTGAATGGGTGAATGCAAAGTGGAAGTTGAGATATAGGTATATTTTGAGAAGTCTAAACGCGGTATACCTACTAGAAATTTAATGTGTTCCTAGAAATGCATAATATGAGACTGACTTCAGCCGTTCAGACTTAGAACGAATAAGAACAAATAATAGTAGTCAGGAAAATTCATGGTTTTTCAACACTCATCTACAGCCATACCTAAAGATGTTGAAGGAAACTTCAAACTAACAAATTGTGAACTGGTCAATGAATAATATTACGAGAGGTAGTAACCAGAACCACTTTTTATAGCAGTTCGGCTAAGAACGTGTAAAATCGATAGATTACCTATAATAGATGACTCTAGATTCTATACAGGTACTACTGGTAACTCGGCTCAGAAGTGTAGCATCTTTGCGAGGGGGGCATTTCTGATGAGTGAAGTTCAGCAGCCCGTCTGTCATTGGAAATGTACAGTCGTCTTCAGAAAACATGTCGCACATGCTCTCTTAATATCCGTTGGAATAAGAGCGCTCATACCGTCCAACCACGACATGTTCACTGAAGACGAGTGTACATAATATACTGTTTTTTCATCACTGAAATATTTTTTTTAGACATTTTGTGAGGTGCGTTTGACCTGAGTGTATTTTCAAACATGTCAACAAATCTAACCTAAGGGACACAAAGCAGCTCGGTTTATTCGTGTTTCAAATCATTCGTATGGATGCCCAGAATATAAATAGTTATTTCAGTTGATTAGTTGATCGATTTTTTTCACAAGGTGCAGCCGGGTTATAATGATAGTGGAGATGACCAAAGTATTTCGCGCACGTGTTTCAAACAACATTTTTTTCTACGAACATCAAACATATAGTTTAAGAAAAGAACTATTCTTAGCTCAATATAAAAAATCATGTTCAACTGGCTTGAAAGGCCTCTTCCTATTATTCCTAGGTACGCACGATGCTCCACGAACATTATAGGATTTTCCTTTCGTGCGCTTCAAGAGATAAGAAAAACTATTGTCAAACATTCAGAAAGAAATTATATGCTCGATTGAGGACCATGAAAAGTCCAAATTCAAGAATCTCATATAGTTTACATGCGCATCGTCTTATACTTCACGCACTGCTTCGCACATAGTGTCGTGATAACGTAGGAAACTGAAAGGTAGTGTTACTTCGCAAACTTTTTGGAGTTTGTAGGAGAATATTGTTTCTCTACCAACTTTAAAAGATGACAAGGTTTGCCCATTGATATAGAACATAATAGTTATTATTGTATCTAGAGCGCGAAAAAAATAGTCGAGATGACCAGAGTATTTCGCGCTCGAGTTGCAAACAACACTTTTTCTACAAACGTCAAAAAATATAGTTCTAAAGTGAAAATATGCTCAGCTTGATATTAAAAAAAATGTTGAACTGGCTTAGAAGCTCCCCCTATCCTCCCTATAGGTACGCTTGATGTTCCACGAACATAATAGGAACTTCCTTTCGTGTGCTCCAAGAGATAAAACAAAGTTATTGTTGAACATTTACAAATAAATGATTCCGTGGATGTTTGCTCGATTGAGGACCATGAAGTTGAAATATAAATATCTCATATATTTTACATAATAATGCGCGAAGTAGGTACTTCGCGCCCTATTTTACTTCGCACATTGTTTTGTGCAAGGTATCATGGTAACGTAGGAAACTGAAAAAAAGTGTCACTTCGCAATTTGTTATCAATGCGCGAACCTTGTCAGTTTTTGACGTTTGTAGAAAAATATGCATTATTCGACGTATTCAATTGTTCCCTGTCACTTCCGGTTTGACCGAAAATGACTCATATTTTCCTATTTCAAAAGGAACACCCGGTACATTTCTACTAATTTCGATAGAAAATAACATTGTAAGTACAATGACACCCAATTTGCCACTTCTTGACATATATCATCATGACATTTTCATTTTCCAATTCACAGGTTCATTCAAAATTTACAATATCGTAATTGGGTATGATGTTAACTAAATTTTTTCTGAAAGAACGAACATTTGAAGAGTAAATTTTGTTACGAACACCTTGATACCACACAATCGATAGTTTGAATCAATTTCCAGTATCATAATCACTCTGGATTGAAAAATGGAAAAGGCTTGTAGTTGTACTCACAATGTTATATTATTCTCTATCGATATAAGTAAAAATATGGGTCATTTCCGGCCAAACCGGAAGTGACAGAAAACAAATGAATACGTCGAATAATGCATACTCACACACCGAATTTCATTTGTTTATTTATAGAAACAAAAAAAATTATGGGGGAGAGCGAATTTTGAGAACCACCTGGTGTACAAACAGTATTTCAATACACACAACCCTCCTAGTGCTGTACGACAACCTATTCATGATAATTAGAAAATCCACCTGGAATAATCCGAAGAACCTCACAGTAGCTACACCTCTATAAGAGGTAGGGAAATATAAACTAGTTACAATATTCAGAACTTCACAGTAAATATTCGATGATATATCAGGAGTAACAAAATAAACTCCCTGTGTTAGCAAGAATTCAATAGGAAACCATGTAATATAAATCAGTCAGCCGATTTGATACAGACAAGTTAGCATAATAAGGATAAATAGACGACCTATTACCGACAGCACCAATGCGTTATTGTTCCAGGCAAGTACTAAACAATGCAATTATTATCTATTCACATCAAATAGAGATCTTTCAGCAAGATTATTCCATTTATTTCAGCAAATGAACTGCTTAGGTGCCTATTTATTGCAGATATTTTGCTGTGATAATGCAATTTTTTTTCAACTACTAATATAAAATTCTCTCAGTGCATTTAATGGGCGTGTACACCTTAGTTGAAATTTTATTTCAAGCCATGTTTACAATGATCCTTTAATACATAAATAATGATTGACGACATAATTCGATCGAAAAATTAACTGAAATGTATAATTTTTTGACATAAATAATAGTACCATCTGAAAACGGACCCTCTTATGATGTAGAAACCTCATCTCGCCATAGTTGGAAGAAAATACCAAAAGCCCGACGGAGACTGAGGCAACTGATATATTAATTCTTTCAACTGTGATCTCGCGCTAATTCACTTTTTCAGGAATCATGTATCATTCATCTCTGTCTGGAATAGTCTTGTTTCAGTATTTGGGTTTTGACGTCACATCATCGCCTCGTTTTCAGAGGTCCGAAAAATCGGGGATTTCAATAATTTTTTATAAAACGTAGGGAGCCCACAGCATGAAACGGTTTGCGGTAGTGAGCTAGTTTGGGTGATATTAGCCCATTGCGAAGTGACACTTTCTTTCAGTTTC
This sequence comes from Phaedon cochleariae, assembly GCA_918026855.4. Taxonomy (NCBI): domain Eukaryota; kingdom Metazoa; phylum Arthropoda; class Insecta; order Coleoptera; family Chrysomelidae; genus Phaedon; species Phaedon cochleariae. The sequence goes on from OU896723.1 coordinate 10,092,288, forward strand.
CTACGTTACCATGATACCTTGCACAAAACAATGCGCTAAGTAAAACTGTGCGCGAAGTACATACTTCGCGCATTATTATGTAAAATATATGAGATATTCATATTTCAACTTCATGAAATCATTTATTTCTGAATGTTCAACAATAACTTTGTTTTATCTCTTGGAGCGCACGAAAGGAAATTTCTATTATGTTCGTGGAACATCGTGCGTACCTAGGGAGGATAGGGAGAGTCCTTTCAAGCCAGTCAAACACAATTTTTTTATATCAAGCTGAGCATAATTTTACTTTAGAACTATATTTTTGACGTATGTAGAAAAAATATTGTTTGCAACTCGAGCGCGAAATACTTTGGTCATCTCGACTATTTTTTTTAACTTGGCTCAGATCTCGATCACCAAAGTAGCATTTCGCGATCTAGATACAAAAACATAGTTATTTGTTTAACTAGGCAGCGAGTAGTAGATTGACTGCCGAGCCTGAATTCACAGCCGAGCGTAGCGAGTCTAGGAATTCAGCTAAGGCAGTCATCCAAATATCACTCTGTAGGATTGGTTCTTGAATTGCTCACGTGATGTTATCCAATCCGTCAAACTCTCTTCCACATTCATAATAATATAGTTCTCGAGAGCCACACATCTGTGATGAATTTCAGATTATTTCAAGAGTTTTATTATCCTGAAATAAACGGAACAGACAGCATGAACGTTTACTTTTTATTGTTTTCTTCCAAACTGCTAACAAAAAAGGCAATTCAAATTTTACTGTGATGTCACTTAAATGGTTCTGTTTACTTGAAAGTTCAAATAGAGGGTGAATTATAGTCATGCTTACCTCCAAATTGGGAGGATACTATACTCAATTTTATTATTGGACGTATTTTCAGTATATCATACAGGTACCATATATGTCATTGTGATCAAGTTAATTATCCTCACATCAACCCCTGCAATTTTCAGAATATAGAAATTATTCAGAAACTTGAACGTTATGATTATTGTGACCAGTGGTGTAGCCAGAAATATGTTTCAGGCGGGCCATTACCTGATTTTGGGTGATTTGTAAGTAAAAATTGGAAAATCAATAAAAGAGCAAATCAAGACTCATAAAAAAAAAACAAAATGAAGAAGACAATGAAATGGAATTAACGCCCCATCAAAAAGTAGTCAAAACTTTGAGATCCATTTTCGTCAAAACTACTTGTCTGATACTGTCTGTAGGTTGATCAAGGAGGTGGTACATTCATTATTGAAATCATTGAGAAGGAAGATAGCAACCAGAAGAGAAAAATCAAGAAATCTGCTTATATTCTTCTGAACGGAGACAATAGCATTGCTTCCTGTTCAGTTGATATAGATAGAACATGGTATTCACTATTGAAAACTGAAAATGAAAAATGTGAACTGTAACTCATTTGATTACCAACGTATCCATTTTTATGTTGAAAACGGGGGCAGATTCGTTCCCGAAACGTCGCAAGCTAAGTCAGAATTTGATATCTCTTCTATATACCTTTATATCTCTTCTCCAAACTTTTTTCGATACAAATCGTCACTGACAAGCTAGTGAATCTTTCTTTCAGGCTCTCTGATAGGAAAATTCTTCTGATTTGTCTTTACTACACGTATATTGAGATTTTATTCATATTTTTATTTCATAGAAACGTGGAGAGAAAATCCCAAAAAATCTGGAATTATGAACTTCTTTTGTCTCATTTGATGGACGTTCTTGTTTTGAATGACATGTTATTTTTCTTTGAACGTTGGTGCGCAAACTGTTTCCGCATCAAAACCTCTTTTTTATACATACCGGGTGCAGACACTCAAAGGTATTCTAGTGTCATTCCTATACGAATCTCGCATCAGTCTGTAATAACAAAGGTGGCTATGTCTTTATAGACTTGTACCTATAGTTCATCAGATAACGACAACTACTTTGGTAAAAAAACGCACTTTATACGCTCTGAAATTGATCAAATTATGGTAGGGTCCATAGCTTATGATGGAAGAACATTTTTTAAATTATAATATGTAGCGTGATTGACTATGGATTTCACGACTTGAACAGATGATATCTCGAAAACGAAAAAAGATATTTGAAATTTGGAAAAAGGTACTTGAATAAGATGTCATTTCCGTCTAGGGTATGTGTTATCTGCTAGATTTTATCATTTTATATACAGGGTTTGTGAAAAAAAAAATTCTCAAATGGGACCCCCTGTATATTATCGCATATTTGGAAAGAGATCTCTCTCCTGATTTCGAAAATATATACTTTCCATATATTCTATCGAGGGCTTGACGAAATATCAGCAACATTAGATATTAATATTTGGTCCAAGTTAGCTATGGTTGAAATAGAATGAGATGATGAATAAGTGAATTGACATTTGGTCAACATTCCAGTGACATAAGTGCGCAAAATTTCGACAATTTTTTCACGATGCCATATCCACTGAAACAAAGAAGAGATATTTCGGAGTGATCTTTTTCAGTTGATAAAAATGTTGCTGAAACACTTCGTAAGTAAATGAGGAGGTATCTAGGCAGGAGATTACCAAGTAAGAATTATGTAAAGTATTTGGCTGCTGAATTTGACAGAACTTCCAGTTTGTCGAATATCAAGAGAATAGTGAGAAGGCAAGACAACGAAGACGAGGAACTTCTTGTTATCCAGTATTTTGTTGAGGATCCTTCACGGTCAATAAGAAATGCAGTGAGAGAGTTTGATTTCAGCTATTATTTTGTTCAACATACCTTAAAGAAATATAAATATAGGGATTCCAGAATTAGACCGTGCCACAAACTCAATTATGATGATGATGAGAAGCGGATTGAATTTTGTCTTGTCATATCTGAAAGACTAAATATGAGACAAAGTTATTTTGACGATATCATTTGGACAGACTCGCATCATTGGGCATTCGAAAACCCGCATGCTTTTCAAGCAATACAGAAACAAGGTCGGTCATCTATTCTTGTTTGGTGTGGCATTCATGATGGAAAAATATTGGGACCAATGGGAATTTGGATCAGAGAAGATACCTGAGCCTACTTCAAAATGAAATTCAAGATTTCATAGACGAAATGCCACGGGAAATGTTCTTCGCTTCTTCGGAAATCCCTTCACTAACAATACCAGTCAGACGAACTAGACAAGCATAGTCAGCACCTCCTTTCGTTGTCAACCTCGAAAGATGTCGAACAGCACTTTATCAAAACTCCTTCATCCATAGAACGACTAGGTTCTGGAATTCATTGCCTGAGGAAGTATTCCCAACAACATATAATCTACCCCCTATCTCTATCCTCCCTAGGAACGCACGATGTTCTTTGAATATTATAGGGATTCCCTTTCGTGCGCTCCAAGCGATAAAAAAAATATCTAGAAGGATAATCTGGCAACAAGACGGTGCACCGTGCCGTTCCTCAAACCTCATTATTCAATATTTGAATTCAAATTATAATGAGTGGATAGGAAGGCGCGGCACGATTTCCTGGCCACCAAGAAGCCCAGATCTTACACCACTCGACTTCTTTCTGTGGAAAACATTAAAAGACAGAGTTTATAGGCAAAGAGAAGAGAAGAGGAATTTAGATGAAATACGCGATAAAATAATTGTAGAGATTGCGGATCTAAATGCAAACCCGGAGCTTTTTGATAAATTGAAGCCATCATTCATCAAACGCCTGAATTGTTGTCGTGAAAATAATGAAAGTGTTTTTGAACATTTGATTTGATCGAATTCCAGGATTATTTTTGTTATTGTTATAGTATGATTGTTAATAAATAAAATGTTGGATGCGTAAGTATGTATCTATCCTATTTGCTCTCAAGAGATGGAATATAACAGAAAAGTGGGATTCAGATACTAATTGAGGTATATCAGGAGGCCAGGTAGCCGCGTGCCGCGTGGTAGAAGCGTTAGTACTCTATTCACGTTGGTATGCCGTGTCGTCAAGCCCTCGATAGAATGTATGGAAAGTATATATTTTCGAAATCAGGAAAGAGAGCTCTTTCCGAATATGCGATAATATACAGGGGGTTCTATTTGAAAAAAAAAATTGTTCCACAAACCCTGTATATAAAATGATAAAATCAAGCAGATAACACATTTGCTAGAAGGAAATGACATCTCATTCAAGTGCCTTTTTCCAAATTTCAAATAAATTTTTTCGTTTTCAAGATATCAGCTGTTGAAGTCGTGAAATCCATTACATATACAGGGTGCCCGTTTTTCGAGCACCACCATGAGGATCTCAGTTATCATAAGAGATGCGAGGTCGGTTAAATTAGGGAAAAGCTGCTCATTTCAATGCTGAACATTTATCTGCAAGGATATTCGATGTGTCATTCTCAGTTTTTGAATTATCTGAAGAAAACGAAAACGAAATTTGCGTCTTTATTTTTTCAAACGAAAACCAAAATACCTAGACGTTTCTGACTATGACATTCTCAGGGCATTCTTACACAAGAAATCTGAATATGTCATCGTATTTTCCATGACGTTCTTGATGCCAAAGTAACTTTGTTACTTCTTGTAGGCGCCATATTGAATTTTTGCAGTTTTCAAAATTCTATTTTTTTCTTATTGCAATGATGTATCACATTATATGATCGAATCTTTCCTGTTGATCAAAATTGGGAAAAACAGTTTTGCGAAGAGTGGTTGGGAAGGAACGCCAACAGTTTTGTTGAACAAACTGAATTTTGACAGTTCAATTAAACATGCGAACAGAACTGTTGGATTCTTAGCCTATGCACATGTAGTGCACTAATGCAACCTGCACTCACTGTATGTGAATTCATGGTTTCCATGTGGATGTTTCGTTAAAAAAGATTTTGAGAGCTTGTCATATAATTGATATTGAGACTAATCAAATATATGTCATAACAATCTATCTTTATAATTACATCACTGGATAATTCGACATAAGTACGAGCAATACCCGAAACAACACTGAATTGGTGACCCCCACAAACCAACGATTGGAGATTGCTGACTATAGAACAGTTATCAGCGATTCCGAGTAGCGCAGAAGTTGGAGTTCTTTTGGAATACTCTTGTTCTTAATACGTTATCGAAATCGTCCAGCCATTGTCGATCTAAATGAAAACCTAGTAGGCGACCTAGTGCGAGGAGGTATAATATTGTCTGTTCATTCAATCAAAATAAGTCTGTCTGTCAAGTGGCGCTGAGGCAGAGAAATTGGAAAGAGCTCATTTGTTCATGTCAAAATAGACCATATTAGGTTGATATTCTCTTCTTCTATTTTTTTCCAATATGTACTCAACCACAGATGTGCTTTCCATCATTGACGTGATATTTGATACAAAGGCGATGAAGAAGATTCTTTCATGAGATTGAGATGTCATAATCAAAAAATTATTTTCTGACAGTTGTCATTAATTTATAACTTCGTCTTTGTGAATATGTTATACTTTGAATTCGTATTTTTGAAAATTACAATTATTCCTAATTATTTCTTCAAGTATTGGTTTTCTATTGCAGTTCATTGATTGGTTTGTGAGTGTATTTTGCAATGTTATCTGAAAACTTCGCACTCCAGGAGGTGGAGGTGTAAAATTATCAAGACCTGGTTTCCCCTATCCTCACTGTTGTGAATTTGAGCCACAAATCCTGAGGCATCAATGAGTTTATGCCATATTCATTGGATTGCAAGGTGAACTTTTTTTGGTAAAACTGCATTTAGCATGCGATGGGTTTTTTTTCGAAAATTTTTTTTGGTACTTACGTATTTTTGTCTGAAAAACACGAATTTGATAATGAAAATGTGAACAAACCACTATTTATCGAGATATTTCAAAAAAAAGTTCGAAATTTCGACTCCTTTTTCCCCTTGCGTTGGATGCATTTTCAGGTACTTGCTCTTCTTATTTTGTCATTGGACACTTAATATTCGCTTTATATACTCATGATGTACTTCAATGACACATTTTTATACAGAAAATTCAACAGGAAATATGATTTTTATGGTGAGTTTTTCCTATTTAGTGAGCAAGCATACCAGATGACGGCCATTTTATCCATAGGCAATCCAAATACGAGATGTCAAATGTCAATAGATTGCTTTGGAATGACATTACACACGCCATTATTTCAAATGATATTCTTCCTTCTTTTCAATAAATATGGATAAATCACAAGAAAATCATATTTCTAGTTGACTCAATAATAGAGAAAATGTGTCTTACATTGTGATATATATAAATTGTCCAATGATGAAAAAAGAAGGGTGAATTGTTTAAAATTCAATCCAGAAGACAGGCGGAAAAGAAGGTGGAATTTGAAACTTTATAGTGAAATATCTTGATAAATAATGGTTTGTTCACATTTTCATTATCAAATTCGCGTTTTTCAGACAAAAATACGTAAGTACCAAAAAAAATTTTCGAAAAAAAACCCATCGCATGCTAAATGCAGTTTTACCCTTTTTTTCTTGAATCGCATAATATTTGAAACTTGATGCATTGATATTTCAGAAATGGGAGTTTTTGAAGTGAGCGAACATGATACTGTATGTTTCCAACATTTTAAGGTAACTGTTCCTTGCCAATGAAGAATTGGAAACGGTTTTGGAAGGAGGGTTCGGTTCCAAGTTTGTTAAAGGAAGGTATATATAAATAAAATCATATTTAACAAGTTCCTACCTATACAAACTCTTTGTAGCAATCAGCTTATTAGTTTCTAGTTGACTGGAACTATTAGTTTCAGTACAAAAAATACCAAGAACTTGACTTTGGGACCTCTAAAAATTGATCCATAGTCAATTGTCATTAAATTCATTTCATAATGGTACAGATCATCGAAACTGGGGACAAAATAGATACCAAATATTTTTATAGTTTCAGACTCATCAATGTAGTTTGGAATATGATGCTGAAGAGGAACTCCTTCCTTAAGGAACACGACCTGAAGATTAAGAAGCATCTGAGGAGGAAACGGGCATTTGAACAGATATTATATAATGATAATAAATGATAATGGAGTTTATTCAAAATGATTACATAATATAAATTGAAAAGTTACACATATTGGTATTGAATATTCCTATGGAAATTAAAAAGTTATACATATTGGTATTGAATATTCCTATGGTTCAATTTGTGGCAATTATAGACACATCTTCCCATATTTAGTGAAGTTAGTGGATAAGATGATTTTATAAAAAATAATCATTGTTCAGCAAAACATATATTCAACCTATATACCTTTGGTACAATATATATAGTGTTTTCAAACTTACCTGCAATACATCTGTATAACAATAAACATCAGAGGAGAACAAATTAGTAGAATAAAAATTGCAATAATTCTTCATAATTATATTCAATTTATTAAAAAATATATTTGTTTTGTCATCCGTACATATAGGTACAATAAAAAAAATTCTAAATATCCCAGCATCTTGATATTTTGTGTTTGGAGCAGAATATCCATAAGACATTGATGAAATAAACAGATTGAGTCTAACCTTATTGCTTCTATATATTCATTTCAGATGGGAAATTTTCCATTCTGTTCTCAAACATCATCATTCTTCTGGTACATTTCTTCTGAACATTACTCACATAATGATTCCTGATGTGATTCTTCCACATCAATTTGTTTGTATCACTCATAGTTTTTCGTTTTTCAACTGAAAAGCTATTCATGTAGGTATACTGCTCTTCGCTGTAGGTAGGTACCTGAAACTTTCAAGTATAGTGATTCCGATGTGTACATAGTTTACATCACTAAAGACATGTTTTCACTGCAAATAGCGGAATTCCATGAATTATATAGTAACTTATCAAAAATATAGAAGGAAATAAGCAGTCCCTACCTTTCTGCTTGGCTTGCATGTCGAAAAAGTGTAAAAGCACTGATGAGTTTCCGAAGTTTCCACAATTCCAACTTAAATTCAAGTTGCATCATAAGTCAACCTGATACAGCATTGCCTAAACATCTTCCTGCTTCCATTCAAGTATAGGTAGATGGTTTTTATACTTGATAATATCTTTCGTGATAATGTTTCATTTTCGGGTTTCAACATGACAGATTTTTATTTACAAACTTGACAGGACCATGAAAAATGTTATGGGTTAGGAATAAAATATGAATAACTTAGTTTACTTAGTTCACGTAGATGTCTCTGAACTACATATTTTCTTCAATTGTCTTTTCAATGAACAGACAATATTATAGCTCCTGCCTACTAACTACCTAACTAGGTTGTCATCTAGAACGACAATGGTCCAGCTAACCAGCAGATGACCAATACATCAAGGTAAAAACTTTCCTGTTTTATTTTTGGATCCCTTCTATTTCCTGAACCCCATCCTGAATCTCAAGAGTCGATTGACTTCTCAGCGAATCGACCACATATCATCTCCCATTCTACAAGAATCTGCCTATAGTCAAGAAACTGAACTACCTAATTCCTAATTCGTCGTTTATATACAGCGCGTTCCATTTATTTTAGTAGCATCATTTCATTGTGAGCCTCCAATAAATTCAGAATGGTTGATCCTCCTCGAATTCATACCAAGAACACGGATAATCTTGAACAGGCTTCTTCTATATTCAAATTACCTACTTTCTGGACCCAATGTCCTGAAGCTTGGTTTTCACAAGCAGAAATTCTATTCAAAATGGGAAATATACGTCAAGATTCAACTAAATATCAACATTTAATGACCTCTCTGCCTCAGGAAGTAATTTTGATCGTTTGGGACAAAATCCAGGATCCAAATTTCCAGACTTATGAACGTATAAAAGGTGTTTTAATTTCACGGCACTCTGTGAGTGAAGAGAAGAAGTTAGAAGAGTTGCTTTCTATTTCATAGCTGATTGATTGATTGATAGCAGAAAGATCAGTCAGGGTTTGAAGCCCAAAACACTGCAGCCTTTGGGCCTATTGTATTCCTGATCATGCTGTTGACTTAGGTGAACAGGTCCGCTACCTTGATGAGGTTTAGCAGCCTCTTCACCAAATCATTCTTTAAAAATGCCTTTTGAGAGTTAACTGCTCCCAGAAGGTTGTATCTCCAACGCGCTAGTGCTTCGCACTTCAATATTACATGGGTGGCAGTTTCCTCCTCCTCATTGCATAGTCTGCATATGGGTTCGTCTGTATAGATGCCCATTTGATGCATATGTTTCCTCAAGGGGCAGTGACCGGTTATTAGTCCCGTCACTTGTTTGATATGACTTCTGTTCAGGCTCAGAATGTCGTTAGTCACTGTTTTGGACAGTGTTCCAACCATCAGTTTACTGTGTCTTTGTCCTGGGACATTGTTCCAGTATGCCTGATGTCTTTCTTGCATCCACCTTGCCAGCCAGCCGCGTATTGAGGTTTTAGAGATACCGAATACAGGTTCTGGTCCCATAAACAACATCACAGACCCTTGCCTGCTTCATTGCCTTCAATTCCCTTATGCCCTGGCACCCATTGAAGAGTTATCTTGTTGTGGTTAGCCAGGGTTAGCAGGATTTGAAGGCAATCCCAGACCAGTTTTGATCTGATTTCATTGCATGTTAAAGACTGAATGGCCGCCTGACTATCTGAGCATATGAGGATTTGTTTACCTCTGTATCCTCTTGAAATATTCTCTCTCAGGCATGCCTCAATAGTATGCACCTCTGTCTAAAATACTGAAGCATACCTCCCCAAGGAAGCACACATCCTGGTTCTGGGTCTATCTCCATATATTCCGGCTCCCGTGCCCTCATCAGTCTTAGAACCGTCAGTGTACCACACTAACGTGACTTCCTGATAGTTAGTCAAGACCATTCCATAGTTAAGTGACCGTAAACCATCTGAACTGTATCGCTCCATGGAAATTCCAGCCGGTTCTTCAACAGGTCTTAACAAAGACCTCTTGAAAGCTATTAATATTCCTTTAATAGCTTCAGGTGAAACAGACACGCATGAATTAGCAGATTCAGCTGACAAAATATGGGACGCATCTCCTCAATTTCAAGCGAATTCTATCAAATCTAACAATTTAGATTTAATGTCAGATTTGATGGGAGCTTTTACAAAATTGAATGCTATCAATGCAATGAAAAATGAGTTGACAGAGTTAAAACAAAACATCCACATGGAAACCATGAATTCACATACAGGTTGCAGATATGTAACCTGAGATGGTTATTTCCAACAATGGAGACGGCCATTGCGGACAGCTGATCTCTCTCCGCTGGATTATTATTCATTGGGAACTATGAAAGATTCGATTTCCAAAACTGTACCGATCGATATTGATGAGCTGAAAATAACCATAATCACCACATTCAGGACTGAGATGAGAAGACGGCACATCTCGCCATCAATTCATAATCTGAGGAAACACGTATAACTGTGTTTAGAAGTAGAAGATGGAGTATTCGAGCATCATTCATAACTTTGTTCTGTTTAGTTCTGCGAAGAATAAATTCGTAGCTCGCCGGTCCTAATTCAAAACCAAAGTTTCCAAGTAGACGAGCCTGACGAAAATGTGAACGTTCCAGATCCAAATCAACTGTCGAAATTCAGCTTGTTAAACAAAACTGTTGGCGTTTTTTTCAAAGCACTCTTTGCAAGAATGTTCCTTTCTCAATTTTGATCAAGAAGAAATATTCGATCATATAATAATACTAATAATAATAATATCGTGTGATTAAAAAAACAAGACCTTCCAAAAATGCAAAAATCCAATATGCCGCCCATGACAAAAAACAAAGTTGTGTGTTCTGACTTCGACATAAAAAACGTTATGGGAAATATAATGACGGATTTATATTCCTTGTGAAAAAGTGCTTTAAGAAGGTCCCAGTCAGAAACGTCTAGGTCTTTTGGTTTAAGCTTGATTTTTGATGATAAATTCTCGTTTTCTTCCAATAATTCAAATACTAAGAATAACACATCGAATTTTCTTGCAGATACATGTTCAGCATGAAAATGCACAGCTTTGAATTTACCAGAGAATCATATTTTCCCTCGAGGGTGGCAATAAAGTTCATCTTGAAGCAACAGATGCTAGTATGAAAAGACAATCATTGTCAGTTATTTCAGACGAATTCTGCTTTTTCTCAAAGCGAATAAGGCTGACGGTCCTGATGGAATTCCACCCAATAATCTCAAGAAGTGTTCACCAGAATTGAAAACGGTTGTCTGCAAGTTATTCACCATCCTGTACAAGTCGAGTATATGTCCATCTTGCTGGAAAATCGCTAGAGTTCAACCTCTCCAAGAGATATAACAAAAACCTGCCCAACAACTATAGGGCTAGTGACCTGTTCTGTCATCTCCAAAGTGATGGAGGAAGCCATCACCCTTGAGCTTATCAAATGATATATAGAAAGCTCAGGATTCAACCATGTTAGACAATAGATCAACTGGAGATTCACTTGCCTATTGCCTACGTTACCCATATATGACAAGCTCAATTGGAAAAACATTAGTAATCTTTATAGCTGTGGCGATATAGACATATCGAAAGAATTCGACCGTGTTGAGTACCAATAACTCCTCCAAAAACTACTATCATACGGCTCATTACCACCTTGATCAGCTATGTCATCTGCTGTCGAGTTTTCGTTTAGGGAGATTGCTCCATGTGGTGATGAACAGAGTATCATTTGATGCTATAACCATCAATCCCGGCGTTCCACAATGATCTATTTTGGCACCAACAATGTTAATATGTTATATCTGTCGGCGTCAATTAGTGAAATTCGTCATTGCCTGAAATGCCTAGTCATTTCACGTATTGTCGGCAAACAGCGTAACAGCCTAACTTTCATTTTCAGCCGTTACTCTGTTTGGCGGAGAGTTGAGGAAGGAAAATATCCTTTCTGCATATGCATAGGAAGGGACACTTTTTTTCCGCCTAAATGAACCTTCTTCCTAGAAAGTATATTTTTCAGAAAATTGTTGTTGTTTTTGTTGTGTTACTCGAGAGAACAGAAGAGGCTATACTGCTTCCTAACAACCTAAACTGACTCAGCCTAAATAGATCTTTCTTTCGTCATTACAGAAAATGGCTGAAGCTATAAGGCAAGCGGTATACGAAATTTAGAGTTACGCTGTTTGAAAGCAATACATGAAATGACTAGGCATTCCAGAGAATGACGGATTTCACTATTTGACGCCGATAAATCAATGTTCTGTTGGAAGCTACCACTTGACCTATTTAAAGTTCTGCAGATTATGGTATACTCTCCAAACTGCGTTATCTTCAGTTTATCAAAATTCGTTTGTGAATGAAACGCCACAGCTATGGGATTGTAAGTCTCCAAAATTGAAACAAAATCCAACAACTACCTCCTTGTTCTCTATGTTCTTCGATCCATAGAGACAAAATAATTATTGTCACTTCGAGAAAACTAAAATCAAAAATAATGATATCAGAACGATATTGCTATTTCTCGAAATCGAATCGTTATCGTGAGATGGAATTCCTGAAACATTACATACCTCAGTTTCAAACACTAACGAATGGAGAAAGTGGTGCTATTCCTCACATTAGTACAAAAATAATGATCATGTCGACATCAACATTCACGAAATAAATTAAGACGAGTCAACCAATTCAGGAAAGCAGAAACCTGCCTATCGAATATAGGCCTATTGCCTTGTTATCAGTCATCTTCAAAGTGATGGAGAAAGCCATGAACATTGAGCTCATCAAATGATATATGGAAAGTTCAGGAATCAATCATGATAGACAATACATCAACTGGAGATTCACTCATCTATTGCCTACGTTACCCATATATGGCAACCTAATTTGAAAAAACATGAGTAATCTCTATAGCTGTATTATAGACATATCGAAAGCATTTGACTGTGTTCGACACCAAGAACTCCTTCAAAAACTACCATCCTACGGCTTACCACCTCAGCTATGTCATCTTTTGTCGAGTTTCAGGGAGATCGCTTCACGTAGTGGTGGACAGAGTATAATTTCATACCATAATCATCAATCCCGGCGTTCCACAAGGATCAATTTTGGCACCAACAATGTTAAAACCTTATATCAATGATTTGTTGAAAGCTACCGCTTGCCCTATCCATAGTTTTGCAGATTATGGTACTCTCCATACTGCGTTCTCTTCAGTTTATCAAAACTCGTTTCTAAATAAAACGCCGCAGCTATGGAATTTTTACTCAAAGGAAGTATTCCTTCAATATCCAAAATTTCGAAATATAGAAAAAATAATTCCGAAGTCACAATAATAATTGCTACTTTGAGAAACCTGAATTCAACATTAATAATATCAAAACGATATTGCTATTTCTCGAAATCAAATCGTTATCACGAGTTGAAATTCCTGTTACATTACATACCTTATATATAGTTTTAATTATGAACGAATGGAGAAAGTGAAGTTATTTCTCACATTAGTATGAAAATAATAAGCATGTCGACAACTACATTCACGAAATGAATAAAGACGAGTCACTGGCCATCGCGTGTGCCAACTTAATTTTAACCAGAAATAAGAGAATTAGATATTTTCATTCACTGAATTGAATCAAATTGAATGAAACTATTGCAGGCAGCCAAGTTTGAAACATCAAGTAAATTGGATGAAGAAGAATCGATCGATCATCGGACTATTCTAATATCTTTTCAGTTGAAATGAACAAGAGGTCGAAATATAGGAAGCAATTCCACGTTGAAAATTAGGGTAGAGGCACAAATTGAATAAAAGTCGAATACTCTCTATAGGTTTATCGAAGAGGTTGATCATTAACAATTATCCTATATCCTCCTAGGACGTTCATGATTCATTTGCTCTATGACTACCTTCTATTGTGAATAATGAATATTGTACACAAAACAAAGCCAGTAAGCTTTTCCTCACGCATAGTGGTTTTCATGGGTATGTCGATAGACTTTAGTTTGTTGCTTAGGCGATGTGTCAATTTTAATTAATGTCAGTAGCTATGTATCTTTTTATCAATTTATCAAGTTATCAATCGAAAGCGAAAGCAGGATAGTGATATTTTTCGAAATGATCATTTTCTGTCGATATTTCTGAATTCCAGTTAAAAAATGTAAAGCGATAACGATGAATCTCATCGCTACACTACCAGAAATCCTGGGAAGATGAAAAATAGCAACAAATGAGTTACTACGTGTGAAGTCTCGTGAAAGATGAGAACCCACTTATAAAATATCACTCAGGAAGAATATAGCCCAGTCACCTTAGGAAAACTAGCGGGAATCGGAGCCAAAGTTTTGAAAATTGGTGTACGTGTTCCTTTAAGCATTACATCTTACCAAAAAAAGTCACCAACCGTACCTGTAGAGCTTGCGCCGCCATCTTGGAAAATAGGTGCAATATTTCAGTTTTTCAAGTATATCTCGGTAACTGTCCACTTTATCGCGATAATGGTAATAAGGTAAAAGGAAGCTAACAAAATTCCTAGTAAAAAAGTATCTCTCAATTATTTTCGAAATATCCACGGTTTTGGACTTATGTCGCCACAACCATTTGGCAAAATATGATATTCTACTGCAAACCGACTGGACAAACTATAATTCAGTTAGATACGCTCCTGGTGACTTGCATAAAAGCATTTATAGCTATAATCGTTCAATTCAAGTCCAGACAGGCTGAAATCATGATTACGTTTTATCCTATCAGTATTCGCTTTTTTTATGTTCTGGTTCCTCCAAGAAGGGAAATCCTGTAATGTTCAGAGAACATCGTGAAGACCAAGGAAAATAAGGTAGGGATTGGTGTTCTTCTTAAATTTCTGGAGTATAAAGCATGTCATCTTCGTCATTTGAGAATACATGCATCGGGTCGGGTTCGTCCGTATTCATTACTTATAAGGGATGAAACGGGAAAAAACGATGCCGTGCATCCTTCCTTGCAATTGCAAGAAATTATCTGGAGCAAAGAATCTGGAGCAGCAGATAGGGTAGTTGGCACAGGTGTTGGTCTGGTCAACAGCACTCCTCTTCCACCCCCAAAGCTCAGGACATTTTTGATTACCCAACCACTTTTGTATCTGGTGATTGACTCTGAAGGAGTGCTGCCTCAAAGCTGCTTCCGTCGGTGAGAGGGAAGCCAGATCTACTTTCTTGTTGGTAGCAGATTTAGCGAACATATTGTACCGGTGCTTGTTCAATAAAGTTTCCGTTGTATGGGCACCATACGGAGCTAGAACGAATCGTTCACCTGCTGCAGATACTTCACTCGTAGCTTCCGGGTTGTTGAAAGTCTTCGCAACTTCTCGTAATGACGGCTGGTCCTTCATGAGTTTGAAGCATTTCGACTTTCCTTTTCTGAAGAAAGATGATGTGGTATCACAACATTCAAAGGCATGTAAGAAAAGGATAGTGCTCTGTAATTTAGTACTGGTTTGTAGTTCGCGGGAAATAGTACCTTTTTGCCTCTACATTGCCTCTTTTTGGTTTGACAAAATAAATGTTGCGTTCTGCTGGAGCCAAAGCTATGGGTAGAATAAGTAGATCTACATCTTTTCCAACAACGGTGACTTGGGTAGAGGAAGACATTTCAATAAATGTATTATTAGCGAATCCGCATTGTCCACTGCTTGCTTTGTGCCTTGAACCCTTCGTTTTTTTGTCTCTGTATGAAGTTCAGCTTTTTTGCATGAATGGTGAAAGCAATAATTTTATTTCAATATTCATTCAAGATATCTCAGAATTATTTCAAATCTGATTCGGTTGAGTTTATGTAGGGGCTACAATTCATTTATTTCAACATCAAACTCTTGCTCTTCGAGCTACTTTAGGTTACAGGTCGGCTCACTTGAGAAAACCTGGATATGTGGCAACACTGGTATTCTGTAATTGCCGATCGCTGTTGCGAGGATCCTCGAATGTGGCGTCGACTCTCTGACATTTACTTGTAGATGGAATATATGTATATCTGAATAATTGTGAGTAAGTTTCTCAAATATCGCATATTGTTTTACGATTTACTGATGAATCATGCACTACCCGAATATTTATGTAGGAGCCTTTTTTTTCTAAATTCAATTACGTTCATTTCATTAGGTGGCCAGGTAGCCGTGCGGACAGAGTGTCCATATTCTGATCCGCATTCGCTTGCCGGTCGTGGGTTCGAGTCCCGTCGACTGCAGAAATTTTTTTGATGGCCCAAGAAAGTGTTTGGGATCACACGTTAAAAGGTAAGGCCCCCGTCATTCCTTGCTCGCACAAGACTCTCGAAGACTTCTGAGGGTTGCTCGTAAGGGGGCAACCGAATGACGGATAGAACAATTTTAGAACCTAAGCATATTGATCTCGATAAAGTCAACAGATATTGAGATATAACCGAATAACTGAAAAAGTGCACACATTTTTCAAGATGTCGGAGTTAGCTCTACAGGTACAGCTGGTAACTTTTTTTTGGTTGAAAATCATGCCAAAGTGAACATGTACACAAATTTACACGATTCCCGCTATTCGTCAAATTTGATACTAAGGTGATTGGGCTAATATCATATCATTTCTGGAAAATATTCTGTTACGTTCAACAACTGCACAGTGACTATAAAATAAATAACCATTATAATGATCTCATATGATTATCAAATGCGTTCTTCGTTATCAATAGAGTTGTTAAGATATGAAAGACTGCTTTATTTCAGTTCAACTCGAGGAAAATGATTCGTTATGCAATTTACAAATTAACAGATACAAGCATAATTGTGATATGTACCTTTTTATGCACTTAGCTAAGTCTTAACAACATATCTGTACTATCATGGAGGAAGTTTATTTTAGTCGTAAAAAATCTATAGTACAGGGTGGGCAAAATTGGGCGTTTTCACCGTCTATCTCAATAACTAGAGGAGTTATCGAAAAACCGATATACATATGTTCCTGGTTCGATTCTGGAGAAACCTCGAATGGCACAATCAGAATTTCAATGTCTTCATTCGTTTCAGAGATACAGGGGGAAATTGAAAATTTGCCGATTTCGATTTCATTTTCTGACTACTTTACGGTGAGAGATATCGAAAAATTTTTAACGTATATTCATGAAGTATGATGCGTGGAATCCATTGAAATCATCAAAAATTTTATACAGGGTGACATTGAAAAGATACGGCAGCCAATTATGTATTTTCTAATGGAACACTCCGTATATTTTGGCACAGTTGAATAGTCTCAGGCGTTTTCATTACAAATATATATATATAACCCTACCTTTTCCTTCCACAATTTCAGATATATTCGCAAAAATATATTCAGTGTGTCACATTTCTTATGGTTACACCCCCGTATCTTCTGTAAAAATAATTGAGGTAGGATTCAAAAATTCGCAACTGTCAGGACCAAGTGGGATCATCTCCAATGATAACACTGCTCGCCAGCAGCTATGGAATCATCGATATTTCTGGATAATGTTATCAACAGGCAGAATCGAGGTTGAAAATGACACTCTGTATATATTCATCAAAGTTGGAAAATGAATATCATAGGGAATGTTATTTCTAGGCAAATGGATATTTGGTGAGGAATAAAATGGGAAATTATTCGATTTGATATCATTGTTATCAAGACATTTGAGATACAGAAATGAGACCAATAATTTACTCAATTAGGAAATCAGTAGGTTGCGTTGAAAAATATAGCCTCATAGAAGATGTCCAAATTCCAGATACAGAACAATTTTTTTTATGGAACACCCCGTATATTTTGGCAGAGCTGGAAAGTTTCCGTTTCAATTTCAAATATATATCTTATTTATTATCTCTTTGAACGCAAAAATATTAAGGCATACTAGAAATAATGGGTAAAGTATCATATTCAGGCATTCTGCCACAAAATATTATGATTGTTAATGTTTCCATCAATATTATGTGTCGAATTGATGTAATGTCACTGGACTTCAATGCGAACATATTCTCATGATAATTTCGTCACCAGCCAGCTATGCCTATACGATATACCCATGATATACCTATAGTTGTCCTGTTGTCGTTGTCCATGAGAAGATGGCTTTGGAAATGACAAACATGTCGGTAATTCATTGCCGCTGTCAAGAAGCGGATTGTTGATTTTTGTGTTATCCATCGAAATGCCTTATGAAAACTCTGAGAAGTATGATATGATATGTGTTTATATCGAATGTGGAAGGCAGAAAGAACAGGCAAGCGAAGTTTATTATCAACGCTATCCCGAAAGACGGTGATGTTTGTCATTTTCATAGTCATCTTCTCATGGACAACTATAGGTATATCATGGGTGTATCGTATAGGCATTGCTGGCTTGTGACGAAATTATCATGAGAATATGTTCGCATTGAAGTCCAGTGACATTACATTAATGTGACACACTGAATATATTTTTGCGAATATATCTGAAATTGTGGAAGGAAACGGTAGGGTTATAAATATATTTGTAATGAGAACGCCTAGGACTATTCAACTGTGCCAAAATATACGGGGTGTTCCATTAGAAAAAACATAATTGGCTGCAGTATCTTTTCAACGTCACCCTGTATAGAATTTCTGATGATGCCAATGGATTCCACGCATCATACTGTATGGAATGTACGTTTGAAATTTTTTGATACCTCTCACCGTAAAGTAGTCAGAAAATAAAATCGAAATCGGCAAATTTTCAATTTCCCCCTGTATCTCTGAAACGAATGAAGATATCGAAATTTTGATTGTGCCATTCGAGGTTACTCCAAAATCGAACCCGGAACATGCATATCGGTTTTTCGATAACTCCTCTAGTTATTGAGATGGTGAAAACGCCCAATTTTGCCCACCCTGTACATTCCTCCAGTTGTGATAATTATTGCATATTGCATATTGCATCACATGAAATTCAAATTCGCAGGTCAATGGGTTTATATCCTCCTGAAATTCTATACATCGTTGAGGAAACAACTTCTGACAGAAAATACGTGCGTTTCTTAATTCCTTTTGTAATTGTTATTCTTTTGACCAAGTATTTCTCAAACATGATTAATCAACGTGATAACGACTAAATTGAAGAATTGGTATGCCAGATGAAATTCTACGAATGAAAATTTGAATGGACATTGGGAGTTTCTGGCAATTTTTGAAAACACTTCAACAAGTAACTTCCTGAATATATCGATGAAATATAGGTTCCAAGAAGTTTTCGTCGGGAAACATCATTTGTGATATAATCGAGAGATTATCACAAGTATTTTTTTACTGATGATTCCAGCATATATAAATAGATTCAAGAAGAATTCAGAAGACGAAGGGTTTGATTGAAGAAAAACAAGAATACAATCATTCAATTCCTCATTGGAAATAGCTGATTGGTTTCTTACTGAAAATATTTCAATTTTTGATGACCATATTTCCACTCCTAGAGCTCTTCTCACAAAAACAGATCATATACAGGGCATTTCACGACGAGCTCACACTATCTCAATATCGAGAATTAGCATATGCATGCTTCTGTTTGCATTTCAGATTCTTCCTGAAGAGTTGATTTCATCGATACATCGCACTTGGGGTCTATCGAAAATGATAACAGAGATATAGGGTGCTCAAAGTCAAGATTTTTCAACTTCAGGATTTGTTTGTGTCGGAACTATATTCATCATCAGCCAACACAACTCACATGTCGCTGTCTCAACTTTTGATTTACTATCCACTGATATTCAATCGAAACAGATACATAATGATCAGAATTTTGAATCCTGAACTACCCTGAATCTATTCCGAATGAATATCAGTAAATAGTGAATCAAAAATTGAGATAGGGGCATGTGAGCCGATTCGACCGATAATGAATATTTATGACACAAAAAAATCCTAAAGTTGAAAAATCTCAATTATGAACACCTTATACCTCTGTGGTGATTTTCGATATACTACAAGTGTGATATATATAATATATTATATGGAATCAGCTCTTCGGGGAAAATCTGAAAATGGGATGAAATACAGGGTGTTCCATTTGAAATTAGAATGCTGCTACTACTTTATAGAAAAAGCGGAAACACTGCATTGTCGAAAATATTTCAAATGAAGAGAGCATATTCTGAATATAAGCATGCACATCTTCATAGATTTCTCCCGACTGTAACACCGAATACATCGAATCGAAAAAGAAAACGATGCTACTCTACTCTACTATAAAGCTGGTGATGTCAAAAAATGGATTAGGTGTGTAAATCCAAACTGCAGGAGAAAAACTGTGTTCCTTTGTGGAAAGTTGACTCAACAAGTTTTCCATGAAAAAAAGAATGTTTATGGATAGAGGTTCTTTCGAAATCTGACGTGATTTTTTTTATTTTTTATATCTCTCGCCTCGCACGAATGGAAATCCGAATAATGTTCGAATTAGGCAATTTCTCGTAATGATGAAACTGAAAATTGATAATGAGAATGATTTTCTCAGTTTAGATTTCTGTTACCTATCAGAGATAGACGTTCATAATAGGGGAATATATGAATTTGAACAATTCAATTTTCAGATTTCAAGAGGTGATAAGTACGATATTATGTTCTATTCGTCTATATCAACTGATTAGGGAGCTTTTTTTTTGGTTCCGTTCAGAAGAATACAAGCAGATTCTTTGATTTCTTCCTGTGTTATTTAGTTCTTCAAAGATGATAATAATGTTATGTCATTACACTACACCATCGAGTTTTTTTCTCTCAATAAAAAAAACTAGGCATCACAAGGTACAGTTTATCGAAAAACGATTGCAGAGTTTCGCGCCGCACCTGCACTCACTTCAAAAGGAACTTAAAACCCGCCAACTCCTCGCGGTGCGGGATATTCTGCGATTGGTTTGCATATACCATGCACTAATTCGAATATAGAATGGAACCAAATTATTTCTCAACATTGATGACATTTATTATTATTATTATTTTATATGAGTTGCAATCCAATTTGGAGTGTCTCCCATTTTGGCCAGCTCATACTATTTCTCGTTAATTGTTGACTAATAGCGAATTTCCTCGAGCCATATTATGATAGACTCTCATTCGGAAAATAAACAAAATGAGAGATGGTATCTAAAAATATTACACCATTCATAAGTCTGTTCTGCAACATTTTATGGATGCCATTACGAGTCATTCAGCACGTGTCTGGAACGATATATGAAATAGGGTCGACGGTGAAATGTACTAAAATTGTATATTTTGTTATATATGTATATAGTGATTACATCCAGGAATACTCTAGAATATAAAGTTGTGGTTTGAATCGTTGTTCGATTTCAAAATAGAAACAACATACGATTGGCAGGCACATTGGCATCGCTTTCGGTTATATGTCTAGAGTCTGGGATTGTTATCATTTTTTAAACAGTTCAACGTGCATAGTATGTTTTTTCTTCACTTGCTCTAGAACCTACCGATATTGATATGCCAACTCATATCAGCACAGATTATATAGTTCTGTATGCTGATGATACTACGCTTGCCGTGGATGCCGCTACCCCAGAGTAACTTCAAGAAAAATTGAATTTCCTAAGTTTGGAGTTCTCAAGCTGGTGTATGAATAATTGTTTGGTAGTGAATTCGAGAAAAACAGTTTTATTGCAGTTCTACTCCAAAGCTACAAAAAAAATTGATAATTTCAACGTAAGAGTAGGCGATGAGACAATTGAATCATCAAATAAAGTGAAATTTTTAGGTACCTACATCGATAGTAACATGACCTGGGAGTCGACTATGAATCAAGTTACCAAGAAAGTGAACACTGGATATTATGCAATTAGACAGTTGAAGTCAACATTCAGTAAGGTCCAGCTCTTGAATGTATATTTTGCAATTGTATACTCCCATATTTCTTACAACATTGCTGTGTGGGGCTGCAAAAAACTAAATAAAATATTCATTTCTCAGGAAAGGGTTATACGATTGATATTTGGATTAAATTACAGAGAATCATGTAGACAATACTTCATTCGAAATAAAATCATGTTCGTTCCATGCATTTATATATACAAATGGATTTTATTATTCAAAACAAATTCAATATCTATGACTACAACCGAAATTGTGATTTTCATGCATATCCTACCAGGCATGGTGAACTGATACGGCTCCAAAAACATTCAACTCGTCTCTATGAGAACTGTCCGTCATGTTGTGGGAGCAAAACTGTTCAATCATCTTCCGGATGATATAAAAAACCGAAGTAGTCAAAATATTTTCAAGGCAGAACTGAAAGAATTTTTGATTAAAGGTTGTTTCTACAGCACTGATGAGTATCTTAGTCATTAGGAACAATTTCTTTATTTTATTTATATTCTTTTCATCTCTACTTTTGGTGTATAACTGTAATGTTACTAATTTATGTTCAAAATGTCTGTGTATCATCTGTTGTCTGACGTATCCTATATCATTTTTTTGATCATGAAGGATTTAATAAATTTATTCATTTATTTATGTATTTATTATTCACTCCTTCTCAAGGCGTATCAAAAAAGCCAGGGAGAATGTATTTCAACGACATCCCAAGGATATCTTCATAAACGCCGCCTGCGGTGGACATTGGCCGTTCTATGAAAGTTCTATCATTTATGTGTGAACATCAGAACATGGCAGTGTAGGTTCAATGTTACGAAATCTCGTACTTTTTAACATATCTGAGATGTTTTTGTGCACACTGCGTCAGGAAATGAATTGTTTTTTAAACAACATGAATTGGAATACATTTTGCGTTCATATTGAAACCTGTTGAAACTAAAACCCTGCCGACTCAATTTTCATTTTAGTGGGGTTAGTTGAGATTCGAAATATCTACTAACCCTAATAGCACACAACGTCCTAGGGACGACAATTTCGTATGTCCCGGACCAAAAATAAGTGTCCTTGGGACGTCCCATCCCGTACATATCATGCAGAGTCTGAGCAAGGACGTCCACGTAATGTCCCAGCAGGTACATCATTTTGATTTTCCTAGAAATATCATCCTTGAACGTCCCACGTGGTACATATTGTAGAATGTCCATGCAAGAACGTCCTTGGCATGTCCCTGATGAGCTATGATTTCAAACGTTCCTTTAGGGACATCCATCGGATGTCACGAGTAGTACATATCCTGGCATGACTTCAGATCTTATATAATGTCCCTTCTAGACAACCCTGATGAAACATTTCCTCAAATATCTCTGCACAGACGCCCTCAATATTTCCAGGATCGTATAACAATCGAAATGTCTCTTATGGATATCCGTCAGATGTCCCATTTGGTACATCAACTTTACTCTTACAATGTCCTAGAAATAATGTCCTACGGACGTTCAAGTCGGTACTTCAGATATGTTGTCCCTGCGAGGACGTTAACTTTTTCAGGATTTGTTGGGGACCTTCAACGGACCATCAACTCAACTGGATGTCCTCATCAGTTATGCAAGATCTGGTCCTAGGAGGAGCCAGAAAAATTTCAAATTCAAGAATAATTTGTACGTCCCTTGGACATCCTATGGACATCCAATTGATATCCCTGTCCTACGGATGTCTCAAGGATGTCCATCGTAATGCTTGATAAAGAAAACTGTAGGATTTATGTATTCGATAGTTGTCCCAGGGACATCCCTCAAGGACGTCCCTAGTTGGTCCTCAAGTGGGACATTTGTGCGTCCCACAGACGTCCAATGGTCGTCCACGATACCAAATTCGAACGTCCTATGGACGTCGTGAATGTCCCGACAGGACGTCCTGAGGATATCCATGGGACATAATTATGTTATTAGGGAACTTCAGAGCCCTGAAGCTTCCCACCAAATAAAAATAAAACAAAACTTGTTGTACGAAAGTTAGTGAAATTTTTTTCTTTCAGAATATAAGAAAATATCATAACTTTCCAATGTTTCCGTCATTTAAAAAATGGTTTGAATACAAACAAATTCTTGATCACACAGCTAGTCAAATCTCCTCCTCCGTATTTGCATCTTCAGTTTTCCCAGATAGCACAGAATATTCAATGAATATTCTGACTACGTTCAAATATACCTATTTCAGAATATTCTCATAGCATGTTCTCGGAGTGATCATAGAATATTTTCATCTTGCGAAGAATATTCTATGAACATTCAATTTGACATATTCTCAGAATATTTTCGAATATTATGAGAATATTCTTTCAGAATATTCTGAGAATATTGAGGATCTGATCAAAATACAAGATATTGATGTTCTTATTCTTGAATCAATACTTGTATTGTTCACCCTGACACAACCTATTATTTTCTAGCCCCATTGCTGATCATCTCACTTATTCTGTGTTGTCATCTTGCAATACATTTTATTCATCTATAAGGTTCGTGGTGAAGTGGTAAGATTTCAGGTTCGAAAAGATTCAATCACAAGATAGGAGGTCCGAATCTTTCACCGGAGCGAGCTTTTTTTAATTTCCGTCCTTTCCTTCAATATACTAGGAATATACTCAAAATATTTGAAACCATTCCGATTATTCATTAAAGCTCCCTTGAATATTTGTATAGAATTTTCTCGAAGAATTTCCAATTGACGTTCCATGAATGACATTGTGCTATCTGGGTTCCTTTCTCTGTGAGCCAAGGGCGGGAAGTTTGAATCACCCTGTACAGATAGTTAATGAGTTCACACAATTTCATATAACAGCTGTTAGAGCTGCGTAATTGCTTAGTTTACCAACCATTTTTATAATACAATGAGGGCCACTTTATAAAAAACTTTAAGACTTAAGATTTATCACCTAACATTTAAGGCTTATCACTTTTGACAGATGGAACATGGAAATATCATTGGTTATGTTATAAAACCATTCAAGACTTATGATTTAACATTTAAGATTTAAGAATAGATGACCAACTTCCAACTTAAGAAGTGTGGATAAATGATCATAAATGGAATATGGAGTGCGCATCCAAAAGTGACATCTCAATTTCCCGCCATTCAACAAGAATTGAAAATATCTTGTGTTGTTATTCCTGAATATTGTTTTTCTTCTGATGAATACTGAACCATTCTTCAAAAATACACTAGAATGTCGCAACTCTGTTGCCTCTATAATTGGCAAAAGATCCAAGGAGTGAGCCAGTTTCTGTTAGGCAAGGAATAGTGATAACTTTCAAAATGATGTGGAGATATAATGGATGTGGGTATCATTTCAGGGATATGAATATAAATTATTATCATGATATCAGAACATGAAATTTTGATTTCCAACCAGTTTCTAACTTTGGAAGAAGTCCATGGTAACTCAAAGTGGAGTGGTGTAGTTCATAGATGAAAACCCAAAGTCATCTCCACAACTTTTATTTAATGATCATAGATCTTAACTTACTAAACTTTGAAAATCTGGTTCTGTATCAGAAACTAGATGTCAGGAATGACAGAAGACCTGGAATCCTTATTTTTTTTATAACTGACTCTACTTAAGACTCTTAAGTCTTGAATGTTGAATGGTTAAATCTTAAATGCTAAAAGTTTTTATAAAGTCACCCTGAATGATGATAAAACAACAGATTTCGAACAACTCACCCCTGAAAGTTTCCCGCTAAATCAAAGGATCATTCGAAACGTCACCGAACGCACTTCAAAGCGCACGCGCGTATTTTAAGCAAAGTTAGCTGTTTCAGTGATCGTGTTGCACGAAAAACTAATTGGATCCATCTCCATGCGTTTCGACTGTGCAGTGCACAGATGAAATATTATGTGTGGGTGGAGAGGGAACGCGACTTGCAACAGCTGAAAAAATCAAAATAGACTTGGATTTTCGGACTAGAGAAGCATGCATAGCCTGAAGCTGGGTGGATTTATTCGCCATCAGTAGCGTAACGACGGGGTGGGCCTGGAAAGGCACGTCACAACAGCTGAAAAAATGTAAAAATCAAAGTAGACTTGGACTTTTGGGTAAAACTGGATTTATCATCCGATGATTTTTGTTTCGAAATTATTTTCGGTACTTGTCTGGAAAACACGAATTATATGATGGAAATATTAACAGACCACTATTTATCGAGATACTTCAAGAAATAGTCCGAAATTTCTCCTCCTTCTTCTCCTTGTGTTGAATGCATTTACAGATAGGTACTTCTCATTTTGCCATTAAACACTTCTTATACTCATGATGTACAGGGTGATTCACCATAAATTTCCCCCCCTTGAGCTCACTAAATTTTTAACCGATTTAAAAATTTGAAAAATCATCTGAAATGATTTTTCAGAAATTTTTTTCAAGTTGCATCAGAAAATACAGGGTTCTCGGAACAAACGATCTACAGAGTACTACTTGAATTTTTCGAATGGAACACCCTGTATTTCATTGTATTTTCATATTCTCCCCGAAGAGCTGATTTCATCAATGCATCACACTTGGGGTCTAGCGGCAATGATTACAGAGATATAGGGTGTTCAGAATCGAGATTTTTCAACTTCAGGATTTCTCTGTGACGAAACTATTCATTATCCGTCAAAACGGCTTTCATGTCCATATCTTAACTTTTGATTCACTTTTAATAATTGGAACAGATACAGGGTGATCAGAATTCTGAATCTTGAATCACACTGTATTTGTTCCAATTAAATGTCAGTAGAGAGTAAATCAGAAGTTGAGATGGGGACATTGAAGCCGTTTTGACCGATAATGAATAGTTTCGACACAAAAAAATCCTGAAGCTGAAAAATCTCGATTTTGAACACCCTATATCTCTGTAATCATTCCCGCTAGACCCCAAGTGTGATATATTGATGAAATCAGCTCTTCAGGGAAAATTTAAGAATACAATGAAATACAGGGTGTTCCATTTAAAAAAATCGAGTAGTACTCTGTAGATCGTTTGTTGCGAGCACCCTGTATTTTTTGATGCGACGGACAAAAAAAATTCTGAAAAATCATTCTAGATAATTTTTCGAATTTTCAAATCGGTTCAAAAATAAGTGAGCTAGAGGGGGGGACATTTATGGTGAATCACCCTGTACTTCCATGACACATATTTTCATAGAAAATTCAACAAGAAGTGTGATTTTTATGGCGAATTTCTCATATTCGATGAACATGCATACCAGATGACGGCCATTTGATCAATAGTCAATCCAAATAAGAGATGTCAATGTCAACAGATTGCTTTTGAATGACATTACACACGCCATTATTATAATTGATATTCTTCCTTCTTTTCACTAAATACGGATAAATCACAAAAAAATCATATTCCTAGTTGACTCATATAATAGAAATAAATGTGACTTATATTGTGAAATATATGTAAATTGTCCAGTGATCAGAAAAGAAGGGCAAATTGTTCTAAATGCGATCCAGAAGACAGGCGGAGAAGGAGGTGAAATTTGTAACTTTATAGTGAGAATATCTCAATAAATAAAGTTTTTGTCAAATTAGTGACAAAAATACGTAAGAACCAAAAAATTTTTTTCGAAAAAAGATCCATCGCATGTCAAATGCAGTTTTACCGAATTTTGGACTAGAAAATCATGTAAGTATACCCTGAAACTGGTTGGATTTATGCGCCATCATCAGCGTAACGACGGGGTGGGCCAGGGAAGGCACGGTTGCCCCCCCCAGAATGTTTCAACCCTCTAGTGGTGACGTAGTTTTACGAAACATGAGCGGTGACGTCGGTCTGAGAGACATTCAATATTCTGTGTCAAAAAAATATATACAATCAAACTAGTTTCAGTTGATATGATTTTGCTCGAAGGAAACAACATTGAGAATCACCTCATATTATTGAGAAAATTCAATTTAATTCAAGATCCTCTTCATCGGTCATACATGGTTTTATGGGATGTAGAATTCTTGGTTGTACTGCTCCTAATATGGTGCATTTCTGTTGAAAATAATATTTCATTCGTATAAGAATATATACCATTCACTAAATACGCTCAATTTCACGATAAATGAATTAAAATGTTCTCAGAATGATCGAAGAATATTCTCATTAGGCAAACAATATTCTATGAACATCCTATTCGATATTCTCAGAATATCATCTCTTCATATTCTGAGAATATTCTTCCCAAATATTCTGAGAATATGAGGTATCGTTTAAAAATATATCATGTAAGTATACCCTGAAACTGGTTGGATTTATTCGCCATCATAAGCGTAACGACGATGTGGGCCAGGGAAGGCACGGTTGCCCCCCAGAATCTTTCAACCCTCTAGTGGTGACGTAAGTAAATAGGCTAGGAGAGCATCGCCTCATTTCGACCACTTTTCCCATGTTAATCTCCATAAGAAAAGTTAAGGTCAGAAATACCGAAAACGGTCGTCGAGTCAAATGAAAACAGGGTGAGTCCAAAAACCTCTATCATACAGACTGAATAAAAATTCTGAAACCAACCCATGGGTTCAAATCGAATCTCACAAATTCAAGGTCATCTAGACCATGTGATCACCCAAAAAAAAATCGCAGAATGTGAAGTCAGGAAGCATGAAACGTTAGAACTACCTGCAACCAGCAGTCAAAACGCCCATCAATAACAAATTGCTATTTACTAAATTATCATCAGGACTATTAATTATAGCTAACACAGGATGTAGAAATTAAACTCAATACGATTTTTTAAAATATATTGGTATAAAATGAAAGGTAAAGCACATATATACATATAATATAAACTATAATTAGCAGTTGACGTTTCAAGTCTCCATTATACTATAGTGCCCCCATGGAAGAGTTTCGCAGGATCCTGGTACAATATACCTCTTGTCATCTTCTGAACTGAGAGCGATTTTTTCTTGAATTATGGAATGAACCTGGTGCTTTTTCGCTCTTATCAAAATTTGAGACACCTTCTTATGCTCGTGTGTTTCCAGACAGTCGACGTAATCCTCGAAAGTGATATCTGTTTTAACAACAGACGATTTCACGCCTTTCGCTTTCTTTGCAACACCCATATTCATTATAATATTATTAATCTCGTCCTCATCATAATCTCCCTCCCGTAACTTTGCCCTCTTCTTCTCAAAATCATCATCAGTTACCAGCACCTTTGTAGAGTATAATTTTGATCGTAGACCTACATATTCCATCATTATGACAGAACCGTTCTCATCTTTCATCATTCCTAGAACCTTCTTGTTCACCTGAGGAATTCCATGAATATTATCTTCAGGATAGTCAGACGTATCGAAGTGGGTGTGGCAATCTCGCCTCATAACTTCATACGGATTTTTATGGAGCTCATAGATGAGGGAGTCTGTGTCGGTGTAGCAAGCAGAACAATCATTACCAAATTCTTTCACCATATAATCGTAATGGAAGCCATATATAGTAGTTTTGGCTAAATCGAGAATAACTTGACCAACGTAAATGGGCTTATTGAGATATACTTCAAGTTTTTTCAGTTCTACAGCAACTAAATTCTCGTTGAATATAGTACAGTTCTTGAACTCTGGCTTTGAAGTCCATGCTTCAGCGCCATATCTTCCTTCCCATTTCGTTAGGAGCTTAACGTTAATTCTCTTTCGGATGTTTTCCATAGTCTTCCCAAAGACAGCGTTATTCATCAGCTTGAATAAATTTTTCTCGAATTCATTTTTAGCAGCCTTTCTCAAATTCGTATTCAGATCAATATATGACTTGAGCCATGTAGATTGCTGAAATTTGAGCACACGATGAATTTTGGTCAGGACCAACCCATGCTCCAGCGCTTGTTTGAGGGCTCGGTAGTGGATGATGTACTTCTCCTTATTATTCAGCGTTGCCATCAGCTTGGTGGGTTGAGAAGATCTCGTCGGAGGTTTCATAGTTTTTGGATTGATGTGTTCTGAGCAGAAAGGTAGGTCTTTGTGGGAATCATGAAGGCGTCGTGGGTATTCTAGGTCAACTTCTAAAAAGTATCCTTCTAAAGCATCATCAGCAACGGTTGTAACATCAAGATTAGTGTCGGCCCATTCAAATCCTCCATATGGCAATGCCTGAGACATAGCCCAACCGTACTGGTTGTTAACGTCAAAGTACATTAAATATGAGTCAGGCTTTGATGAATCATAAGAAGGCATGAACTTGTTGTTTGCCCTAGCTCTTCGTTTCGAACAAATTTGGCTGAGACCTCCACGAATTCCTCGTTCAACAAACAGAAACATATCTACATCCGTAAGCAGCTCCAGTTCTTGGCCGGTTTTATACAGCATAGCATCCCAAGTGAATCCTGGTAGGGTGTAATAGTGTGCAGGGTCAAGATTGTAAGTTCTGAGGCAGCTGGTTCGGAATTTTTCGAAAACATCGGTCAACAACATGATGTCAGTCTTCATGTAGATGTCAACATATTGTCCCAAGTCTTGACAATTGAACTCATTCCACACAAGATTGGCTTTCAGATAATGTCTGCGTGGACAGGGTTTTCCGTTCAGTTTGTTGAAGAAAGCATCAATTGGTGGTAGCTGCGTCTCATTGAAGCGTTGAAACGAATCGATATAGTCATACGGCATCACACCTTTCTTAGTTAGACGCTGGAGCTGATCTTCGGTGATGTTAGAGAATTGAGACATCAAGTTCGGAAATTCGGTTGAATATGATGCCAACATATCCAGAGAAGAATTCATAAATCGAATGCTATCGATGAAGCGGAAGCCTATTCGTGAATCTTCATTGTATTTGGTGAAGGAAATATATTTTTCTTTGGTGATTGGCAACAAATCAACCCGACCCTGCATTCTAGATGCTATATTCTCAATGATGAAATTTGCATCATATCCACTCAGATTGTGGAACACAACAGGCACCACATGACTGTCCTGGTACCGAATATTACAGCTTTCATGCGCTGGACCTCTATAATTTTTTTCCGGAATGAGATGCGTATGGTCGCGAACTTTTTTATCATCAGGTCCAAAAGGTTGTTCACAGATGTGGCAACGCTTAGCTCTTTGAAACTCAACTTCCTGCTCAGCGGTCATGTCGATGTTGTATGGACATAAAAACACCGTAGACATATCCTCAGCCAACTGGTTGAGCTCATCAGCGAACCACGCCATACAGTCCTGCCCTCGGTATGAGCGATAAAAGGAAAGAGAATCGTCATATGAACATTTCATAAAGTATCCTACGGCAGCTGGAACGTGGAGCTGAGGCTTCTTAGAATCATCAGTTTTCATCAAAACAGACTCCAAATCAGCATATACCATGAATGGAGCTTTCTCTTTGTTCTTATGGTTCTTGAATTTCAGAATATTCTTGCTCTCCTCCGGCATTCTGATTGTAGTATCATTCATTCTTACGCAATTCTCAACATGTTTATAGAGTTTTTCGGCGGTGCGGAAGTAATGGAGATAGCGGTCGCAGAAGAATTTACGTCCATTATGATCGCTCAGCTGAGAAGATAGCAGTCTGGATAGATCCTTTATCCAACAATAGTGGTACTTGATAGGGGATGAAAGCTTTTCGCAAGCATCTTTTTCATTGAAGTATTGATCCTGGATGAGTAGAAGATTGATATGTCTGTCATTCTTTTCCTTCGTCAAGTATGTGGGAAGAGTCTGCAAGTTTTTGGATTTCTTCTGTAGGATATAGAGATTTATTGATACGTCATTTTGTTTTTCAAAGCGAGGAATCTGCTTGACTGTCAT
Organism: Phaedon cochleariae; assembly: GCA_918026855.4. Classification (NCBI taxonomy): domain Eukaryota; kingdom Metazoa; phylum Arthropoda; class Insecta; order Coleoptera; family Chrysomelidae; genus Phaedon; species Phaedon cochleariae. The sequence goes on from OU896723.1 coordinate 10,123,804, forward strand.
GGGAAACTGAATGCCCTTGAGGTTCAAGACAGTAGACGGATGAGGATACGAGAATGTTCGATCACTATTTTTCCAATCAGCAGGATACAAAGCAGATGTTACCGCCCAAGCAAAACATAATTCATCTTCGTTTTTGACGTTGATACAAGCTCGTTTCCGCTTCATCTGAGTGGGTAATTCTATGTAGGATGATCCAAGTTGAGGAGTAAACTTGTTGATGTTCACCCCCAGATTAATAATGTTCTTTAGCGCCCAGCCTGAATCTCTTTCCTGGAATTCCTCTAACTCGACAAGAATGGGTCTTAGGATTTCATCGTTGAACCACACATTCAAATCGGTATCCTTGTAGATAGGAGAGTTCGAAGTAGTAAAGTACTTGTACTCCCTAAGCACACTATCTCCCTTCACAATTTCAAACTCTCCGCAGAAAACTGAATTGACCTTCACTGCAACATCTCTCCTGAGAGCGTTCTGAATACGTATGCTGAATAGAGCTCGGCAATCAGTCAAAAAGGCTGCAGGATCCTTGTGCTTTAAGTTTGAGATTACTCCAGTCCGAATCCTGCTATTGAAAGCAGACAGAGAATCTGCCCAGCGAACTCTATCCCATGCAGTTTCCTTTCTTGATATAAGTCCAGATCCCGTTTTCTGAAGTATTTTGAACTGGGTTCGGAACGATTTCAGATTCCTCAGGCAAGCTTCCAAGTGTTGCTTCTCCCCAAAATTTTCGGATTTCCTCAATGCATTATTCAAACGCCTTACAGCCTTATGACATTCGCGAAGACCTTCTTTGACTCGATTCTCATCATATGAGGAAGTTTGGAAGCCGAGAAGAGTAGCTATGTGCTTAACCAGCTCAGCAAACAGTGACATAATTCTCTGTGATAACAAAATAATTTGGCTAGCAATGCTGTCACTAATTATTAAAGCTCAACCTCAAATTAACGTGTTCATGAAACAGATCCAACTCTTTATATATGAAAGATAGAAGCAAGTGTGGGTAGGATGTAAGGAAAAGCGATATCGCTGGTAGAGGATCAAATGATAAAAGCAGAAATATTCGCCTTGTATTCAACCTCCTAGCTGAGACAGAAAGGTAAACCTAACCTCAATTCTCGTATCTATTGGCGCTCAATAAATCGGATGAGCTCTGAAGACACGACTGGTCAATAGGGGCGGCCGCAATAGAATGAGATTATGATAAATGGTGGAACCGTATATATGTTATTGCTTTAGGATATTCTAATGCACATCTCACTACCTGAAATACCATGATGTTCTATACCAGCTGAGATTATCAGTTAATTTCATGAAATGATGTGGAAGGCCCTCTCAAAATCAAAATTTGTCTGTGTTACACACCGAATGACTTCACACCAACAAAGTATCGATATCTTTATTCAACCCCAGAGAAATAAGAAAGCGCAATTGCGTTATGAAGTAGTAATTCATAGCTGTATATAGATCCCATGGAATTTAGAGGCGCAACACATACACTTGAGGTAGATTTCTCAAAGGAAATACGGTTCTTTGATAGCCTTCAGGCAACATTTTCCCCTGAACATGTTATAAGAAACAAACGAACAACACTATTTATACCTGGCTTTACTACGGCAACAACCTCCTTTGCAGAGAGGGATTATTGTCACCAAAGCCGGTACACTCCCCTCGCAAGGGTACCTGACGTGTTTTCGTGCGGGAAAAGTCGATCGTTTCGTTATACTGTCGTACAATATATTCCTGAGAATGATCCATGTACATCTCACTACCTGAAATACCATGATGTACTATACCAGCTAGAATTACCAATTCATTTATTGCTCAACACTTCCTCAGAATCCGAAGAATACCATTATTTCCAGAATATCCACATTTATTCACGATTTCGTTAACAATTTCCACTCTTTACACATACAGTTCGGAATCACATCAATTTCAAATTTGATTGTCTTGACAAATATTCACCCCTAACACCTAGGGTGTTAGGGGTGAATAGTTAGTTACCACAAAAAATGTATATTCAATACAAAAAACATTATTATGATAGGACGCAAATAATTCAGTTCATTGAAAATAAGAATGATTCACTAGTGGTTTTTCGTACAATGTCCGAAAGAAATCGAAATCGCCTTATTACCAAAATACTAGAAATTTCATTATTTTCCTAAATATTGTTTCCCGATATTGATATTTTTGCAAATATCTCAAGAACGCTACAAAATATCGAGAATCTAGATTCAAAAATAACCTCACAACACTGGCCGTCTTAGGCTTAGTTCATTGAAAAAAAAATGTATGTTTTTCGCACGAAATTCGATAGAAAACAAGACGACCAACAAAAAAGTCCCTATAAATTGTTACTCAAAATTGCATCACTTTAAAAAAAAAATGGAAACGTATTATCTTGATGAAAGTCCCGATATTCATATTTTCTCAAATATCTCGAGAACGGCACAAAATATCGAAAATCTTAATCGAAAAATACCCCAACACCCCTGTCGACTTTCATAACGGCCTACCACATGGAAAAAGTCCAAAGACTGTATCACGAAAAACAAAAAATTTCAGTATGACGTTATGACGTGAAATAATTCTAAGTTCATTAAAATAAAAATGAGGGACAAGTGTATGTTTTTCGCACGAAATTCTATAGAAAACAAGACGACTAACGAAAAAGTCGCTATACATTGTTACTCAAAATTGCATCATCACTTTTTAAAAAAAATTGGAAACGTATTATCTTGATGAAATTTTTCTATGTCCCGATATTCATATTTCCCCAAATATTTCGAGAACGACACAAAATATCGAAAAGCTAAATCGAAAAATACCCCAACACCCCTGCCGACTTTCACAACATGGAGAAAGTCCGAAGACTGTATCACGAAAAACGAAAATTTTTCAATATGTCTTGTGATATTCAATGTTCCTTAGATATTGGTATACCTTATCTTTCAGAACTGCAGCCTTCGAGCATACCATCGAAAACGATTCAATTTCCAAAACCCGGTCACCACTATCCCTTCTTTCTTCCGCGAACATATATCTTCGAACTATCATTGATACAAATAAAAATTACCTTATCAGTTGGAGGTTCTATTTGGTAGCCCTGCACAGCACCACTAACATCACTATACTGATATTCCACATGGAATTTCCATTTCCTTAAATATCTGCCACACTACTCTAGACGGACCGCGGACTGAACGATGAGTATCCACGATTCAACAACACACAAAAGGCCCCACGTAACCCATTGTTCTGACGCAGATAAGGATGATGCAATCGGATGAGGTTGTTACGTAATCGGACACCTGCAAACAAAGGCGGCATTGTTCTCGTATATTGCGTCGCAATTTCCGAATAGCTGACTCGACGAAATTCCAAGAAACGCTGACAGTGGCATAGAGAGAACAAAGGCGGCATTGTTCTAGAGGAAGGCTAGATAGCATATGGCAAACAAAGGAGGCATTGTTCTACGAAGTCGAGATAAGGATGACTCATTGAGCACCTGCAACATGCATATCGGGTGACCTTGAAACAAAGTGCTACCAATTGTAGTGATACCAACCTAAATCTGGTGGGCACAGTCACTAGATTGTGACGTCATCCAGCACCTTTCAAAAAGAAGAAGAAGAATGTCCTAGAACACCCCATGAGCTCTAGAGTCTAGAGTCCGGAGTCCAGAGTCTAGGGGGCTAAGTTCAGAGTACTTCCACATGTCATCTATCATTCCTTGTGTTCCATGTTCTCTATCACTTGTCATCTGTCACTCGTCTTCTGTCACCTGTCACTCTTTGTGTTCCATGCCATCTTGTGACGTCACGTTTTCCACGATTTCGACGTTTTGACGTACGTCACCAACGTCAAAAACGTCAGAACGACAAAAGCGTGGAAAACGTCAAAAACGTCGACGTTTTTGACGTTTTTGTCGTTTTCCACGCTTTTGTCGTTTTGACGTACGTCACCAACGTCAGATACGTCAAAAACGTGAAAAACGTCAAAAACGTCGACGTTTTTGACGTTTTTGTCGTTCTAACGTACGTTACCAACGTCAGATACGTCAAAAACGTGAAAAACGTCGAAAACGTCAAAATCGTCGACGTTTTTGACGTTTTTGTCGTTTTCCACGCTTTTGTCGTTTTGACGTACGTCACCAACGTCAGATACGACAAAAACGTGAAGAATGTCGAAAACGTCAAAAACGTCGACGTTTTTGACGTTTTTGTCGTTCTAACGTACGTCACCAACGTCAGATACGTCAAAAACGTGAAAAACGTCGAAAACGTCAAAAACGTCGACGTTTTTGACGTTTTTGTCGTTTTCCACGCTTTTGTCGTTTTGACGTACGTCACCAACGTCAGATACGTGAAAAACGTCGAAAACGTCAAAAACGTCGACGTTTTTGACGTTTTTCACGTTTTTGACGTTTTCCACGCTTTTGTCGTTTTGACGTACGTCACCAACGTCAAAAACGTGAAAAACGTCGACGTTTTTGACGTTTTTGTCGTTTTGACGTACGTCACCAACGTCAAAAACGTGGAAAACGTGAAAAACGTCGAGGTTTTTGACGTTTTTGACGTTGGTGACGAACGTCAAAACGACAAAAGCGTGGAAAACGTGAAAAACGTCAAAAACGTCAAAAACGTGAAAAACGTCGACGTTTTTGACGTTTTTCACGTTTTCCACGCTTTTGTCGTTTCGACGTTCGTCACCAACGTCAAAAACGTCAAAAACCTCGACGTTTTTCACGTTTTTGACGTTTTTGACGTTGGTAACGTACGTCAAAACGACAAAAACGTCAAAAACGTCGACGTTTTTCACGTTTTTGACGTTGGTGACGTACGTCGAAACGACAAAAGCGTGGAAAACGTCAAAAACGTGAAAAACGTCAAAAACGTCGACGTTTTTGACGTTTTCGACGTTTTTCACGTATCTGACGTTGGTGACGTACGTCAAAACGACAAAAGCGTGGAAAACGACAAAAACGTCAAAAACGTCGACGTTTTTGACGTTTTCGACGTTTTTCACGTTTTTGACGTATCTGACGTTGGTGACGTACGTTAGAACGACAAAAACGTCAAAAACGTCGACGTTTTTGACTTTTTCGACATTCTTCACGTTTTTGACGTATCTGACGTTGGTGACGTACGTCAAAACGACAAAAGCGTGGAAAACGACAAAAACGTCAAAAACGTCGACGATTTTGACGTTTTCGACGTTTTTCACGTTTTTGACGTATCTGACGTTGGTGACGTACGTTAGAACGACAAAAACGTCAAAAACGTCAAAAACGTCGACGTTTTTGACGTTTTTCACGTTTTTGACGTATCTGACGTTGGTGACGTACGTCAAAACGACAAAAGCGTGGAAAACGACAAAAACGTCAAAAACGTCGACGTTTTTGACGTTTTCCACGCTTTTGTCGTTCTGACGTTTTTGACGTTGGTGACGTACGTCAAAACGTCGAAATCGTGGAAAACGTGACGTCACAAGATGGCATGGAACACAAAGAGTGACAGGTGACAGAAGACGAGTGACAGATGACAAGTGATAGAGAACATGGAACACAAGGAATGATAGATGACATGTGGAAGTACTCTGAACTTAGCCCCCTAGACTCTGGACTTCGGACTCTAGACTCTAGAGTTCATGGGGTGTTCTAGGACATTCTTCTTCTTCTTTTTGAAAGGTGCTGGATGACGTCACAATCTAGTGACTGTGCCCACCAGATTTAGGTTGGTATCACTACAATTGGTAGCACTTTGTTTCAAGGTCACCCGATATGCATGTTGCAGGTGCTCAATGAGTCATCCTTATCTCGACTTCGTAGAACAATGCCTCCTTTGTTTGCCATATGCTATCTAGCCTTCCTCTAGAACAATGCCGCCTTTGTTCTCTCTATGCCACTGTCAGCGTTTCTTGAAATTTCGTCGAGTCAGCTATTCGGAAATTGCGACGCAATATACGAGAACAATGCCGCCTTTGTTTGCAGGTGTCCGATTACGTAACAACCTCATCCGATTGCATCATCCTTATCTGCGTCAGAACAATGGGTTACGTGGGGCCTCTTGTGTGTTGTTGAATCGTGGATACTCATCGTTCAGTCCGCGGTCCGTCTAGAGTAGTGTGGCAGATATTTAAGGAAATGGAAATTCCATGTGGAATATCAGTATAGTGATGTTAGTGGTGCTGTGCAGGGCTACCAAATAGAACCTCCAACTGATAAGGTAATTTTTATTTGTATCAATGATAGTTCGAAGATATATGTTCGCGGAAGAAAGAAGGGATAGTGGTGACCGGGTTTTGGAAATTGAATCGTTTTCGATGGTATGCTCGAAGGCTGCAGTTCTGAAAGATAAGGTATACCAATATCTAAGGAACATTGAATATCACAAGACATATTGAAAAATTTTCGTTTTTCGTGATACAGTCTTCGGACTTTCTCCATGTTGTGAAAGTCGGCAGGGGTGTTGGGGTATTTTTCGATTTAGCTTTTCGATATTTTGTGTCGTTCTCGAAATATTTGGGGAAATATGAATATCGGGACATAGAAAAATTTCATCAAGATAATACGTTTCCAATTTTTTTTAAAAAGTGATGATGCAATTTTGAGTAACAATGTATAGCGACTTTTTCGTTAGTCGTCTTGTTTTCTATAGAATTTCGTGCGAAAAACATACACTTGTCCCTCATTTTTATTTTAATGAACTTAGAATTATTTCACGTCATAACGTCATACTGAAATTTTTTGTTTTTCGTGATACAGTCTTTGGACTTTTTCCATGTGGTAGGCCGTTATGAAAGTCGACAGGGGTGTTGGGGTATTTTTCGATTAAGATTTTCGATATTTTGTGCCGTTCTCGAGATATTTGAGAAAATATGAATATCGGGACTTTCATCAAGATAATACGTTTCCATTTTTTTTTTAAAGTGATGCAATTTTGAGTAACAATGTATAGGGACTTTTTTGTTGGTCGTCTTGTTTTCTATCGAATTTCGTGCGAAAAACATACACTTGTCACTCATTTTTTTTTCAATGAACTAAGCCTAAGACGGCCAGTGTTGTGAGGTTATTTTTGAATCTAGATTCTCGATATTTTGTAGCGTTCTTGAGATATTTGCAAAAATATCAATATCGGGAAACAATATTTAGGAAAATAATGAAATTTCTAGTATTTTGGTAATAAGGCGATTTCGATTTCTTTCGGACATTGTACGAAAAACCACTAGTGAATCATTCTTATTTTCAATGAACTGAATTATTTGCGTCCTATCATAATAATGTTTTTTGTATTGAATATACATTTTTTGTGGTAACTAACTATTCACCCCTAACACCCTAGGTGTTAGGGGTGAATATTTGTCAAGACAATCAAATTTGAAATTGATGTGATTCCGAACTGTATGTGTAAAGAGTGGAAATTGTTAACGAAATCGTGAATAAATGTGGATATTCTGGAAATAATGGTATTCTTCGGATTCTGAGGAAGTGTTGAGCAATAAATGAATTGGTAATTCTAGCTGGTATAGTACATCATGGTATTTCAGGTAGTGAGATGTACATGGATCATTCTCAGGAATATATTGTACGACAGTATAACGAAACGATCGACTTTTCCCGCACGAAAACACGTCAGGTACCCTTGCGAGGGGAGTGTACCGGCTTTGGTGACAATAATCCCTCTCTGCAAAGGAGGTTGTTGCCGTAGTAAAGCCAGGTATAAATAGTGTTGTTCGTTTGTTTCTTATAACATGTTCAGGGGAAAATGTTGCCTGAAGGCTATCAAAGAACCGTATTTCCTTTGAGAAATCTACCTCAAGTGTATGTGTTGCGCCTCTAAATTCCATGGGATCTATATACAGCTATGAATTACTACTTCATAACGCAATTGCGCTTTCTTATTTCTCTGGGGTTGAATAAAGATATCGATACTTTGTTGGTGTGAAGTCATTCGGTGTGTAACACAGACAAATTTTGATTTTGAGAGGGCCTTCCACATCATTTCATGAAATTAACTGATAATCTCAGCTGGTATAGAACATCATGGTATTTCAGGTAGTGAGATGTGCATTAGAATATCCTAAAGCAATAACATATATACGGTTCCACCATTTATCATAATCTCATTCTATTGCGGCCGCCCCTATTGACCAGTCGTGTCTTCAGAGCTCATCCGATTTATTGAGCGCCAATAGATACGAGAATTGAGGTTAGGTTTACCTTTCTGTCTCAGCTAGGAGGTTGAATACAAGGCGAATATTTCTGCTTTTATCATTTGATCCTCTACCAGCGATATCGCTTTTCCTTACATCCTACCCACACTTGCTTCTATCTTTCATATATAAAGAGTTGGATCTGTTTCATGAACACGTTAATTTGAGGTTGAGCTTTAATAATTAGTGACAGCATTGCTAGCCAAATTATTTTGTTATCACAGAAAATTATGTCACTGTTTGCTGAGCTGGTTAAGCACATAGCTACTCTTCTCGGCTTCCAAACTTCCTCATATGATGAGAATCGAGTCAAAGAAGGTCTTCGCGAATGTCATAAGGCTGTAAGGCGTTTGAATAATGCATTGAGGAAATCCGAAAATTTTGGGGAGAAGCAACACTTGGAAGCTTGCCTGAGGAATCTGAAATCGTTCCGAACCCAGTTTAAAATACTTCAGAAAACGGGATCTGGACTTATATCAAGAAAGGAAACTGCATGGGATAGAGTTCGCTGGGCAGATTCTCTGTCTGCTTTCAATAGCAGGATTCGGACTGGAGTAATCTCAAACTTAAAGCACAAGGATCCTGCAGCCTTTTTGATTGATTGCCGAGCTCTATTCAGCATACGTATTCAGAACGCTCTCAGGAGAGATGTTGCAGTGAAGGTCAATTCAGTTTTCTGCGGAGAGTTTGAAATTGTGAAGGGAGATAGTGTGCTTAGGGAGTACAAGTACTTTACTACTTCGAACTCTCCTATCTACAAGGATACCGATTTGAATGTGTGGTTCAACGATGAAATCCTAAGACCCATTCTTGTCGAGTTAGAGGAATTCCAGGAAAGAGATTCAGGCTGGGCGCTAAAGAACATTATTAATCTGGGGGTGAACATCAACAAGTTTACTCCTCAACTTGGATCATCCTACATAGAATTACCCACTCAGATGAAGCGGAAACGAGCTTGTATCAACGTCAAAAACGAAGATGAATTATGTTTTGCTTGGGCGGTAACATCTGCTTTGTATCCTGCTGATTGGAAAAATAGTGATCGAACATTCTCGTATCCTCATCCGTCTACTGTCTTGAACCTCAAGGGCATTCAGTTTCCCATGACAGTCAAGCAGATTCCTCGCTTTGAAAAACAAAATGACGTATCAATAAATCTCTATATCCTACAGAAGAAATCCAAAAACTTGCAGACTCTTCCCACATACTTGACGAAGGAAAAGAATGACAGACATATCAATCTTCTACTCATCCAGGATCAATACTTCAATGAAAAAGATGCTTGCGAAAAGCTTTCATCCCCTATCAAGTACCACTATTGTTGGATAAAGGATCTATCCAGACTGCTATCTTCTCAGCTGAGCGATCATAATGGACGTAAATTCTTCTGCGACCGCTATCTCCATTACTTCCGCACCGCCGAAAAACTCTATAAACATGTTGAGAATTGCGTAAGAATGAATGATACTACAATCAGAATGCCGGAGGAGAGCAAGAATATTCTGAAATTCAAGAACCATAAGAACAAAGAGAAAGCTCCATTCATGGTATATGCTGATTTGGAGTCTGTTTTGATGAAAACTGATGATTCTAAGAAGCCTCAGCTCCACGTTCCAGCTGCCGTAGGATACTTTATGAAATGTTCATATGACGATTCTCTTTCCTTTTATCGCTCATACCGAGGGCAGGACTGTATGGCGTGGTTCGCTGATGAGCTCAACCAGTTGGCTGAGGATATGTCTACGGTGTTTTTATGTCCATACAACATCGACATGACCGCTGAGCAGGAAGTTGAGTTTCAAAGAGCTAAGCGTTGCCACATCTGTGAACAACCTTTTGGACCTGATGATAAAAAAGTTCGCGACCATACGCATCTCATTCCGGAAAAAAATTATAGAGGTCCAGCGCATGAAAGCTGTAATATTCGGTACCAGGACAGTCATGTGGTGCCTGTTGTGTTCCACAATCTGAGTGGATATGATGCAAATTTCATCATTGAGAATATAGCATCTAGAATGCAGGGTCGGGTTGATTTGTTGCCAATCACCAAAGAAAAATATATTTCCTTCACCAAATACAATGAAGATTCACGAATAGGCTTCCGCTTCATCGATAGCATTCGATTTATGAATTCTTCTCTGGATATGTTGGCATCATATTCAACCGAATTTCCGAACTTGATGTCTCAATTCTCTAACATCACCGAAGATCAGCTCCAGCGTCTAACTAAGAAAGGTGTGATGCCGTATGACTATATCGATTCGTTTCAACGCTTCAATGAGACGCAGCTACCACCAATTGATGCTTTCTTCAACAAACTGAACGGAAAACCCTGTCCACGCAGACATTATCTGAAAGCCAATCTTGTGTGGAATGAGTTCAATTGTCAAGACTTGGGACAATATGTTGACATCTACATGAAGACTGACATCATGTTGTTGACCGATGTTTTCGAAAAATTCCGAACCAGCTGCCTCAGAACTTACAATCTTGACCCTGCACACTATTACACCCTACCAGGATTCACTTGGGATGCTATGCTGTATAAAACCGGCCAAGAACTGGAGCTGCTTACGGATGTAGATATGTTTCTGTTTGTTGAACGAGGAATTCGTGGAGGTCTCAGCCAAATTTGTTCGAAACGAAGAGCTAGGGCAAACAACAAGTTCATGCCTTCTTATGATTCATCAAAGCCTGACTCATATTTAATGTACTTTGACGTTAACAACCAGTACGGTTGGGCTATGTCTCAGGCATTGCCATATGGAGGATTTGAATGGGCCGACACTAATCTTGATGTTACAACCGTTGCTGATGATGCTTTAGAAGGATACTTTTTAGAAGTTGACCTAGAATACCCACGACGCCTTCATGATTCCCACAAAGACCTACCTTTCTGCTCAGAACACATCAATCCAAAAACTATGAAACCTCCGACGAGATCTTCTCAACCCACCAAGCTGATGGCAACGCTGAATAATAAGGAGAAGTACATCATCCACTACCGAGCCCTCAAACAAGCGCTGGAGCATGGGTTGGTCCTGACCAAAATTCATCGTGTGCTCAAATTTCAGCAATCTACATGGCTCAAGTCATATATTGATCTGAATACGAATTTGAGAAAGGCTGCTAAAAATGAATTCGAGAAAAATTTATTCAAGCTGATGAATAACGCTGTCTTTGGGAAGACTATGGAAAACATCCGAAAGAGAATTAACGTTAAGCTCCTAACGAAATGGGAAGGAAGATATGGCGCTGAAGCATGGACTTCAAAGCCAGAGTTCAAGAACTGTACTATATTCAACGAGAATTTAGTTGCTGTAGAACTGAAAAAACTTGAAGTATATCTCAATAAGCCCATTTACGTTGGTCAAGTTATTCTCGATTTAGCCAAAACTACTATATATGGCTTCCATTACGATTATATGGTGAAAGAATTTGGTAATGATTGTTCTGCTTGCTACACCGACACAGACTCCCTCATCTATGAGCTCCATAAAAATCCGTATGAAGTTATGAGGCGAGATTGCCACACCCACTTCGATACGTCTGACTATCCTGAAGATAATATTCATGGAATTCCTCAGGTGAACAAGAAGGTTCTAGGAATGATGAAAGATGAGAACGGTTCTGTCATAATGATGGAATATGTAGGTCTACGATCAAAATTATACTCTACAAAGGTGCTGGTAACTGATGATGATTTTGAGAAGAAGAGGGCAAAGTTACGGGAGGGAGATTATGATGAGGACGAGATTAATAATATTATAATGAATATGGGTGTTGCAAAGAAAGCGAAAGGCGTGAAATCGTCTGTTGTTAAAACAGATATCACTTTCGAGGATTACGTCGACTGTCTGGAAACACACGAGCATAAGAAGGTGTCTCAAATTTTGATAAGAGCGAAAAAGCACCAGGTTCATTCCATAATTCAAGAAAAAATCGCTCTCAGTTCAGAAGATGACAAGAGGTATATTGTACCAGGATCCTGCGAAACTCTTCCATGGGGGCACTATAGTATAATGGAGACTTGAAACGTCAACTGCTAATTATAGTTTATATTATATGTATATATGTGCTTTACCTTTCATTTTATACCAATATATTTTAAAAAATCGTATTGAGTTTAATTTCTACATCCTGTGTTAGCTATAATTAATAGTCCTGATGATAATTTAGTAAATAGCAATTTGTTATTGATGGGCGTTTTGACTGCTGGTTGCAGGTAGTTCTAACGTTTCATGCTTCCTGACTTCACATTCTGCGATTTTTTTTTGGGTGATCACATGGTCTAGATGACCTTGAATTTGTGAGATTCGATTTGAACCCATGGGTTGGTTTCAGAATTTTTCTTCAGTCTGTATGATAGAGGTTTTTGGACTCACCCTGTTTTCATTTGACTCGACGACCGTTTTCGGTATTTCTGACCTTAACTTTTCTTATGGAGATTAACATGGGAAAAGTGGTCGAAATGAGGCGATGCTCTCCTAGCCTATTTACTGACGTAGTTTTATGAAACATGAGCGGTGGCGGCGGTCTGGAAGACATTCAATATTCTGTGTCAAAAAAATATATAAAATCAAAATAGTGTCAGTTGATATCATTCTGCTCGAAGGAAACATCATTGAGAATCACTTCATATTATCGAGAAAATTCAATCCAATTCAAGATCCTCTTCATCGGTCATACATGGTTCTATGGGATGTAGAATTCTTGGTTGTACTGCTCCTGATATGGAGGATTTCTGTTAGAAATAATATTTTATTCGTATTGGAATATATACCATTCATTAGATACGCTTCATTTCACGATAAATGAATCAAAATACGATATAATGATAAAGCTGATTTTGTTACTTCACTGGTGACGTCGGTCTGATAGTCCGAGAACAATCTCAGATAGCACAGAAAATTTCATAGATATTCTGACAACGTTCAAATATACTTTATTTCAGAATGTTCTAATAAAATGTCCTCAGAATGATCAAAGAATTTTCTCATTAGGCAAACAATATTCTATGAAACTCCTATTCGATATATTCTTGGGATATCATCTCTGGATATTCTGAGAATATTTTTCTTAAATATTCTGAGAATGTAAGGTATCGTTTCAAAATATATCATGATCATGTTCCTATTCTTCTATCAATATTTATAATGTTTACCCTGACACAACCTATTATTCTCTAGCCTCGATGCTGATTATCCCACTATAATCCAGTGTTGTCATCTTGGTTTTCATTTAATTCATCAATGAGGTTCGTGAACATTCAATCACCAGATCTAGTATCTCTGATCTAGTTATTCGCATCTCCACCGGAGTAGGAATTTTTTGATATTCTTCCTTTTGTTCAATATACTAGAGATAATATCAGAATATGCAAAAACAGTCCATTCAGAATGTTCACAAAACGTCCCTAGAATATTTGTATCAAATTGTGAGAATATTTTGAGATCATTCGTATATTCTCTAAGAGAATCCTATGGACGTTCTATGAATCACATTGTGCTATTTGAGATTTTTTTTTATGTTCTGGTTCCCTAAAAAGGGATATCCTGTTATGTTCAGAGAACATCGTAAGAACCAAGGAAAATAAGGAAGGAATTGTTGTTCTTCTTGAATTTCTGGAGGTTAAATGCCTCGAGGAAAACCTTCCTTGGCAATGTGTTCCAGAGCCTCGCTGTTCGTTGGATAAACGAGTATTTAGAAAGAGATGTTCTGTAGGTCTCCAAAGTGACCACGAAGGTGTGCGAAGCCTCAACTCGACGGGTTAATCTCGCGGGCACTGTCAAAGGTAGAAAAGTCGTTGATATTTCAGAAGAGCATCGTCCATGAAAATATATATGAAATAGAGCCAGATCGCCAACTTTTCTACGGTGTTCCAGAGAAGTGAGTGAATTATTTATGAGCGAGGCATCACCCACGAGACGAATCGCTGATTCACAGTACGTGAAAATACCCCAAAAAGGTTGAGCTAAAGGCAAGCAGTGAATGAGGCATCGCGCAACAGCACCAAGATCAAAAACATAGATTCTGGTCTGTCTGAGAGACCGCAGGTCACCACTGCAGGGTTGAGGACCTACCCCAGAAAGTTCAACAAATAATACAATTCGCTTACACAACGATTATAAAATATCTTTAAAAAATACCTATGAGAATTCAAGAAAAACCGGACGCCAACTGATGTAGACAGTATTTTCATAAAAAGATGCGCAAAATAATATAATGAAATAATACATTCATCTCTCAATGTGAATATTATTATAATGTGAACAGACATTTGTTTCATAACCTGGAGGAGAATTTCTATCAACCATAGTTAGAAATTGAATTATCCCAGTGAGAAACTGCAATAGCATAGGAGACAAGCAAGTCATCACCTGTGATTATGAAGCCAACTCTGCTGATTTTAACTTGGAGTAAGTATCCGTGACTGTCATCCCAGAGAAAATTCCCAGTTACGCCAATGTTCGAGATGGTCGTGACAAAAGTTGCTCACACTATTGGAAGTATCACCGACATTTTAGCCATCAGTAATAATAACAATAATAATAATAATAATAAATACGTTTATTATATACCCAAAATTAAATATACAAATGAATTTTGAGAGGGTAGATAAAAGGCTGTATGGTTCAGATATCAGAAGTTGAACTTCTGAGCCTGTTCTTCCACCAAAGCCATTTTAAGTTTTTCTCAATTGTTGAATGGTTAAAGAAATGATGAAAAAGATTGAATGTCATAAAGGCAGTAGAATGTATGAGTGCATCTAAGGTTGATCATTCTCGATTATTCTGCTTATCAAATAAATAGCATTTGAATTTGTTCTTGAAGGTATTCGGATTCATATCAAAACGGGAAAAGGTAAGTTTCATCAGATCATTCACGACGATAGCGGTCTTATAAGAAAACGATCTTTTGAAAACTTCTTTGTGGTGGGAGGGTATGGTGAGGATATTTTGGCGTCGGATATTTAAATTAAGAACGTCTGTGCGATATCTCAATTTTTCGTGTAAGTAGTTGAAATTTTGAGCTTTAATAGTTTGAAGCAGAAGCAAGCAAAATGTAATTTACGGCGGTTAATCATGTTGAGTCAATGACATTCATTTAGTTTGTGAGAAATTCTTTGACTGCGCCTTATACCAAATATTAGACAGAGGCATGAATAATTTATCATGAATTTTGTTTCTTGGGTATCTGGAACCCATAAAATATAACAGAATTTGCATCACACGCAGAATTTCTGAGATCTTCAAACTCCAACCAAATCTCAACTCTTTGCTGCCACAATTGTTCAGAGAATTGATGGCGAATAAAGTTTTCCCAATTTGAGATCTAACACTGATTGAGGTTGAAGATGGGTCGGAGTGAAAGTCAGATTTCAAGTAATTAAATGGCCACCCACTTTATCATGCCCCAGAATAACCTTATATAGGGTCTGGACAATTCAATAGGGACAGCATTGTTATTTCCAAAACGATAAGAGATGAGAAGTTGATTGAATCGGACGAAAGTTGCGTTATTCGGAACTCTTCAATATGATATTTGGTAATTTGAGAAAATGTCAACCGTTCCTGACACCTTTTGAAAAAACTGAAAATCACTGATTTCGTTATCATTCATTTCCATGGTTGATATTAGAGGAAACAATCTGGAACTTTGTGTAAGTAGGTAGTAGTAAGTTGATCAAGACAAAAAAGATGAGATCGTCAGAATTATTCTCTCTTCATTATTTTCAGAGATTTGCCATGAAACTTTTGTTTTCTATATGGGCGCTATATTTGTTCTGTATACCATTGAATATATCTAAGAATTCGTTTCACAGTCACGTATAACATGTTGACATTTTCACATGAAACAGCGCCAAAAAAGAATAGAAACATTTTCAAATGTGGTAGGCCATGCATCATAAAAAGAGAAGGAAATATCAGTCGTCATAACTGCAAGTATCAATACTTAATTCTAATATTGACTTGCCTCAAAAATGATTGACTTAAAAATTTCCACGTCTTGCAATCAACTTCAATGTTTGGAGATGAACAAATTCATCAAAAAAAACATGGAATATTGAGAACAAATCAATGATTATTGATAAATAGATGACTATCATGAAAATATAATCAAATTAAAACTCATGTCGATACCAAATCTAACACTCAATGGAATCATTCAATAAACGTTATAAGTAATAGTATCCTGATTATTCATTGAAAACTTTGTATCTTGTTTTCGGTGCATTTTTTCCATTTGAGAATAAAAATGTAGCATGTTATTGATGGGTATGAAGAAGTATTGATACTCGTAGTCATGAATACTGATATTTTGTTTCTTTATCATGGCCTACCACATTTGGGAATTTTTGTACTGTTTTTTGGAGCTGTTTCATCTGAAAATGTCAACATGTTATACATGTCTGTGGAGGGATTTCTTACCTTCATTCAATGGCAGGAAACACGAATATGGTGCCAATACGAGAAAAAACCAAAGTTGAAATGAATGAAAACGGAAACGGAATCAGTGATTTTCAGTTTCTTCAAAATATGACAGGAACGGTTGATATTTTTCCAAATTGAAGAACGTCCTATTGCACAGAGAAAAACGGTCCAGATACACAAGTTCACTTGAGTAAAAATTAATACCCACAAATATTTCTTGTTCCAATATTTAACAATAAGCACATATCCAGCTTTCAAAAAATTGATTCTGTAATGTTGATAAATGATGAACAGTTAACCAAAAATAATACCTAATGATTTGATTTTTCGCATTTATCATTTTTTGTTTTTCAGGAATAAATGTATATGGGTCTGCATCATCTAAAAAAGTGGACCAGAAATGATCATTCCGATTCATGATTTTCAATGTGTTTCACGGGTGCACTTGATACTAGTAGATAATATCTTCAATTTTTCCTTTATCCTGTCCATTGAAAATCAGGAATCAGAATGATCGTTTCTGGACTCCTTTTTCAGGTATACACATTGCACATCCCCAACATTTCGATTGAATTGCACATCTGAGATAATTAAATTATGTTCCAGAGACGAGTAATTATTGATCCGAGGACAACTAAATAATGTTCCTGGAGTTAATGTATTCTTCAGTGGTAGTAATTGAAGGATGTACCCAACATCAGTTAGATATATCTCAGTGAATATCACCTATTTTTCTGCAACAGCATGCTGTTTTACCTGTGGCAACATATAGTATTGAAAATTTATTGAACTGTTGAATAACTATCATCGAAGTATGAACCTACAACAGGTGAAGAAGTCTGTAAGATAATATAGCAATGTTTCAATGGGAATTACTAAATATTCAATGTGAATTAGACTGTCTAATCAATGGTATTCAACAGTTTAATAATCCTGAGTTGATTTTGAATATATTCATTTATTAACGATCAATGAACTATATTATTGAGTGTCTGTTGCAGGTATACCAATTCAGGTTAAATATTTTATCTGCCACTATCATACTGTATATCTGTCCCATATAGTATTCAAGTTTTTAAGTTTTTAACTGTGACTATTTAATGTTTTTTTTTTGCAATTGCATACCTCGTTGGTCCCAGCACTGGGACCAAACGCCCCATAAGTCG
This sequence comes from Phaedon cochleariae, assembly GCA_918026855.4. Lineage (NCBI taxonomy): Eukaryota > Metazoa > Arthropoda > Insecta > Coleoptera > Chrysomelidae > Phaedon > Phaedon cochleariae. Next base: position 10,141,622 of record OU896723.1, read on the forward strand.
AAACTTGTGCGGGGTTAGGTATACATACAAACACAAACATCCATGGCCTAACTAGGATTGATTCGAACCTATGTCTCGGTGGGAGTCCCCATACGAACTCAGCGCCTCCACGCTCTCGACCACCGAGCCTACCATTATTAAAGTCTTTTCTCTGTGTGAAGAGGTCCAAATTACGCAACTTCTGTCTTATCTAATCACCTTTCTATCTCTTTATGTTCAGGAAATAGCAATTTTGTCCCTATAAAACCGAGAGTGGAAAGAGCGATCAAAACCATCAGCAGAATCATCAACAAGGAATACTCAGAATTCAAACAGGAATAGTTCAATGTTTTGAGGAGGAATATTCTCAGATATGTCATAAACACAAAAAAAAAAGATATACAGTGTGTCTCACTTCTAATGGAACCACCCCTTTATCTTTCGTGAATGTTGAGTTAGGATTCTGAAATTTGCAGGGGAGCGGGAAATATCTCTTTATGTTCAGGAAATAGCAATTTTGTCCCTATAAAACCGAGAGTGGAAAGAGCGATCAAAACCATCAGCAGAATCATCAACAAGGAATACTCAGAATTCAAACAGGAATAGTTCAATGTTTTGAGGAGGAATATTCTCAGATATGTCATAAACACAAAAAAAAAAGATATACAGTGTGTCTCACTTCTAATGGAACCACCCCTTTATCTTTCGTGAATGTTGAGTTAGGATTCTGAAATTTGCAGGGGAGCGGGAAATATACCAATGATACACTTTATGACCAAATGAAGTCATATTCAGTGATGAACACTGGTCGCCAACAGACATGGAACCACCCATCCACGACAAAGAGAACATTCGTATCAGTGATATGGGAATTATATCTCTCACGAACAGGTTATATAACTTCATTAGAATCAACTCATTTCGGATATCTCTACTCCTCTTAAGTAACCTGAAGTCCAGTTATTCAACTAGCCATTTCTCATTTGCTGGCAAATTGTCGTCAGAAAACAACAAGTGTCTAACGTTCCATAATTCGCGAAACTCAATGGAGAGATTTCTAAGGCGCGTCTGATATGCCATCCTGAAAAAACTTTTTTTATACAAACGTCAAAAAAAGACAAGGTTCGTGCATTGATAACAAATTGCAAAGTGACACTTTTATCAGTTTCCTACGTTACCATGATACCTTGCACAAAACAATACGCGAAGTGAAACAGAAATAGGTACTTCGCGCATTGTTTTTCAAATATATGAGATATTTATATTTAAACTTTATGGTACTCAATCTAGCAAACATTCACGAAATCATTTATTTCTGAATGTTCAACAATGACATTGTTTTATCTCTTGGAACGCACGAAAGGGCATTCCAATTATGTTCGTGAAACATCGTGCATACCAAGGGAGGATAAAGGAGGCCTTTGGAACCAGTTCAACAATATTTTTCATATCAAGCTGAGCATATTTTCACTTCAGAACTATTATTTGACGTTTGTAGAGAACATGTTCTTTGCAACTCGAGCGCGAAATCCTTTGGTCATGTCAACTCTTTTTTCAACTCGGCTATGCTTCGTTAAAAAAAACAGAACTCGATCACCGAAGTAGCATTTCGCGGTCTAGATACAAAAATAACCATTTCCACATACGTCAAAAAATTACAAAGTTCGCGAATTAATAACAAATTTTGTTACCACGTCACCATATGCGAAGCAGTGAGCGAAGTAAAACGATGCGCGAAGTACATACTTCGCGCATTGTATGTGAAATATATGAAGGTTTATTTCATTCGAACTGCATTATCCTCAATCGAGCAAATATCCAAGAAATCATTTATTTCTGTATGTTTAACAATCATTATTGTTACCCTTGGAGCTCATGAAATATAATATCAGGCTCAGCATATTACAACTCCAGAACTATATTTTTTGACGTTTGTAAAATAAAACTGTTCGTAACTCGTGCGCGAGATACTTTGGTCATCTCGAATATTTCATTAAATCAGTTCTCGATCACCAAAGTACCATTTAGCGCACTAGACACAAAAATCGCTACTTTTTCACGAACGAACTCTCCAGACAAGAACCGAGGAATCGAAAATCTAATTCTTGAAGATGGTTGCCTCAGAACATGGATTACATTAGACAAGATAATTAGGAAGCATTGCGAAGAACATGAGATCTCTTTCTGTGAAAATAGACGAGTTTCAACTAGATATATGTGCCTAATCGAAGATAATTAACTGCCATGATGATATATCATCTTGTAATGAATAGTCATTGTTTTCTTTTGATTGTCAAGTTATTCGACGAACTGACGGACTGAAAACGAACATTGGATATTTTGGTGAAGGAACATATTGATTTTTTGGTGGCGGAACACCATTCAACATTTTATTCAAGGAAAAAAAAATCACTTATCGTGCAGATCCAGATCAGGAAAATGGAACAAGACTATTGAATTATACAATTGTCATGGGTTCTCGATGAGTGTGCAAAGTTTCAATTCAATTCGACAATTTTGAGTGGGTCAATATCACGCTCAAAATTTGCGCGTAACAAACATACAAACATACAAACATACAAACATACAAACATACAAACATACAAACATACAAACATACAAACATACAAACATACAAACATACAAACATACAAACATACAAACATACAAACATACAAACATACAAACATACAAACATACAAACATACAAACATACAAACATACAAACATACAAACATACAAACATACAAACATACAAACATACAAACATACAAACATACAAACATACAAACATACAAACATACAAACATACAAACATACAAACATACAAACATACAAACATACAAACATACAAACATACAAACATACAAACATACAAACATACAAACATACAAACATACAAACATACAAACATACAAACATACAAACATACAAACATACAAACATACAAACATACAAACATACAAACATACAAACATACAAACATACAAACATACAAACATACAAACATACAAACATACAAACATACAAACATACAAACATACAAACATACAAACATACAAACATACAAACATACAAACATACAAACATACAAACATACAAACATACAAACATACAAACATACAAACATACAAACATACAAACATACAAACATACAAACATACAAACATACAAACATACAAACATACAAACATACAAACATACAAACATACAAACATACAAACATACAAACATACAAACATACAAACATACAAACATACAAACATACAAACATACAAACATACAAACATACAAACATACAAACATACAAACATACAAACATACAAACATACAAACATACAAACATACAAACATACAAACATACAAACATACAAACATACAAACATACAAACATACAAACATACAAACATACAAACATACAAACATACAAACATACAAACATACAAACATACAAACATACAAACATACAAACATACAAACATACAAACATACAAACATACAAACATACAAACATACAAACATACAAACATACAAACATACAAACATACAAACATACAAACATACAAACATACAAACATACAAACATACAAACATACAAACATACAAACATACAAACATACAAACATACAAACATACAAACATACAAACATACAAACATACAAACATACAAACATACAAACATACAAACATACAAACATACAACAGGAACTCCCTCGAGGATCTCCTACCGGTCAGAGTCGCCTATGAGCGATGAGGTCCAACCAATGGACCTCGGAGTGGTGACTGAGGAACCCGAAGGGGGACCTCAGTCAGACCAATAACAGGAGGCCGAGCCGACGAAGGGGGGCGATGGAGCCAAGCTGCGGAGGAGCCACAACAAGTAAGTTAATTTATGTCTGTAAAAGTCCTACAAATTAATTTGCAACATGGGAAAGCCCCAACGGCCCTGGCATGCCGAAGGATCCGAGAGTGGGACATAGATATCCTACTAATACAGGAGCCTTGGACATACCAGGGCAAGATAAGAGGGCTAGGAATGGGCGGAGGAACGGCCCATTACTGTGCCTCTGTCGATACCAGCCCCCGGGCGTGTATTTATACAAAAGGCATGAAGGTCTTCCCTGTCCCAGGATTCTGTACCAGAGACCTGGTGGCGGTAGAGATCCTCATGCCGTTAAATGATCGCACCCAGGAGGTAGTAGTCTGCTCAGCGTATTTTCCGTACGAGACAGCTGCTCCGCCTCGGGAGATCGAATCGTTAGTACGATATTGCGAGGAATCTGGGAAGGGCCTTCTCATCGGCTGTGACTCGAATGCCCACCATATTCTGTGGGGCAGCCGGGACACGAACCCGAGGGGAAGTGCTCTGCTCGAATTCCTCACCACCAGTAATCTGGAAATCATAAATGAGGGCTCAGTACCTACTTTTTTCACGCCTAGGCGGCAATCTGTTATAGATCTTACTCTATGCACCCGAGATATGTTGACCCAGGTTCATTCATGGAAGGTGTCACAAGATGAATCTCTATCAGATCATCGACACATTCTGTTTACGCTGGGGGGTATAAGCGCTCCAGAAAAAGAAAAATATAGGAACCCTCGTGCCACCAAGTGGGACCTCTTTCGGGAGGAACTCAAAGGAAGGCTTGTGGGTCTGCCATCAAAGTACGGGAGTGAGGCCGAAATAGATACAGTGGTGTCGTATCTTAACAAGGCCATCACTTCCTCGTACGAAAACAGCTGTCCACTCAAAGACAGAGCTACCAATGCTAGAACGCCATGGTGGAATTCAGAAATAGAAAACCACCGCAGGCTCACAAGAAAGCTTCTAAACAAAGCGAAACGCACAAACGTACCGCAACACTGGGAAGAATATAAGTCTGCCCAGAGAGCGTACAAAAAAGCCATTCGGCAAGCACAAAGAGACAGTTGGCGTGCCTACTGCGGAGAAATAAACACAATTTCTTCTGCGGCAAGGATATGCAAAGTTCTCTCCAAAGAACCGGGAAGAGGAGTGGGCGTGCTGTCTCTGTCAGATGGTCGAGAAACCACAACGGCAGAGGAAACATTGCAGCACCTCATCTCCACACACTTTCCGGATTCAGAAATATCCAACGAACCACCTTTGAGGACGAGCCCAGTGAGAAGAACTCACATGGACTATCAAACGGCGTCAAAGGTGGTTACATACGAGAAGGTGAGATGGGCTGTAAAGACATTCGCACCATTTAAATCACCAGGGGAAGATGGAATATTTCCGGCCCTCCTACAAGAGGGACTGGACACCATCATTTCCCTGCTTATGAAGATATTTCGGTCCTGTCTGGCTCTGGGCCACATACCAGTGGAATGGAGATCGGTTAGGATCGTATTTATCCCGAAACCAGGGAAAACAGATTATTCCGATGCCAAAGCGTATAGACCCATCAGCCTCACGTCTTTCCTCATGAAAACACTGGAGAGGCTGATAGATCGATACATCAGAGATGTGCCACTGCAAATAAACCCGCTGCATGCACAACAATATGCCTATCAGACTGGGAAGTCCACAGATGCGGCTCTCCATCATCTTGTCCATAAGATAGATGGAGTGCTAGCTGGTGGACGCTCAGCCATGGGAGTCTTTCTAGACATAGAAGGAGCATTTGACAATACGTCATTTGAATCGATATGCCATGCCGCGGATAGACATGGGGTCCATCAAACCTTGACCAGGTGGATTAGGGCCATGCTATCGCAGCGAGTGGTAAAAGCAGAACTATGTGGGAGGTCGGTTGCTGCCAAGGTATCAAGAGGATGTCCTCAAGGAGGGGTTTTATCACCACTACTATGGTGCCTGGTAGTAGACGAGCTCCTCATAGATTTGAATAGGCCAGGGCTATATGCGCAAGCATATGCAGATGACTTGGTAATAATGGCCCAAAATCAATCGGCGAACCGGCTAGGGAATCCAATAATGGAAGCCCTCAATAAAGTGGAACAGTGGTGTTCCACCAGTGGATTGAGAGTCAATCCAGAAAAGGCGAACTTGGTATTATTCACTAAGAAACGCAAAATAGGAACACTTCCTGAGATATTTCTCTCGGGAAAGTGTCTCCAATATAAAAGCTCATCAAAGTACCTTGGAGTTATAATAGACTCCAAGCTCACTTGGAATGAGCACATTGCAAACCGCACTAAGAAGGCTGTATGCTGCTTCTGGGCATGCAGACGAGCCTTTGGAAAAACATGGGGTCTCACACCCAAGACCCTTCACTGGATATACACGGCAGTAATACGCCCAACACTTACGTACGGGTCCATTGTATGGTGGACCAGTACCAATAAGGGCAAGACCAACAGAGAACTGGATAAAGTCCAGCGACTGGCCTGCCTGGGAATAACAGGTGCTTTGAGAACGACGCCTACCAGGGCTCTTGAAGTTCTGTTAGGTCTGCCGCCTCTACACCTGTTCATACAATACGAAGCCATGAGAACGGCTTACCGACTCAACGGTGCAAACCAGTGGGTCGGAACAGAAGCAGATCATGGACACTCCCTCATATGGAATAAGGCAAAGGAAAACTGTCCCATCCTCATGATGAGAAGGGATAATACCTTGCCAATTCTGAATTTCAACAAAGCCCCAAACACTGTCATCCCTACGAGGGAAGAATGGAATGACACAACACCTGGCGTGCCTCCTCCCAATGAGTCAATCTGGTACACGGATGGCTCAAGATTTGGGGGCGGTTCAGGTGCAGGGGTATACAATGAAGAAACAGGTAAAGAAATTTCAGTTCCTTTGGGCGAATATGCCTCAGTGTTCCAGGCAGAAGTACTTGCAATACTCACCTGCGTCCAAGAAAACCTAATTATGAGAGGTCGTAGACCAATCACTATATGCTCGGACAGCAAAGCTGCAATACTGGCTTTGCAATCCAATAGGATCACATCCAAATTGGTGTCCGAGTGCAGAAAAGCCTTGGAAAACCTGGCAAAATCAAGAAAAGTCAGCCTCATGTGGGTCCCGGGACATTCGGGAATACCCGGAAACGAGGAGGCAGACAGACTGGCAAAGATCGGTTCCGGACGGACCGCGGTCGGACCGGAACCAATTTTGGGAATACCAAATAGCCTGGCAATGTCCTCTATAGAGGAACAGCTGCGAAAGCAATTCCTCAAAATATGGCAGGACACACCAGGAATGAGACAATCGAAGCTCCACATAAAGGAACCTTCGAAGAGGCTCGCAAAAGAGGTTTTATTCCTAAACAGGCGAAACCTTAAAATGGTAGTAGGGCTCCTAACGGGGCACAACCACCTCAATAGGCACCTAGAGCTTATTGGGATCAAGGATGACCCCCTTTGCAGATGGTGCCTGGAAGATGACGAAACGTCATCACATGTCCTCACTGAGTGTCCAGCACTGACGCATCAGAGGAGGGCTGTCCTTGGCCACATAATTTTGAGGCCAGAGGACGTAAAAGAGATTCAGCTGAGGAAGCTGCTGAACTTCTCCAAGGCAGTCGGCATACCCAGCTGAATGTCGTAACATGTGGGCGCACAATGGGCCCGAATAAGGAGGCCCACGTGCAGGGGGTTCACCCGCCCACCAGTGCTTCGAAGAAGAAGAAGAAGACATACAAACATACAAACATACAAACATACAAACATACAAACATACAAACATACAAACATACAAACATACAAACATACAAACATACAAACATACAAACATACAAACATACAAACATACAAACATACAAACATACAAACATACAAACATACAAACATACAAACATACAAACATACAAACATACAAACATACAAACATACAAACATACAAACATACAAACATACAAACATACAAACATACAAACATACAAACATACAAACATACAAACATACAAACATACAAACATACAAACATAAAAACATACAAACATACAAACATACAAACATACGAACATACGAACATACGAACATACGAACATACGAACATACGAACATACGAACATACGAACATACGAACATACAAACATACAAACATACAAACATACAAACATACAAACATACAAACATACAAACATACGAACATACGAACATACGAACATACGAACATACGAACATACGAACATACGAACATACAAACATACAAACATACAAACATACAAACATACGAACATACGAACATACGAACATACGAACATACGAACATACGAACATACGAACATACGAACATACGAACATACGAACATACGAACATACGAACATACGAACATACAAACATACAAACATACAAACATACAAACATACAAACATACAAACATACAAACATACAAACATACAAACATACAAACATACAAACATACAAACATACAAACATACAAACATACAAACATACAAACATACAAACATACAAACATACAAACATACAAACATACAAACATACAAACATACAAACATACAAACATACAAACATACAAACATACAAACATACAAACATACAAACATACAAACATACAAACATACAAACATACAAACATACAAACATACAAACATACAAACATACAAACATACAAACATACAAACATACAAACATACAAACATACAAACATACAAACATACAAACATACAAACATACAAACATACAAACATACAAACATACAAACATACAAACATACAAACATACAAACATACAAACATACAAACATACAAACATACAAACATACAAACATACAAACATACAAACATACAAACATACAAACATACAAACATACAAACATACAAACATACAAACATACAAACATACAAACATACAAACATACAAACATACAAACATACAAACATACAAACATACAAACATACAAACATACAAACATACAAACATACAAACATACAAACATACAAACATACAAACATACAAACATACAAACATACAAACATACAAACATACAAACATACAAACATACAAACATACAAACATACAAACATACAAACATACAAACATACAAACATACAAACATACAAACATACAAACATACAAACATACAAACATACAAACATACAAACATACAAACATACAAACATACAAACATACAAACATACAAACATACAAACATACAAACATACAAACATACAAACATACAAACATACAAACATACAAACATACAAACATACAAACATACAAACATACAAACATACAAACATACAAACATACAAACATACAAACATACAAACATACAAACATACAAACATACAAACATACAAACATACAAACATACAAACATACAAACATACAAACATACAAACATACAAACATACAAACATACAAACATACAAACATACAAACATACAAACATACAAACATACAAACATACAAACATACAAACATACAAACATACAAACATACAAACATACAAACATACAAACATACAAACATACAAACATACAAACATACAAACATACAAACATACAAACATACAAACATACAAACATACAAACATACAAACATACAAACATACAAACATACAAACATACAAACATACAAACATACAAACATACAAACATACAAACATACAAACATACAAACATACAAACATACAAACATACAAACATACAAACATACAAACATACAAACATACAAACATACAAACATACAAACATACAAACATACAAACATACAAACATACAAACATACAAACATACAAACATACAAACATACAAACATACAAACATACAAACATACAAACATACAAACATACAAACATACAAACATACAAACATACAAACATACAAACATACAAACATACAAACATACAAACATACAAACATACAAACATACAAACATACAAACATACAAACATACAAACATACAAACATACAAACATACAAACATACAAACATACAAACATACAAACATACAAACATACAAACATACAAACATACAAACATACAAACATACAAACATACAAACATACAAACATACAAACATACAAACATACAAACATACAAACATACAAACATACAAACATACAAACATACAAACATACAAACATACAAACATACAAACATACAAACATACAAACATACAAACATACAAACATACAAACATACAAACATACAAACATACAAACATACAAACATACAAACATACAAACATACAAACATACAAACATACAAACATACAAACATACAAACATACAAACATACAAACATACAAACATACAAACATACAAACATACAAACATACAAACATACAAACATACAAACATACAAACATACAAACATACAAACATACAAACATACAAACATACAAACATACAAACATACAAACATACAAACATACAAACATACAAACATACATCACATCTGCCATGTATTATTTAATTTTATCTTCTTATACCTTTCATTTCTTGTTGCCCGTAATCTTTTAATAATACTACAATAACTTTGCTGCAATGATTCATTCGTGATGATCATGAATATCTCTTCAGTGTTTGAGTTTTGAAATTTTCTCAATTGACTCACATAGAATATGGAATAGTCGAGACGATTATTCGATTATTAAAAAGTTGCTGCTATGTATATAATTCATAAGATGAAATATATAATTTTCCTATATTTTTTGTTTCATGTTGCCAGTAATCTTGTTATAATATTACAATAACAAACAAAAACAAAAAATCATAAATTCCCTGATTTTGTCACATTAACTGAGCACTGGCTGACAGAGGAGGAGCCAGTCCATCTTCCCAAATACATATCAGTTGCAAGGTATAACAGGATTAGTTCAATACATGGCGGAACTATAATCTTCATGAACGACTCTTTAATGAACAGTCACAATTTTGTGCAATTGGACAAATTCGATAATATTTTTGAAGATAAACAGTTTGAATGTGCCATTATTTTCAGTCATAAGCTTAATTTGTATATTATAAGTATTTATAGGGCTCCGTCCACTGATGCAAACATATTCCTAAACAAACTTGAGTTGCTCTTATCAGAACTTCAATCTCATTCGAATATATTAATAACTGGCGATTTAAATATCAACTTCACTGATCTAGAGTGTTTGCATACACATCATCTGATTAATCTACTTAGTTCATTCAATTTAAAAATGCATGTCCAGGAAGCTACGCGAGTATCACAATACACGGCAACCACAATTGATTACTACTGCAGTAATTCAGATGAAACTTCATGCTCGGTTGTCCCCTCAGGCCTGTCTGATCACGAAGCTATTCTTGGCTCCATACAGCTAGACATAGAAACTCCTAAATCTAGGATCAAATATGGACGACTATTTAGTAAAAAAAATTATAATAAATTCCGAGAGTATTGCATATATACTAGATGGGATGATATTTACTCCTCGATAGATCCCTTTTTTACATTTTATAATCTCCTTCTTGGAAATTTCAACACAGCTTTTCCAATTCAAAAGATAAAAGAGAAGAAAAAGAAACTCTGGTTAACAAAATAAATAAAAACCTCGGCAAGAAACTTAAAATCACTCCACACAATTAGAAAATATACCAACGAACCATTCTTTCATACATACTATACTAGATATCGTAATTTATATCAAAAAGTATTGAAATCAGCAAAAGATATGTATTACATGTCAAGAATAGATAAATCTTCCAACAAATCTAAAGAAAGCTGGAGAATAATGAACGACCTTAGAGGAAAACAAAAGATTGCATTTGAAATCCCTTTGAGACCCAATACTATCTTAATGACTACTACTGTACTGTAGCCTCTAAATTAACTGAGCACTTGAGCCCAATAAATGACTTTGATTATTACATGTCAAATCTCTATGTCGAAGAAAACTTCTATTTTGTTCCTACTCATACAGCAGAATTGAAAGAGACCATCAGGGGTATGAAAAATAAAAAGGCGTCTGGGCTAGATGAACTCTCAATCAATATAATTGCAAACCTACCAGATTCTGCTCTCGAAGTATTAGCTGATCTCATCAATCAATCATTTCAACAAGGTGCCTTTCCTGAATTTTTGAAAACTCCAATTATAATACCGCTACACAAAGGAGGAGATCCAGCTGATCCATCAAATTATCGACCAATATCTCTCATACCTACTTTGGCTAAAATAATAGAAAAATTGGTTCAGAAGAGAGTAGTGGAATTCTTACTTATGAATAATATCTTGAGTGAGAACCAGTTTGGATTTCAAAAGCACAAGAGCACCAATGATGCAATTTTTTCTTTTCTTACGAAGGTATATAATGAAATTAATGAAGGAGAGGCCGCTGCAGCAGTATTCTGTGACTTATCCAAGGCATTTGACTGTGTAAGTCACGGAATTCTGCTGAGCAAACTCGAATACTATGGGTTTAGAGGAATCAGCAAGCAGTGGTTCAATTCATACTTAGAAAATCGTACACAAATTGTGAAAACCAACCACCTCTCTTGAAAGGAGGCAACTCAATGCGGAGTGCCACAGGGTTCCGTACTTGGCCCCACATTGTTTTTACTTTATATAAATGATCTCACAAAAATTAATATATCTGGTATACATTGTTTGCCGATGATACCACTATATTTTGGCATGACAAAGATGAGCATGCTTTACATCATAAGATACAAGTAGACATTGAACTGATTAAGACCTGGTGTGACGATAACTTGCTAGTCTTCAATGCCACTAAATCTAATCTATTAACGTTCCGCTGCGAGCTTTCTGCCTTGACCTTAGGCACAAATATCATTGATAATGTTTCCTCCACAAAATTTCTAGGATTCCACATTGATAATAAGTTGAAGTTCAGCGACCATGTCACGAAATTGTGCAAAAAATTATCAACCGGATGCTACGCTACGCTACGCTACAACTGCTAAAATAGCTTATTTTGCTCTTATTGAATCTCACCTAACCTACGGCATTGCTTTCTGGGGAGTGTGCAACAAACAACTGTTACATATGGTGCAAGTTGTACAAAAAAGAGCCATTAGGGCTCTTTGTAAAGTAACAACGCGTATTCCTTGCCGCGACCTTTTCAAAAATAATAGAATCCTCACTGTTACTTCAATTTTCATCCTAGAAACCACTTGCTTAATACACAAGAATCGTCACAAATATAATATAGTGTCGTCTAACCATAAGACGCGATCATCGCACAAATTGAGATTACCTCTACCACTACCTAAAAACAATCTTGTTAAGGAATCTTTCATTTATAATGGACTAAAAATTTATAATTGCTTACCAATACATCTACGAGAAATTCAATCATGTAGATTGTTTAAAATAAAATTAAAAGAATTGCTATCCACTCATCCCTTTTACAACGTGGAGGAATTTTTTAATAGTGAACCCTTATTTTAGCATTAAAATACGCGTGCCTCTATATTTTAGGATTGATTTCATATGTTTGCATCCTGTGGCTTCATCTGCACATTTTATTATATTATGTCTGTATTTGTACCATAACGTTCTTGATGTTTTTAATGTTTTAATTTGTTCAATGTTTCTAATATTTTCAATATTTTTAATATTTTTAACATTCTTAATATTTTACTTTGTAATACCTATACAATGACTTTGTCGATAAGAACTATTTCTTCTGACAATAAAGCAATTTTGATGATGATGATGATGATGATGATAACTTTGCTGCAATGATTCATTCGTGATGTTCACACTCACATTATTGCTGTACGTCCGTTTCAGTAGGTGCTGCTTCTTTGCGGTAATATAACGACAATATTCGATGTGACATCACACAGTACATTGAAATGCTGCTGCGATATTGTTGAGATATTACTTTGCTTAGTGATATGTTTCTCGAATGTTTTATGTTTAGTGGGGGGACGCCTTCGCAGCAACTCGGTAGAGAATAAATATAAATTTACATTTTGATAAACATAAATAAATGACGACGATACTAGACACATATTTGCAAACTGAAATTAGGAGATTCACTTCCTAACAATGTCAATGGTACAGAAGAGTAGGATTTAACATTAACTTTCGATTTCGTTCGTTCCGGAATTCCCAAAGAGGGTGTTATCTTCACTTTCGTTCACTTTCAGCTTTCAGCAAATACTCTTTCAACAACGTATCACTTTGCAACACTCATTATGGAACGTGTATGCTCAGACATAGTGGGAGAAACCTATAAAAAACTTGACACAGAGATAATTACTGTAGACACGTTCCCTAATCAGTGTTCACCCCCAATTCTGCGAAAACGTATTTAAAACTCACCCTAGCAAACCAGGTGGATGAGATTCATCTCGAATTACATCGAAATGATACCTTCTTTTTTCAGCTTTCTGTTAGACATATGATATTTGGTGAAGGGATATTGTTTTCAAGTGATTATTTCACCCCACAACATTTTCGACCAATTGAAAGCCTATATTTTGTGTCATTATCAAAGCAAATGAACAAATTTCTGATAATCTTTTTCGTCCCCTTCAATTGGGGGAAAAACATGAGATTATACTGACAAATCCTTGAAGTTTATAGGTAGGATGACATTAATATCCAACTAAGGATTACGTCGAATTCATTCTATGGGTTTAGTTTCATTATTTCATCTAACTAAAGTCGTGCAATCATATATTATTCAGGCTGATGATATGACGTAAGCAAATTTCATTTATACTCAATAGTACTTCGAGTTTCTCGTGAGGAAATATACAGTGTGTCTCGCTTTTCATGAATACACCCTGATATATCAGTTATTGATCATGATATTTTCTTGAAATTTCTGAGGTGATTGTATGTTGAAACAATGTAGTATTTAGCAGAGTGAACAACTCCATTCACCATTGGCGTGCACTGTTCACGGGTACAAAAAAGGCCATTATTCGGAAAAGGATATTAGGGCTTATTTCAAATAACTGTTTCCCATGAACCACTCAATTCATATTTTCAAAATATCAGGAAAAAATCAGAATCCCGCTTCTCATGACTACGCCCCAAAATCTCAGTTATTAATGATGCGATTTTCTCGAAACTGTGATGGTGATTATATTATATGTTTTTTAAAATACAATCACTATCGAAATCGCATCGTTGATAACTGAGATTCAAGGGTGTTGTCATGAAAACAAGATTTTGAAATATTTTATTTCAGCTCTTGGCATCTTAAAAATATGGATTGAATGAACAGAATATGTTTTTTTTATCGCTTGGAGCGCACGAAAGGGAATCCCTATAATGTTCAAAGAACATCGTGCGTTCCTAGGGAGGATAGGGACAGGAGGTAGGTATTGGAATTATTTTTGAACTTTTGGAGATTATATGTTGTTGGGAATACTTCCACAGGCAATGAATTCTAGAGCCTAGCCGTTCTATGGATGAAGGAGTCTTGATAAAGTGCTGTTCAACATCTTTCGAGGTTGACAACGAAAGGATGTGCTGACTGGGCTTGTCTAGTTCGTCTGATTGGTATTGCTAGTGAAGGGATGATAGCAAAGATTTCCGAAGAACATTTCCTGTGGAAGTATCGATAGAAAAGTGAAAGGTCGCCGACCTTTCTACGGTGTTCCAATGATGTCAAAGAGTGAGTGAGTGTGGCGTCACCCACCAGGCGAATGGCTCTTCTCTGGATGGAATCTAAGAGCATCAGCGTATGTTTTGGTGCTGAACCCCATATGTGGGAACAGTATTCTAGAACAGGCCGTATCTGCGCTTTGTAGATCATGAGAAGCTGTTGATGTGTAAAGTAGCTTTTCGCACGAAACAAGAATCCGAGTTTTTGTGAAGCAGCTTTTGCGATGGATCTGACATGATTATCCTATGAAAGAGTGTTTCTGATGGAAATACCGAGCATAGATATGGTGGGCTTGGTGGAGATGGTGGAGCCAGACATTACAATATCGGGTATACTGAATTCCGCCTTTCTAGAGAAAATACAGGCTTGAGTTTTGGTGGTGTTGAATTCAACTAGGTTGTTGTTTCCCCAGGCTGTGATTTCAGCAAGATCTTCATTGACAGCATTGACCTGCCTGCGCCGTGAGTTCTTAGTTTCCTGGGGAGAGATGGGAATTCTGGATGAGAACGCAGTATGGAGGGTACTATCATCTGCAAAGCTGTGGATAAGGCAAGTTGTTACTCCCAACAGATCATTGATATGAAGAAGGGATAATGTTGATGCCAAAATCGATCCTTGTGGAACGCCGGAATTGATGCCAATTGTATCAGACGATACACCGTCCACCACCACATGAAGCGATCTGCCTGAAAGAAAACTCGATGAGAGATGGCATATCTGAGGTGGTAAGCCGTATGATGGTAGTTTGTGGAGGAGTCCTTCGTGCCAAACACGGTTGAGAGGTTTCGATATGTCCAACGCGACAGCTAGAGACTCCCCGTGTTTTTCTAATGAAGCTTGCCATAAATGGGTGACGTAGGCAAGTAGATCTCCAGTAGATCTTTGGTGGCGAACTAGTTCATTACTTCATCGGAATAAGAATACTTGTATGTTGTTTCAGAGATATATTCTCATCAAAATGATCATTATTCGATCATATCAACAAAATTTCTATAGTTGAATCAACATCGACATTATTTTGGATAGACAAAATTTGTTTTTGAGAATACCATGTATTTTGTTGATGGATTTGATATCATACTGTTGATTCAATTAGACTTCATTCTTGATGTGAACAAGCTGCTTCCATGAAATAATCATGTATCTGGTTGATTTAACAAAAAATTGCTCAGTCTAACAAAAATAATTCGAGCATAAATAATTTGTTGATGCAACAAAAACCCCTTTTTTTTCCGTGTAAATACTTGTTTATTCTAACATACAATCACTACAAACTCTTCAAGAGAATCGCACCATCAATAACTGAGATATCAGGGTGTATTCATGAAAAATGGATCACACTATATATAGATAGATAGATAGATAGATCTTTATCTAATTAGAGACCCTCATATACATAATTAGATAAGAAGGCATAATACAATATATATATACACATATACAGAGATGAAAACTCAGTTGAACAATTGCAGAACAGAAATGTTAAAATGACTATCATGAAATACCTACGATGAAAGTAGAATAATAAGATTAAAAACAGTAGAATGACGATAAACGGCAATATAAACATAAAAAAAATTGAATACTTAATAGACATATTGAATACACCATGAAGACCTTACTAAGCTTCTTATTTAGGACGAATTCCTTCAAATTAGCTTCGAACTGGATGAGTGAAGCAGATCCCTTCACCACAGTTGAGAGAATATTACATTTACAATATTCTCTCAACTGTGCCTTCACAGACTCTGACAATTTATTGAACTCCAAAAATCCTTTGAAAAATAGTGAATTCATGGTACCACGATAGGAAGTGCTAGAAACATAGATGTCATTTTTGCCACGCGTGATATAATTATGAAAATTTTCATTGAATATTAGGTACTTTTGAAAGTATTCTGGTGCTAAATGATTTACTATATTGTAAATGAGAATCATAGTGGGATAGTACAGTCTGTTTTCCACTGAAAACCAAATAAGAGTCATTAACATTGATCTTATAGGGGTGAAACGATTTGTTCTCAGTATTATTTTCATTCCACGGTTTTGAAGCTTCTGGAGCATATTCAATTTATTCAAATTGAACAGATATACTATGGATGAACAATAATCAAAATATGGCTGAATGATTGAATTATACACAGTGATTTTGGTCTGCGTTTTGACAAATGTTGAGATTTCCGAGAGAGAAAAATAAGTTTTTCTGAAATCTTTCTATAAGTGTGTATTTACCACCATGTACCAACGTCATTAAAATGAATTTCTGAAAACTGAGAGAGTGAGCTACACTCGACTCATTGATTGTTATTTTGTGTAACTGAGGTGAGTAAATTGCTTTTCATCCAACCTAACAATGTGATGGTATGGAATACTACATATTGCTCAGAATACCTTGTCACAAGTTGTGTTTCAAACAACTGTAGTGGGATTAGTTTTTTTTCTTTTTATCGCTTGGACCGCACGAAAGGGAGTCCCTATAATGTTCAAAGAACATCGTGCGTCCCTAGGGAGGATAGGGATAGGAGGTAGGTATTGGAATTTTTTTTGAACTTCTGGAGATTATATGTTGTTGGGAATACTTCCTGAGGCAATAAATGCCAGAGCCTGACCGTTGTATGGATGAATGAGTTTTGATAAAGTGCTGTACGACATCTTCCGAGGCTGACAACGAAAGGATGTGCTGACTGGGCTTGTCTAGTTTGTCTGACTGGTATTGCTAGTGAAGGGATGATAGCAGAGATTTCCAAAGAACATTTCCCGTGGAAGTATCGATAGAAGAGTGAAAGGTCGCCGACCTTTCTACGGTGTTCCAATGATGTCAAAGAGTGAGTGAGTGTGGCGTCACCCACCAGGCGGATGGCTCGTCTCTGGATGGAATCTAAGAGCATCAGCGTATGTTTTGGTGCTGAACCCCATATGTGGGAACAGTATTCTAGAACTTGCCGTATCTGCGGCGCTTTGTAGATCATGAGGAGCTGTTGAGGTGTGAAGTAGCTTTTCGCACAGAACAAGAATCCGAGTTCTTGTGAAGCAGCTTTTGCGATGGATCTGACGTGATTATCCCATGAAAAAGTGTTGCTGATGGAAATACCGAGCATAAATATGGTGGGATTGGTGGGGATGGTGGTGCCAGACATTACAATGTCGGGCATACTGAGTTCTGCCTTTCTGGAGAAAATACAGGCTTGAGTTTTGGTGGCGTTGAATTCAACTAGGTTGTTGGTTCCCCTGGCTGTGATTCCAGCAAGGTCTTCATTGACAGCATTGACCTGCCTGCGCCGTGAGTTCTTAGTTTCCTGGGGAGAGATAGAAATTCTGGATGAGAACGCAGTATGGAGGGTACTATCATCTGCAAAGCTGTGGATATGGCAAGTTGTTACTCCCAACAGATCATTGATATGAAGAAGGAATAATGTTGGTGCCAAAATTGGTCCTTGTGCAACGCCGGAATCGATGCCAATTGTATCAGACGATGCACCGTCCACCACCACATGAAGCGATCTGATTGAAAGAAAACTCGATAAGAGATGGCAGAGCTGAGGTGGTAAGCCGTATGATGGTAGTTTGTGGAGGAGTCCTTCGTGCCAAACACGGTCAAATGCTTTCGATATGTCCAACTCGACAGCTAGAGATTCCCCGTGTTTTCCTAATGAAGCTTGCTATAAATGGGTGACGTAGGCAAGTAGATCTCCAGTAGATCTTCGGTGGCGAAAGCCGTATTGTCTATCATTGATGATTCCCGAACTCTCCAGATATTTGATAAGCTCAATATTGATGGCTTTCTCCATCACTTTGGAGATTACTGATAACAGGGCAATGGGCCTGTAGTTGTTGGGCATGTTCTTGTACCCTTTTTTGGGGAGTGGTTGGACTCTAGCTGTCTTGGGTGGGATTCCATCAGGTCCGTTAGCCTTATTCGTTTTGAGACCAAGCAAAATTCGTCTGATGGTGCGTTGACGGAAGACGATTTCGGGCATTCGACTCTTAACGGGTGGAATGCCTGGCGGCACTTTTCCTTGGGAATCTAAAGTAGAGTTTGCTGCGAAAATCTCTGCAAAAATATTCGCTTCCTCCAGCGTCTCCTGCGATGTTGTTGCTAATGTGCCGTCGGATTTGGACAGTGGTGGAAATGAACTATTAGTGAAATTCATTCCGACCGCTTTAGCAAGGGACCAAAACGAACAGGAGCCATTGGGACAATCTATGAGTTTCGATCTTGGCATTGTATGTTTCTTTCGAAGCATCTATTGTTTGGCTGCAGTTATTTCTGGCATCAACGTATTCTGCTCTAGTGGCGAGGTTAGGGTTTTTGCGCCAGCGAATGTAGGCTGTTTGTTGCAAGGCAACAGTTCAAGAACAGTTTCTGTTGAACCAAGGTTTCGATGGTGATGATCTTTGCGAAGAATGAGGTATGTATGTGTCCATTTCGAGCATAATGATCTCGGATATTTCCGCAGCACACAAGGGTCCAGAGTCAAAGCATACTCTATGCCAAGAAAACTCGGAGAAAAACATGCGGATACCGTCCCAATCTCCTGAATTGTAATGCCATACAAGACGTGGGGGTGCCGGAGCAGTTGATGAAATGAATAATAAGCAGGTTGTGGAGATGAGTGTGTGGTCAGAATTGCCAAGTGGAGCTCGTACATCTATGGTGTAGGGTGCTGAATTATTAGTGAGGAATGAGTCAAGTATGTTAGCTGAATGGTTATTGGCATCGTGAATTCGTGTGCGTTCTTTGATAAGCTGCTTTAAGCCGTGAGTGATGGCGAAAGCCTCGGCTTATCGCCCAGCTTCATCCGTTCTGTTAGAGTGTACGAGCCAAGCAGTGTTGTGTACATTGAAATCGCCCATGATGATAATTTCTGCTGCTGGATGGTTCTGTTGACTTTGGTCAAGCTCAGTCGCTTATGACGGTTTGAGCTACCACGAGATGTCTCATCAATATTTTGCATATCTAGAGCCAGTATTATGTATTTCATTCAACGTGATCTCAAATCCAAGTATTCTTCATTCAATATGTTGGTGTGACATTTTCTCACGAAATACCACTCCAGCTTAAATTTAATACCATTTTTTCTCGAACACGAGTACCTATTCAAACATTTTCATCTTCGTCAACAACTCTGGAGATTTTTCAAAATTACCGTGTGCTTGAACCATTTTTCGGAAGTAATCGAAAGTGTCGAGGTATTATGAGTGAAAACACTGTCTAGCGTCATATTGATTGATATCGTGGGCGTAAAAGCAGAATCATATCCCTAATTGCACACAACGTCCTAGGGACGTCCCTCTATTTGGTACAATTCAAGTCCGAATGTCTCGGACCAAAAATAAGTGACCTTGGGACGTACTATCCCGTACATCTCATGCAATGTCCGAACAAGGACGTCCACGGAATGTCCCAGCTGGTACATCATTTTGAATGTCCTATAAATAGCATCCCTTAGACGTCTCACGTGATACATATTGTAAAATGTCCATGCAAAGACGTCCTTGGCAAGTCCCTGATGGGATATGTTCCTTTAGGGACATCCGATGGATGTCCCTAAAGGACATATTCTGGCATGACTTCAGATATTATAAAATGTCCCGTCTAGACAACCATGGAATGTCCCTGACCTTCTACGGACAATCAACTCAACTGGATGTCCTCATGAGTTATGCAAGATCTGGTCCTAGAGGGACCTAGGAAAATTCATATTCAAGAATAATTCGTACGTTCCTAGGACATCCAATAATGGACATCTAATTGATATCCCTCCTAAGAATGTTCTCCGTAGTGCTTGATGAGGAATATTGTAGGGTTTAGGTATTAGATAATTGTCCCAGGGACATCCGTCAAGGACGTCTCTATTTGTTCCTCAAGTGGGACATTTGTGCGTCCCACAGACGTCCAATGGACGTTCACGGTACCGAATTCGAACGTCCTATGGACGTCCTGGATGTCCCGACAGACGTTCTAAGGATATCCATGGGACATTATTGTGTTATTAGAGAAGTTAATTGTGTCATTAGAAAAGTTAATTGTGTTTCATTAGACCTAACAATGCTTGTTACAAAATGTGTTTTTACCAACTGTAGTGGAATTATGTTAGTCACTAATGACGGCCTGAACTACCACGAGCTGCCTTATCAATATTTTGTGTAACCAGAGTCCGTATTATGTATATCATTCAGCATAATCTCGAACACGAGTTTTCAGAAATTTCATCTTCGTCTGCGACTCTGGGAAATTTTCAAAATATTCGTGTGCTTGAAAAAATTTCCGGTGAAAATTGGAGGTCTCATGGTATTCTCACGATATAGTAGGTGGTTTCCACCCATGTCACGATATGAGGGTTGCTCCAACATTATCGATTTGGAAAGGGTGAAGCTTGGCTCAATAGTTTGCGAGAGGTAATATTCAGATAGGCACTAACAGTTTAGGGGTGACTGAAAGTATGAGACTATGTCTTTTTTATACGTCCATGGTTCAAACATAACGAATTGTATCATAACATGTAACATCATGGGTAGCAATGACAAATATGAATGATCAACAATGAATATGAAGACCTAATAACAACTTACATTATAACGATCATCACGACGAGCTCTTGTCAAGTCAAGAGTAGCTTCGGACCAGACTAACTTCGGAACCCTCACATCCGATATTTATATACATCATTTTATTGGATATGCACGTTTCTGATGAGAGTTCCTTGGTCAGTTTTTATAATCCAATGTCAACGAATGATTTGATTAACTTCATGTTTATAAAACCCTCATGGTTCGGAATTACAAATATACCGTATGTTCTACTCGTGGCAGTATTATAAGTGGAAACTTTTTCTGGCGTCATATTGAATAATTTTGTGAGCGTAGAAGCAGAATCATTTAAATAAGGCCATACAATAAAATAACGAGAAAAATTTGTTGAATACCAAACGTTCAGTAAAATAGGCGCCAGTCACTACATTCATCTAATAATATCACTACAAAATTGTATTATACTATACTATATCAAATATCACCACTTCAAAATACTATGATACTTAAAGTATGATACAAATCTGTTGTGGTATTATTTGATAAATGTAGTGACTTGCACCTATTCTACTGAACGTTTGATATTTACTACCGGCTATTTTTTTCAGTCCAATAGCTTGATTTGTCAGCCAATCCTTCAATTGGGGTATCATGGCTGTCATACTATGTCTCATCTAGGTATATTATCGTTCAATTTTTCGATCCAGTGCTATTTATTTTCTTCAAATATTCTATTCTAAGTTGTTGCAGGCGGTTTGATTTCAATTTAATGTATTGTAATGTCTGGCACCACCATCCCCACCAAGCCCACCATATCTATGCTCGGTATTTCCATCAGCCACACTCTTTCATGGGATAATCATGTCAGATCCATCGCAAAAGCTGCTCCACAAAAACTCGGATTCTTGTTCCGTGCGAAAAGCTACTTTACACTTCAACAGCTTCTCATGATCTACAAAGCGCAGATACGGCCTGTTCTAGAATACTGTTTCCACATATTGGGTTCAGCACCAAAACATACACTGATGCTCTTCCATCCAGAGAAGAGCCATTTGCCTGGTGGGTGACGCCACACTCACTCACTGTTTGACATCATTGGAACACCGTAGAAAGGTCGACGACCTTCCACTTCGCTATGGATACTGCCACGGTAAATGTCTTTCGGAAATCTCTGCTATCATCCCTTTACTAGCATTAGCAGTCAGACGAACTAGACAAACCCAGTCAGCACATCCTTCCGTAGTTAACCTCGAAAGATGTCGAACACCACTTTATCAAAACTCCTTTATCCATAGAACCGCTAGGCTCTGGAATTCATTGCCTGAGGAAGTATTCTCAACAACATATGATCTCTAGAAGTTCAACAAAAAATTCCAATACCTACCTCCTGTCCCTATCGTTCCTAGGAACGCAGAATGTTCTTTGAACATTATAGGAATTTCCTTTCATGCGCTTCATGCGATAAAAAAAAATTGTAACTTGCCTTTTGTCTATATTTCAAAATAAAAACTCCAAACGACAAAGAGTACGCCACAAGGTCATAGTTGAACAGTTTATGTCACAATTATCCTCGGATAGCCTTCCTGAGAGCAACAATAATGTGGGACCTTTCTGCTCTTCATACATCTGATGAACTTTCCGACGGATTGAATCTCCATTGAAAATGTCAACAGATTGAGGTGCACCACTGTCTTCCCGTACTTTTCCAGGTTTACAATATTATTTACAATTTTCCAGACTATACTTTCAGGAACGCCGGTTACAGTTGATGTTTTTTTCAATGGATAATGTTTTTTGTGGCCTCGCTCTACTAAGTGAATAAACACTTTTAACAATAATTATTCTTGCTCCAACGGGCAGACACTTTCAGCTACCTACTGCCTGAAACGGCTATGGCACTGGACATCTTCAAACTCAAACACACTATTATTACAGAACTCAATAACTAACAATATTCCAGAATATGTCGAGCAGACAACAAAATAAATACGACACTGTCACTGCTAATACTTTTATGGCTTGATCTCATGTCATTATCTCATCTCAGGTCAGGTCAGGTTCATAGGTATTTACTACACTATACCATCGTTATACCTTTGATGCCTGTAAAGTGTCATCAAAGAGCACATGTCAATGTAATTTGGAGAAAAATAAATTTTTATCGCGGTTGAATATATTGCCTGCCGACCCACACCTGATAATAGAGCGAGGAAAAAAGTTGTAGCCATAAAAAAATATAGTAACTACGGCAAAAATAATAGTACGATAGGGGACATCAGGGTTATGTTATTGCTTAACTGATTTTGATTTTTCAGAAATAACTATTTGTACCAAATGAGAATCTTAGTTGGAAAAATACTATTCTATTATAGTCACAATAAGGGTACTCACTTATGGTTAGGTACTACTAATAGTTATTGTAACAGATTGATTGTATTTGTATCAAACGAATAAATCAGTTGTTTCGACAAATAGTTTTTGTTACAATGAATGAATAATGAGTACAAATGAACAGGTTTCCTGATTTTATTCTAACCCCTATAGTAGAGCCTTTATTAATAAACAAAGAAGAGAATATTTCGAATGAAAGATGTACGGTTCCACTCATAATATTTCTTGGTGGCACCAGATAAATCAAATTCGCATAGGATAATGAAAAAAAAATATGATACCTCAAATTTTCAAACAGAAACGCTTTGTTTACAATATGTGCTGAGATTTCACTGGTGATTTCAAAAGATGATACTAAGTTAAACCATCCACATTCAGTTGATCAATTTTCTTCGAACTCTAATAATGAAAGAAGTCTAGTCAGCGGTAGAGATATAATCAATCACCTTGTCAGTTAATGAAAACAAAATGCATGACAAATATGTGGTGTCTAACAACTCTGTTCTTGAATATATTTTTGTGCAAATGCTCAAGCATACGAATATGACTCGGATTATGATGAGGATAATATAGGATTATGATAAGGATAATATAGGTATATAAATATTCATACAAAATTATCAATTATCAATTCTTTGTACGTGTCACACTTACACGATAAATGATAGTCAGTGGCCAGTCTCAGGAATTATCCTCTAATTATTCAGTCGGTATACCACGCACTATAACAAAGAACTGATTGACCGATTGTCTTTCAAAACATGCACAAAATAGAGATGTAGACAAGACAATGAAGGATCATGATTCTGTGGATATTCGATTTAGATTTGTTTCTAATGATCTGAAGTTTTAAAGTAGGTGAATGCACAACACAAAAATCGAAATCTCACTCAAAACGGTCAAAAACGATGGCCTTGCAACTTGATCAGATCGAAACGAAGTGACGGTAGAAACGATATGAATCGCGATGTTTGCTTTGATCGGCCTCGAAATGTCCCGAGTCTGCCCGAATATCGCAGCTCAATTATAACTTTTAGTTATGGATGAATGTAATATTAGTTGTGGCAAATAGATAGCGGTCCATATTAACCCTAGAATAGGATTTCATTACCACAACAAGAAACCCCAAGTTATCGAATGAACAGCA
This sequence comes from Phaedon cochleariae, assembly GCA_918026855.4. Taxonomy (NCBI): domain Eukaryota; kingdom Metazoa; phylum Arthropoda; class Insecta; order Coleoptera; family Chrysomelidae; genus Phaedon; species Phaedon cochleariae. The sequence continues at coordinate 10,167,190 of OU896723.1, forward strand.
CTGTTTAATTCTGTTTTGAATAGTATTATTATAATTGTCAAATAATGAGGTGAAATGAGCAACATTTTTTTGTAGGAAATAGAAATATTTTATTGTTGTTAATGAAAATCTCATTATTTTTAATCACCTGTTCTGATGGAATTCCAACTGAGCGATTTAGTTAACCATGTTTTCTCAGAGCATTAATCCTATCACTGAGTTACGAGTAACGATATGGACTTCAAACCAACGTTTTCTACAGTAGATTATAATGTACAAGTAGATGAACAATGTTGTTATTTCGAATTCGCTGGAAAATATGTAGATATAGTTTCTTTGTTTTGAGGATTTGGTTTGAAAAATGTAGAATTTTAATGAAAAGAAATAACTAGAGGTCGTTCCATATATTATTTTCATAACCAGAAGAAGATCTAACCATTGTTATAGATGCAATTATTTATCTCAATGAATTCTATCATATAATACCTATTGAGTTTAGAAATATAAGAAAAAATACCTATCGAAATATGATGCGGAGCAGGAAGAATAGTTATTCATACACTAGCAAGGTAGTAAAGAATATCAGTGATACCCAGTGACCAAGATTATATCCCGTGGTTTGAGCGGAGGAGCGAAAGGTCCCGTGGTGATAATATTATTCAATACCAAGGTGTTTAATTAATTCATTTCATCACAAGCAATACATTTCAATCATTTGAGTTCTGTCAAACTGAAATTTCAACCTATTGTTACTATGGAAGCACTTCTTTTCAATTCTAATTATAATCTAGTAGCAATGAATATGACAGCATAATGACAAGTCGTGATTGATAAATACCTACTAGATTCGAGTGTCGTTAATGGGAAAATCGCATCAGAACAATGAATTCGGGTTAATTATAACAGAAGTCTTCATTCACAAGTAGTACATGAAATGACGAAAACTACCTTGATAGCACACACTTTACGCCTCGAAAAGGAGTAAATAATGGTAAGTTCTATAGTTGGTGGTGGAAAAACATTATAACTTCATTTTTATTCGATAAAGCTGATTATCACTGAAATTGGACATGATTGTTTCAAAAATATTGAAGATGTGATGACTTGAATTGAGGAAATTGAACAGAAATTCTCCCATAATATATCATCATAAATATTACTCAAACAGAAAACAATAACAATTTTAAATAAATTCAATCCACATAATGAATAGTATCCTATTACACTCATTAATTAGTGAATTGTAATTGCATTGAAATGAATCTTCTCAGAAACATTATTATTTCATGATTCTCAAATAATGTACCTGCTAATCACTGGAATATACCTGTTGGAATCGAATTGGTACCTTGGGATTGATCTCATCAATAGGTAGATATCTCCAATATAAATGCGATATAGTGGAGTGTGATTCTTCAATACTTGTTCTGCCTTTGTGACAGCTCATAGTGAACATGAATAGTAACGTGAACCAGTGTTTTGCTTTTTGTAATAAGTTTGAAACTGTTACGCCTCCACCAAGTGATTCTCCTACCCCATGTTACACAGATCATAGAGTTCCTGATGTCTTCCAAGAATGCATGGTAAGTTTGTCAAGATTGATATTATTATCGACTGAAAATCATGCGAACAATGTAGGAATTTTGTTTTATCTTTAAACGGAATTAGAAGTTACTTTTCTATGATCCTCAACAGGCAGCAGAGCTGTACTTTCTCTGCCTAGGTAGAAGAAGTTTGCTGCTATGCAACGTTTCAAGAAATATGAATGAAATTTGTGACCAAAATTGACACTGCTATGAACTATTAGTAGCTGAAAATTTATCATTTCGTATTCACCCAATGTCAGTGTCAATTTTTAAGTGTTATAGAAAAATCACTTTCTATGCCGTTTGCAGAGATATAACTAGTATTTCATTCTTCATCAATTAATCTCAATTCATATCGAAACATTGCAAAATTCATCAGAGATATAATCAGGAAAAGAATATTCAACATACAAAGCATAAAGGGATAACCGTAGGCACGTGATTCGAGATTTTGGCTCTCATCAGTATACGGTGAAAATAGTGTGCAAAAGATAGGTTACACAACAAATCGACGAAATCAAAAAACAGTAGCCAGCTGCACTGTTGGGGTTTCGGTTAGCAGACATTGCATTTTCCACCAAGTGTTGCCTATTTTTTGCGCACTATTTTCACAGTACTGATGAGGGCCGAAATCCTGAAACACGTGTATACAGTTAACTCTTTATGAGGGGTATGTCCTATGATTTTATCCTTGTTTGCTCAAATTTCATATGTCCACAATATTATGAATTTTTCAACTCAATATAAGTCCGATAGGTATGGGCACTTTGAACATATTCCACCATATTATACAGTCTGGCCAGGATAAGGCATGGGGATCTCGAAAACAGTAGGAGATACGAAGTCGGTTGAATAGAGAAAGAGTTGCGCATTCAGATGCTCATACCAAGGGCCTTCGAAAAATTTTAAAATTATCTTCAGTTTTTTAGTTTTATCAAAAAAGTTAATTTTTGGAATATCTATTTTAATTTTTTTTCTCCGTCATTATTAGAAAAACAAAAAAACTGGAAATACTTCTTCATAGCAAATTTTGATAGCGTTTAACGTGGTGATACCGATTTTTTTTTGCGGCGGTTTGTATTCGTAGAACCATCATCAACTTTTGTTTTTCATATACGGTCCAGATAATTTTTTCACAGATTCTGAAATCTTTTTCCATTCTGAATTCAACTATGTATTATACAAAGTGATTTATGTGTGTTTCGACCTATTTTTAGTCATCATCAATGTTTTTTCGAAATTCCAAAGGAAACATGCCGTCAGCTCCACTTATCTTGAAGGAAAATGAGTCAACACACTAATATCCCATCAACTGATTTCAATCAACAACCCATTACATTTTGCGGAAACACAAATTTCATCCATACAAATTCAGAATATGTCAAGCGCTAAAACCATGCGATGACGAAAGGCGCAGAACATTTTGTGAGTGGTTTACCAGGAAATGTCAAAATTTTGCAGATTTTTCCCTCGAACAATCATCTGGACTGATGGAAGCATGGCCACTAATCATGGTATCTTCGATAGAGAAAATACACATTATTGTTCACGAGAAAATGAACATTTATGCATTACAGCTCTGGATGATTTACCGATTGCGGAAGTTCAGAACTGTTAGTTTCAACAAGATCCGGTAAATAATTTCAGAGAAGTCCGTGCGTTTTTATCCAGAAAAATGGATTGGTACTCTGTAGACTGAGTCCCTCTTGGCCGGCGCGGTCGCGTGATTTGACACAGCTGGATTTTTTCTTAGGGGATATATCAAAAACTTTGTATACACAAATAACTTTGATGATGGAGAAGCACTAAGGGACAGTGTCATCGAAGCATTCAATAAAATAACCCCAGAAATGCTCAGTAATGTCTTAGACGCAACTGTGAGAAGGGGATCCCCAGTAGCACAGAATATCGGCTGCAAATCGGCTCTGCATTGGCCCAATATTTGAATATCGTAAATCGGTCGGATGATATTGTAACGATATTGAATAAATGAGCTAGACGGATCAATATGAATACAATGTTGATAGGCTTACATTTTTCAGGATCTTGAGAATCTTACATTGTATCGATATTCATAATGACATATGTGATGAAATCTATATTCCTCCTATATCCTGATGATTTATGTCTCGATATTGATAAATCTTCATGATAGATATATTGATTGCCTGATATCAGTTCATATTACAACTGGATATGTAACCTATATCGATAGAATGTATCTTGGAGGATATTGCAATAAAGCATCAGGTTCAATATCGTCACGTGGACTTTTTGATTTCATATATGTATTCCATATCGAATACAAAACTGCTATTCAATGATGACATCCCAATATTCCACCAATATTGTTTGTGTGGATATTGGTAAATTATATGTATACAATAAAGAGTTGTATTCTTATGACACCATCATCTGTTTGATAATGAAGCAATATTGGGAAATGGAGATGACCTCGATATTGCAAAGAATCATCACGTTGGATATCGTGAGGTCGATCAATTCATTCCATATATGTGTACCATATCACAAACTCTATATGGATTCAATGATCAAATCCCAATATCCCAGCGATATTGTTCTAGTGGATTTCATCAGGATGAGGTTGCAGCAATATTGAGAAATGCAGATGATTTAGATATTGCGAAATATCATTATGTTCAATATTGTGAAACCGACTTCCTGATTCCATATATTTGTACCATAACCAGATCCCAATATTTATTCGATGCTGTGATCACAATGTGCAAGCAATAATATCATCCATAAATAGGAATGAAGATAATTCGATATTGGAAATAACTATTAGGATCAATATCGTGAGGTTTACTTTTTGTTTCCATTCATGTTTACCATATCAAAAACCCAAGGTCAATTCAATGATGAAATCTCAATATTAGAGCAATATTACCTATGCATATTTCAGTAAACTTTATGTATACAATATTGTGTTCTAATCTCTTGCAACTATCATCAAGATGATGAAAGAGCAATATTGTTAAATGAATATGATCATCATATTGCAAATAATCATTGTGTTCAATATTGTGAATCCAACTTCCTGATTCTATATATTTGTACCATAATCAGATCCCAATACTATTTCGATGTTGTCATCACAATGTGCAAGCAATATTATCCATCTTGAGTTCAGTTAGTTATATTGATATAATATTGAGGTGTAATCACTTGATACTATCAACAGGATGATAAAGGGATAATATTGAGAAATGAAGATAATTCTATATTGCAAATAATCATTAGGTTCAATATCGTGAGTTCAACTTCTTGATTCCATTAATGTGTACCACATCAAAAACTCAGTGTAAATTCAATGATACAATCTCAATATCAGAGCAATATTTCTAATGCTTATTTCAGTCAACTTTATGTATACAATATTGTGCTGTGATCTCTTTTGAAACTATCATCAAGATGATAATAGAGCAATCTTTATAAATGAATATGAATTTCATATTGCAAATAATCATAGTGTTCAATATTGTGGAACCAACTTCCTGATTCCATATATTTGTACCATAATCAGATCCCAATATCAATTCGATGTTGTCATCACAATGTGCAAGCGATATTATCCATCTTGAGTTCAGTCAGTTATATTGATATAATATTGAGGCGTAATCTCTAGATACTATCAACATGATGATAATGGAGCAATATTGAGAAATGAAGATTAGTTCAATATTGCTAGCAAACATCAGGTTCAATATAGTGAAGTCACCTTCTAGATTTCATATATGTGTACCATATCAAACACCTAATATCAATGATGAATTCTCAGTATTAGAGCTTTCTCGCGCACGTTCGAGTGTTACCGTGAACGACAAGACTAGTCTCCACTGTTGCCATCTTGGTTTTGTCACTAAATCTAGTATTTTCAGTAGTAATACTATAATACTATAAGTACTTCAAAAGATTAGGGCTAAACATCGATAACTTTTGTTGCATATAATTACGAAGAGTATCAGTTTAACAGTTGAAATAATCCAATCACGATGCGAAAGGATTATTATGTTGAACGGACACGATTATTTTTAATTGTGCAGAAAGTTTAAGATGCATAATCTTGAAGATTTCAAAGTTCGAATTGTATTCGATGCGATTATTTTTTGCGTAGTTCTGAACGAACGTCTGAATTTGACCATACGCTTTGTTTGTATGTGACAATATGCATTGATTAGTAAATGGAAATGGAAATAATTCTAAAAAAATGGCTGCTCCAAGATGGCGGACAAGATTTGGTCCCATTCCATTCAAAATTGGTAAATGGGGGTTTTTGAGGTCGACGATCATGATATTTTTGTTAAAATTTGTAAATTCAAGATGGCGGCTTCCAAATAAGTTTATGTTTTTGTATAAATGACGATAACTCCGTTGTTATCAACACAAAACTATAACTGCGACATGTCATCTGTAAGAGGAAAAAAAGTTATTTGTAACTAAGTCATAGTGAGCTATGAGCTTCATTTGAACAACTAAAGTTGGTGCTGATATCTCCAATTCTAGAAGAGTTATCATATTTTTTTCGAATTCACTTCGAAAAACTCCCATGAGAATGTGAAATTCCTATCTGAATATTTTCATGAATACAGAAGTTACGGAGGAGACATGAAAATGATCAAAATTTGTTTTCTGCGTATAAAACAAAAACGAATAGATTTTATCAAAATATTTTTTCACATTATAGTTGGCCTTGACAAACTCCACATTTGGTGTAATTTAACCGACCTCGTATCTCTCACCGTTAAAAAGATACCCATCGTGAGCATGGTAAGTGGGACACACTGTATAAACAAATGCGCAAAGTGGAATAATACATAATTGGTGATGAAATGTTCATTTCAACACAAGTTATGAAATGAAACGAAATTATGAATGGATGAATAAGAGAATAGTGCATTTTGTGTTGCTTTCTCCATATCACTTGGGGATTCTGAACTTGTGCACAAATATTACATCAAACAAATGATTTTATTTATTGTGGAATTTCAATTCAAGATACACCTAGGTAGGCATTCCAGTTTCTTCACATTATTCTGATATTCTTGTCTGAACAAGAAATGTATGTTTCTAGTATAACGTGTCTACTAGTACACCCGACAACACTGTCGGGCAAATACCTCAGGTCATAGAGTGACTATCTTTGCTCGACACTCACTAACTCAGTTCTTTCAGTTGTCTCATAGAGTCTTCAAGCGTGTGGCGTGGATCGCGAGTGGTATATTATAACAGTGGTGCAAAAAATAATAAGGTAAAATTACTTATCCCAATTATTGATACTAGTTCAACTTTGATACAATTTTGATTTTGTTCTTCCTTGCCATACCATGTGCTGATGCTGCAAAATCCAAAAATTTTTTCGACCCCTCGATGCCCTCGTGCAGTTTGGTAGTTCAGTCAGAAAAATGTTTTTACCTACTTACTATGTAACAAGTATAAGTTAACCTATTGATATCATTCGAGTACTAAAGTCCATGTACCTAAGTTAAATCGTAGATACTTTTTTGTTACGTACACATCAGTGTTCGCCATAAGTTATCCAGCAGCACAACAATGTGTACCTACTCATTTCAGCACGATATCGAAACAATATTGTTGAGAAGTTATTGGTACAATATTGGGAAATAATGATGGAATAATATAGGATCCCTAGATTTGTTAAAATATTGTACCTACATACCTAGGTATTGAAGATGCTTTATTGATAACGATAATGCGATTTTCGAAACATAATGAGTATTGTTAGATGATGAAACTTCAATAGGTACCTTGATCTCGGGGTAGGTATATACAATGTGTTCCAATATCGATGATTTTCTCAGTTGTCTCATTCCAGCACGATATCGAAACAATATTGTTGAGACGTTATTGGTACAATATTGGGGAATAATGATGGTATAATATAGGATTCCTAGATTTGGCAAAATATTGTACCTACATACCTACCTAAGTACAGATGCTTTATTAATAACGGTAATGCGATTTTTGAAACATATGAGTATTGTTCGATGATGAAACTTCAATATAGGTACCTAGATCTCGGGGTAGGTATACAATGTGTGACATTATCGATGATTTTCCCAGTTGTCTTTGGAGATAGAGAGTTGCGGTTTTCACATTACTAAATTATTTATGTTGGCCCTGTTGGCCCAACTTTGATACAAATTTTTTACGTATATACAGGAAATCCAAGATGAATATAAAAGAATATACAGGGTTTCCTATTCAAACATAAAAAGTTGAGGTTGATTCCGGTTGAAACGGAAGTGATTTTATCAATAAATGATTAATTTGGTATACCTAGTTGGTACCCACGAAATTTCGAAATCCTATCACGATTGATTCAGAAGTTACAGCACTGGCCGATTTCTATACACTTCTCACAGTTCTGCTTTTCTTACGTAGAATACACTGGCGTATTTATTTGACGTCCATAAATGATTATTGTTCAGAAAATGGAGCCAACATGAATTCTTTTCAAATGAGACATTAGTATGTTCATGTATAGTTGGACTCAGGTATTTTAAAATAGTACAGTATTGTGAAAACCGCAACGCTGTATATCCAAATACAACTGAGATATCTATCATAGAAAATGGGATAATATGTACTTACCTAAACAGGGTGGAGCGATAGTATGTTCTTCTTCGATATTAGCCAAACGTCAGATATACAGGGTGTTTCCGAAGTTGGGGCGATAAATGGAATGCGGTGTTTTATGAGACAGAAAAAATTTGTTCTGAAATTTTGTCAAAAAATGTGCGCTCACACCATAATTCATCTTTCAACTATTTTTGAACGTCCGGCAATATTGCAAAAGTCATTGGTACTTCCGGTGCTTGTGATCTCGCAGAAAGCAAATTAACGCTTGAATTGGGCTATTAACCTTTTATCGATGATTTACAAGAGTTTCAGGCAAACTTTGGAGCTCAATTTCTTCCAAAATGATTTTTTTCGTTTTGTTTTTCCGTCTCCATCATCCATTTCATTGATCACCCCAAGTTAGGAAACACTCAGTATAGAAAAAATTCAAATACAATAATTATAAATTATAATGTTCCATGATAACTGTCACCTAAAATTATTTTCAAATCTATAGGGTGTTAGCATTCCAAGATATATCGGCCGATTATGTGTTTTTTTGAATAGGACACCCTGTATATTTTCGCATTCATAGATTTTCCGTGTGAGGCTGGTTTCAGAAATGCATAACACTTGAGGTCCAGCGAAAATGATTACAGAGGTATAGGGTGTTCAAAATCTAGATTTTTCAATTTCTGGATTTTTTTGTGTCGAAACTATTCATTATTGTTCGAAACGGCTTACATGTCCTTAATTTAACCATAGATTAATGACTCCCCCGTTAATCTATGATTTAACAATCGATTTACTATTTACTGATATTTAATTGGAACAGATCCAGGGTGGAGCAATAGTGCTTTTGAGCTCGATCATCAAGTTCTATACAGGGTGTTTCATTGGGGAAGGTAAATAATTTAACCCGGCGTATGACACGTGGGGTATGATACACCCCAGCGCCCGAAAACTCTTACAGAACTTTCTGAAACATGAGTCCTCGCGCCTGCGCCGCACAATAGCTTCCGACTGAATATTTACCTTTGCACCTACGCACAAGCGGCAGTCATCTATCGCATCTTCAAGTGAGCACGTCGCTTCAAAGTAGACTGGGGTGTGTCATACCCCACTTGTCAGTTCTTGAAACTTTTTTCACCGGTGACGATTTTCTTCTTGGCCAGCTGAATAAGGTGAGAGCAATTTTTCCAGAAGTTGTTTTGTCACTAAATTAGCTGTTTTTCCATTTGTGACTATTTAGCAGAATGTGCGATTGGCAAAAAGAACAGGATCGTCTGTTGAACCTCTGGGAGGAGCATGAAGCCATTGAACCTTATATTGACGAGGAAGACTCTGAAGAAGAGGATGAAATCGACCACCTTAGTACCAATACCGACTATTCTGATCAAGAGCAAGCAGCAGGGGATGAAGAAGTGAGAGGAATACAAGAAGAAGAACATCCAGAAATGGAAGAAGAAAGGGAAAGAGAACCTGGAAATACTTTTTTTGTAGGAAAAAAATGGCACGAAATGGTCTAAACAAAAACCAAAAAAGAATGTGAGGACCAGGTCTGACAACATTATTACACATTTGCCAGGTGTGAAGCCTTATGGAAAAAATGCTAAGACTCCGATAGAGTGTTTTCAGCTTTTCATAGATGAAGAAATGATCGCTGATATCGTGAGAAACACAAATTATAGAATTGCTGAAAAATCCGAAAGATGGAAAAATTCACCACATTATGTGGAAACAACAATTGTCGAAATGAAGGCCCTCTTTGGTCTCCTTTATTTAGCTGGTGTTTTCAAGAATAATCACAGAAACTTGCATGAATTGTGGAACACTGACGGCACCGGCATGGATATATTCAGATGTACGATGAGCCAAAGGAGATTTGAGTTTTTACTCTCTTGTTTACGCTTTGATAATAAAAACAACCGTATGGATAGATTGAAAATTGATAAACTGGCCCATATAAGAGCTGTTGTTGACAAATTTGTCGAAAATTGTCAGGCGGTTTATTCGCCAGCAGAATATCTGACAATTGATGAAAAATTAGAAACATTTCGCAGTCGATGTTCTTTTAGGCAATACATACCAAACAAACCAGCAAAATACGGCATCAAAGTTCAAGCCTTAGTAGACGCCCGCAATTACTTCTTGGTGAATATGGAGGTATATGTAGGTCAACAACCTGAAGGTCCATTCAGATATAGTAACAGTCCAAAAGATATCGTTGACCGATTGGTTGCACCAGTCTCAGGAACAAGAAGAAACATAACATGTGACAACTGGTACACCAGTGTTGATCTTTTTCAAGACCTCCTACTGAAGCACAAAACTAACGGCAGTGGGAACTATACGAAAAAATAAGCCACATATTCCTCCAGAATTTCTAGAAACTCTCGCAATAAAGAAGAACTATATTCAAGCCAGTTTGGATTCCAAAAAGATTTGACACTTCTTTCTTATTATCCAAAGAAAGGAAAAGTCACATTACTTTTGTCATCTTTACACCACGATGATATAGTTCAAGACAACGAAAAGAAACTTCCAGAAATGATCTCCTTCTACAACTTCAGTAAATGTGGAGTTGATGTAGTTGACGAAATGTCCGCATCTTATAGTGTTGCTCGCCCTAGTCGACGCTGGCCATTGACCATCTACTTTTCATTGCTGAATACCACATCTATCAACTGTCAGGTTATATTCCGAGAAAATAAAAATGGCAAAAAACTTCCCAGAAGACTTTTCATAAAAGAATTGGGCATGCAGTTAGTGAAAGAACAGCAATCGCAAAGAATAGGAAATCCTAGACTTACACGTGAGTTGCGCACCACCATTCGCACAGTTTTAGGTGATATTCCCGAACCGAAACCTAAAAGACTGAGGCCAAATCAACAAGGAAGATGTTCGGAATGTCCCAGGGCTCGAAATAGGAAGACTAGATACGTTTGTGAAGCTTGTAGTACTTTTATATGTATGGAGCATTCATTACTATACTGCAAAGATTGTGCAAATTCAATCGAATTGAATGCTTCGTAGCTCTTTCAATTTTTAACGCATTTTTTTTTTAAATTAAAACTTACAATTTCAAAAATATATTCTTGTAATCTATTAAATCAAAAATGTACATGGTTTTTCAAATATTGAAATTGAATCACATAATACATTTCATGTGAAGAAATAACAAGGTTTAGTGGTTCTTGTACATTTATAAAAAATACATTATAAAATTTGACTTTTTGTGTTTGATTTCATGAGAACAAACAGAAAATAATGAAAATAGAATAACAAAACCAGAATATCTGTAGAAATGAGTAGAACTTTTTTATATGAAGATGGGGTTTCTCACACCCCACATGTCGGAACTTGAAAAAAAAATTCACATGTCACACGCCGGGTTAACTATGGATAGGGGTCACTAGGGTGATTTCATAAAACCCATGGTTGATGGGTCTTCGTCTTCTTATAACCGAGATACAGGATGTTTCATCAATTTTGTCCATATCTTCATTGTCTCATAACTTTCCAACCAACCTGTATATATTTTTAAAAATTGGTACACTTGCTCAATCTACCCTGTGGGATTGATTGGGTCCGGCTTCACTCAAAATTCACAAATTCTTTCTGCCAGAAAACAACACCCTATACATTCGAATTTCTCATTTTTTTGCCATATCTGAAAAGAACATCGAGATTTCTATTCAACGATGTGCTTTTCATTCGTGCACAGACGATTTTAACTATTCATATTATGTGCTCAAAATATTATTTTTGCTCATTTTGGGGTACAAAATTGGAATCAGACGAGATTTATTAATTTTATTACTTCCTATTCAGTATACGTGAGTATTACATTTAGAAGGAGTATTTCATATCGTTCTTTGTTCCAGACTTAGTTGCAGGTCCGTCATCAAAAAAGAGAAATTCGAATGTATAGGGTGTTATTTTCTGGCAGAAAGAATTTGTGAATCTTAAGTGAAGTTGGACCTGGATTTTATCTTTTGTTGTTGCCTCAATCAATTCCACAGGGTAGATTGAGCAAGTGTAACAATTTTTGATAATATATACAGGTTGGTTGGAAAGTTATGAGACAATGAAGATATGGACAAAATTGATGAAACATCCTGTATCTCGGTTATAAGAAGTCGAAGATCCATTAACCATGGGTTTTTTTAAATCACCCCAGTGACCCCTATCCACAGTTGAATTATTCTCCTTTCCCAATGAAACACCCTGTATATAAAATCTGATTTAAAAACGTGACAAAACTAATTCGAAGAGGGGATTATTTCAAAATTTTTCATTCTTGAATATGTATAGGGTAACACGGGAACCGGCCAACCAAACATAATACCTATATAAAATAATGGAAATTCATTGCCCTTCACTACAATTTTCACAAAAAAAGAGTTGAATCACTCAGCTTATAGTAAATACGACATTTTCAGACGCTACAAGAGTAGTGATTCCTACTACCTGCGAGAACGACATCCTAAGGCATGTTCGTTCTTGCTTGGCGCAAGCAGCAGATAGAGATGGGGGAAGGAAGTCCAGGCCTTCAGAATGACATAATGAATGGGAAGAAAATAAATTTTTGAATATTTCTCTTTATAAGAATTTGAGATATTATTTTTTTATTTTATTATACAAACCGACGTATATCTGAAAAGTTGATATTGAATATATTCCACTGTATATACTATCATACAAAGTGTTTCCCATTTCGAGATATTGCCGATTTTAGATAGGTTCAATATCGAATATTATCTCATAAACTTTCCAGTATACATTGTAGCATTCAATGTGAAATCAGTCTTATTTCGTAGACTTCTGGAAATATCCATTACTAACTCAATATCTACATAATTATCCTCCTCGATACAAAATGTCAACATATCTTTTCAATATATTCACAACACTGAAAATCATTGTTGTATAAACGGTTAAATGAGACATTGATCAATTTGATCAAATAATATGCCAGCTTAGTGATGTTCAATATGAAAAAAATATTATATGTATGTATATGTATTAAGGAGTTTGAATCTCAATTGCCAATACCATATTCTCACTCGATATCTATATGAATATAAACCATCGATATAAATTTTGAGGATTATTCTGGTTGAATTTCAAAATCAATTCCCAAACAAATTCGCAATATTGAACATCAATATCATTTCATCATTCAAATGCGAGAGTGATCCATATGATCTATCAATATTCCCAGCATAGTGATGTTCAACATGGAATGAATATCGTCTTAAGATATAGGTATACTGAGAAGATTGAATTCCGATGGTGATTCAATATCATAATCTCTGTGTATAGCTGAATGGTATGTGTATGATTGATCGATATTATTCTGTATACAGGTTGGCCCACGGTCGATGGTACCTTAGACGTATATGGAAAACGGTACATCGGATTATCTTGAAAATTTGGTTACTTCAATAAGCGTTCGTGATCTAACGATTCAAATTATTTTCAGCGAAGCAGCGTTGCCACTTTTACCAAAAAGTAGCATCATCTTTGTTACTTCAAATAGAACACCCTGTATTTTATTGCGTTTTTAGATTCTTCTCGAAAAGCTGATTTCATCAATGTATCACACTTGGGGTCTAGCGGGAATTATTACAGAGATATAGGGTGTTCAAAATCGAGATTTTTCAACTTTAGGATTTTTTTGTGTCGAAACTATTCATCATTGGTCAAAACGGCTTACATGTCCCTATTTCAACTTTTGAACAACTATCTACCGACATTTAATTGGAAAAAATGCAGGATGGTCCAAGATTCAGAATTTTGATCACCCTGTATCTGTTCCAATTAAATGTCAGTAGATAGTGAATCAAAAGTTGAGATAGGGACATGTAATCCGTTTTGATCGATAATGAATAGTTTCGACACAAAAAATTCCTGAAATTGAAAAATCTCGATTTTGAACAGTGTGATACATTGATGAAATCAGCTCTTCGGGAAGAATTTAAAAACGCAATGAAATACAGGGTGTTCCATTTGAAATAACAAAGATGATGCTACTCTTTGGTAAAGGTGGCAACGCTGCATCTCTGAAAATATTTTGAATCGTTAGATCACAAACGCTTATTATAGTAACCGAATTTTCAGGATAATCCAATGTACCGTTTTCCGTATACGTCTAAGGTACCATCGACCGTGGGCCACCCTGTATGTGCCGATAATTATCTCTAGTCTAATGCTGATATTAAAAGTCAACGTTGTGACAACATTCCAGTTGAAGATTAATGAATACTTATTTGTCATCAATGACTATGCTTAGTGATGTTTAATATGAAATAAATATATCTCGTGAAACTATTAGGAAGATATACTTCGTGCGCTCCAAGTGATAAAAAACTCCATACTGTCACCCAATTTCAACTCAAATTGTCTTTTGATATTAAACGGATATTAGCAATGGATATGATTTCAGACTCCATTTCGAATATGTTGCAATATTCATTCTAGATATATCCCTAACATTCAGATTCGAAAATGAATCAACATATGAATGAGCGATTGGTCGATATAATTCTTCAATATCTGATCATCGTGATGGTCAATATGGAATAGATTTTTTGTAGACATATTGTGCAGATAGATCTCTTTATCCTCATTCAATATCTAAATACTTATATTGTATGGATATGAGCATTCGATATAATTTCTGACGATATTGTGTATACAGTCTGTCCAAGATAAGGTTGAACAGCATGGGGATCTCGGAAACGGTAGGAGATACGAAGTCGCTTGAATGGGGAAAAAGTTGCGCATTCGGGGGCTCATATCAAGAGCCTTCGAAAATTTTGAAAATTGTTTTTAGTTTTTGAGTTATATCGAAAAAAGTGAATTTTTGGAATTTCTATTTTATTTTTTTTTCTCCGTTATTATCAGAGATACAGAAAAACTGAAAATACTTTTTGATTGCAACTTTTGATGAGGTTTAACGTGGTGATACCGATTTTTCATTCGACGTTTCGTATTCGTGGAACCATCATCAACTTTTGTTTTTTAAATACGGTCCTGATAATTTTTTCACAGATTCTGTGAGGTTTTTTTATTCTTAATTCAACAATGTACTATACAAGGTGATTCGAATGTGTTTCGACCTATTTCTATCCATCATCAATGTTTTTTCGAACTTCCAAAAGAAAAAAAGCCATCAGTTCCACTTATTTCTTATCATTTAGTGTCAAACTTGATGGATTAGTTATTCAATACTGAAAAGTGAATAAAAAATATTTCACTACATCATTCGATCAATGCAGCGTTTAAAATTGTTGATGAATTCTTACACGAATTACTTTAACAACTTAACTTTGACAATACCTACAGAGACATTCATAACAAATGTTCAAAATGATAACCATTATTTTCTGAACAAAGATATCCTCTTCTCACAGTTGTTTCTAAGACATTGCTAAGCATTTCTGGGGTTATTCTATTGAATGCTTCGAAGACACTGTCCCTTAGTTCTTCTTCATCCTCAAAGTTCGATATATCCCCTAAGGAAAAATCCAGCTGTGTTAAATCAGGCGACTGCGCCGGCCAAGGGATAAAAACGCACGGACTTGTCTGGAATTATGTACCGGAGCGCCATCTTGTTGAAACCAACAGAGTTCTGAACTTCCGCAATCGGTAAATCATCCAGAGCTTCCTCAAGATGATTCTCAAGCGAATTTCTATAACGTTCGGAAGTCTGTGTTTCATGGTAAATAGAAGGAACAATAATTCGTGTACCAAATATTGCAACCCACATATTAAAGCCGAAACGGTGTTGGTGTCTCGCTGTAATGTATAAATGTTCATTTTCTCGTGAACAATAATGTGTATTTTTTCTATCGAAGCTACCATGATTAGTGACCATGCTTTCATCAGTCCAGATGATTGTTCGAAAGAAATCTGCAAAATTTTAACATTTCCTGGTATACCACTCACAAGATGTCTTGCGCCTTTCGTCATCTCCTGGTTTTAGCGCTTGACATATTCTGAATTTGTATGGATGGAATTTTTGTTTCCGCAAAATGAAATGGGTTGTTGATTGAAACCAGTTGATGAGGTATTAGTATTTATTAGTATTTAAAAAACAAAAGTTGATGATGGTTCCACGAATACGAAACGTCGCATGAAAAAATCGGTATCACCACGTTGACCGTCATCAAAAGTTGCTATGAAAAAGTATTCTCAGTTTTGCTGTATCTCCAATAATAACGGAGAAAAAAAATAAAATAGAAATTCCAAAAATTCACTTCTTTCGATATAACTCAAAAACTAAAGATAATTTTCAAAATTTTCGAAGGCTCTTGATATGAGCCTCCGAATGCGCAACTTTTTCCCCATTTAACCGATTTCGTATCTCTTACCGTTTTCGAGATCCCCATGCTGTTCAACCTTATCTTGGACAGACTGTATAAATGTAAATTTCCCTTCAACGTTTTACCAATACTGGAAATAAATATTGTATCAACTTTGAAGTGTGAAAATAATCAATATAATGTAATGATGCCCTATCAATATTATTTATCGATATTCTTGTGAAGTGCTGTTCAATATGTTGCAGATATTGTTTGTAGATGTTTCTGGAAAATTCGTTTTCAAATGCTACTAGATATTTTCTGATAATATCTACATATATGTATATATATATTGTAAAAATATATGCCATAGATATAGTTTCTGGCATCATTTTGAATATGTGTCAATATTTGTTTTCAATGTATCCGTTACATTCAGAATCGAAGGTGTATCAACTTATAAATGAGAGATTGATCGTGATGATTCATTAATATCGTATCATCGTGAATGTTCAATATAAAATAACAATTTTTTGAAGATATATTGTGGAGATTGTTCCTGGATAACCACTCTATATCCTCATTCAATATCTGGATGATGATATTGTGTGAATATCTACCTTAGATATAATTTAGGGCAATATTTTGAATATATAGGTATATTTCACTTCGACATTTTTCGCGCATTGAAAATGAATGTTGTATCAACTTCAAAGTGTGAGAATGATCAATATGATTTATCAATATCCTGAAAAGGCGCTGTTCAATATGTTATAGAAATTGTTTGTAGATATTTCTGTAGACTTCTTTCTCAATAGCTACTAGATATTATTCGCCAATATCCACATACATATATGTAATAATATTGGCCATCGATATAATTTCCGACATTATTTTAAATATGTGTCAATATTTGTAATCAATATACTACTTTCATTCATTATCTATCTCGTATCAACTTCCAGTTATGACATTATTCAATGGGATCCATCAATATCACATTATACTGATGTTCAATATGAAAGATATATGTTTTTGTAGATATATCACAATATCTATTCAACTATATTGTCTATATATAAGTTTTCGATATAGCTCTGAGCTTTATTTTTGATATTTGTCAATATTTTTTTTCAATTCACTCCCCACATTGGAATATCATTGTTCCATAAACTTTCGAATACGACATTATTCCATATATGATCATCTATCATCCCAGCATATTGATGTTGGATATAATATTTATAAATTCCTTAAATATATCTTGAATATCAATTTTCAATGATCACCACATATTCTCAACCAATATTCGCATAACTATATTTTATGAATATTTCATATTGATTCTGTTCCAAGCATACTGTTCAATATGTGTATATATTTGTTTTGAATCTCCTGTTAATATTATGGATAAATATTGTATCAACGTTTGATTGATAGAAACATGAATATCATCCATCAATACCTAAGCATACCGATATTTCATACGGAATATATATTTCTTGGCGATATGTTTGAGATATTGTTAATAAATAACCCGTCCATATTCCTACCCAATGTCTGAGTTACTATATAGTATGAATATAAGATACTGATATAATTTGAAGCATTCTTTTGAATATGTGTCGAAATTTTTTTTTCAATTAGTCTCAACATCAGTCATGAATGCAATAACAAGATTATTTCTCATTATTGATCTATATTTGGTGTCAATATTTATAATATATCACTACGTGGTGATGCCAAGAATATTGCTCATTTTCAACCTACTATATTGTTGGTCAATATCGATGAGCCATCAGTTACATATATAGAGATGATGAATGATTCTCAATCAACGCACTTCATTGTTTTTTTCATATCAACAAATCAATATTGTAGGATGATTATAAATCAATATTATTCCAGATATTTTGTTGAATGATTTAACAATCTTTTTATGAAACATCGAATCAATATCGATCTACAATAGCATGTTGAATGTTTGGATCCAATATTGTGCCTATTTGATTTCTCGATATTGCGCCAATTTTTCATCTATATTGGTCCAATATCGGCCCAATATGAGTGTGCTACTTGGGATATATTTGTTCAGAAAATGATGGTTATCATTTTGAACATTTGTTATGAACTTTTTTTGATATAACTCTGAAACTAGAAATGATTCTGAGAATTTTCGAAGGCTCTTGATATGAGCCTCCGAATGCGCAACTTTTTCCCCATTTAAACGATTTCGTATCTCCTACTGTTTCCTAGATCCCCATGCTGTTCAACCTTATCTTGGACAGACTGTATACTATTATACAAATTTTCACGAATTTTGAGAAATCATCGATTTTGTCGAAAATTCTATCCGATTGTTTTTATTTTCCTGAAGAGTTGAGGATATGTAATTCATCGATATTAAACACGAAATCAAAATGTACTGAAATAGTTTACTATTTATTCACTATTCAAAACATTATTCATGATTAACTTGTATCATATTGATGAACCTTTGGTTTGTGAAGATTGAGGCTGATGATGGACACATGACTGTCCGAAACATGTTCCTCTAAATAATCTTTCGATCATTGAACGTTGTGGAAATGATTCTGTGTTTTCTAACCCTCTCATCACTACACTCCATCTAGAGAAAAAAAATATGGACTTCTGCATAAGATTAACTAGAGTTGAAAATTGAGGAAATAATCAACGCATATTTGAAACAATGATTGGAATAAATTCTCCAAGATTGGGAGAATTGAGTTCATCTTGCAATGAAGATATATGAAGTTTGTCTAACTTGAAACAGTCATCAACTTGTGAGCCTCACGATGAAAATGGCGTCCAAATATCTTCCACATTCAAAAAAGTTTCGTTTATCTTCAATCTGATTTTATTTCATGACAACTATCAACAGTCATTCCACATCATTCCTTGAAGTGGGAACCGGAACAGAAAAAGTTGCGACGGAATCGGCGGATAAAATGCAACTATTATGATATTTCGAGAACTTATAGTCGCCTTGGAGAAGTGTTCACTTTCATTACAGTAATTCACTAATAAAAAAAATTGGGAAAGTACCTAATTTTAGTATTTGTACGAAGAATATCATGGATCAAGCACTGAAATCAACTATGATTATAATATATTTCAAATGTTCGGAGTTTGGAGTTTCGTGCCAAGAAGATAAACTAATTGAGTTTCACAAAAGTTTCAGGTGGATGATAATGAGAGTTCGAAGATGAAATACAGTAATCTCGATTATGCTGAGCATCTGCGACAGCAACATAATCAGCAGCAGCAACGGCATCAATCTTCACTTTACATACCTGGTTGCCAAAATCATTTAGGACCTTTCACACTTTCGAGTGAGTATATATTTTATGTGTATTGCGGAACAATTATAAATATGCTAGAAACTACAAAATAATATGATTGGAAATCTGAAAGGAATCAATTTTGAATTGACTTAATCGTAACTGGAAGGAAATCCATAGTGAATATGAAGAATTTCACAAACAATAATATTTCCACAAAACCCGATATTATCCCATGTAGCAGAGTGACATGAAAAGTCGCCTTATTGACGTCTATTTCACCTTATTTTTGGTCCAATGTCGAATATTCCTCCATATTGATTGTATACAGTGCGTTCAATGAATTCATTGCTCTCGTAGAGTATAGTGGATAAATTCATTGTCATCCAGAGCATTCATTTCTGAGACACCTTCGAATTATGACGTCTGTGACAGATTTTTCAAACGAAGCACCCTATGTATATTATTGAATTGTCTTGATCTCTATGGGAAGCTGGATTCAAAATCATATCAGACATGTGTGAATTCAGCGCTCTCTTGAAATGAATCATTCTGCGTATATATATCTGATTGAATTCAGAATGGAGCTCGAATGGAAATGGTATTACACGGCTACGAGCTTTCCTTCAAAAATTTATTCCTTTAATTTTCAACGAATTGATCCACAACCCTACAAGAGCATTTAATTCAACGAACGCACTGTATACAATCTCTATTTGAACAATGTTTTTGAATTCAGCTTTCCATATAGGTGGTTTCTTCGAAAAAAGGTTTGGGGTATCATCATATAAATACCTCAGAATCATTGTCAAATCGTTCTTCATAAGTCATTATGCGATGTCAATATGACTTTTAAACATGACATCTAATGGCTGTGAAATTTTGCCGTCTTTATAGAGTCTCTCAGACGTCATTTCAGGACGTTCACTTCGTCATTTTGTGACCAAGAGATGATGTCAATTGGTCGTCACTCTGCTATCTGGGATGTTTTGCCAACACCATCGCTCTCTCAAGTGAATTACTTGTTGAATCAATTTATCTAACATCGATTTGCCCAACGTTCACCGGGTGCCAACTTCTGGAATATCAGGAGTATCGACATGATATTTAGAATAGGCGAACGGTATGTGGAGAGAATAGTTTTCACATATTTTCCACCTATCGGAAATTGCCCCAGTTCTGAATTTTCGAATGGAATACTTTGTATATCATGACATTTCCAGAGTTCTGGTACAATAATAGATCAGAATATCACGATTTTTATCCATGACACGCTTGAAAATATTGATTAAATCATTATTCCAGTATTTTCCCTGGTAATAATTGAGTCATATCCATATCTTGAACTCATTGGCAAATATAGTATTTTGACGTATAAGTGGTCTCCATTTCGTTGTTATGGAAACGGGCAAATTGATTATTTGTTTCACTATAGTCAGAAATGCACAAATTTGGTGCCATTGCTAGCGTTCTATAGCCGAGGCGTATCCGAGGCTAGCAAATCAGCCAAGGCAATACATCTTCATTTTTGCCATGTGAAACATATAATTGCTCTTTGAATTCGTTTCAATTTCACGCGGAGTCCAAATCATCTATTATTTCGTGTTCACCCAAAGTAATCAAGTCAAGTCAATTTTGATTAGCAATTTGATTCTAATTATCACTTGGGACGTTGTATAGCACCAAACTCTTTCTGGCTAGGCAGTATACACCATCTTTGCCAGTTGAGTGTCATCAATAGATTTTTGTTACTAGGCAGCAAAGTAGTAGGTAAACTGTCACGGCTGATAGTTCATAGCCGTGCATTGAAGAACTAATATTGTGTGATTTCTTCCATAGAAATTTTTGTTTTCCCAATGTCTGTGTCAATTTTGATCACCGATTGCATTCAAATCACTCCATAGCAACGAACTAGGTAGAGGAAGTGAAACTTTCCTGTCTGTTGAATGTCAGAGAAAATGGTTACTCGTCAAAAATTCCAACTATTTATCTTTGCGATTGTAGTTTGTGATGTTTCAACATCATCTGATATCCTCAGATAAGTTGAGGTGTGATCACGGTTACCTAGATGCAATATTGACCATATAGTGTTACATCAGGTAATACCTACGTTAATTTGATAGACAATGCTTTTCATGAGAAACTCAATTAAATGAGTTAGATCAAACGGTCAGAGTATTTCGGTGAAGGCGGTGGGAGGCAACTGCCTCATAATGACGTCAACATATTTCTGTCACTTCACCCACTACCATGGAGTTGGTGAACCCTAGGGCAGGTAGGGAAGGTGAACTTGAACGTAAATGACGTCACGGTTCAACACAATGAAATGGGATTATCAGCTTCAACCATATGACGGGTAATTTGAATGAAATATCCCTCAAATCTAGTTTGAAGAAGCGCTAGTTCTAGTGTTAGGTGGTTTTATTATTATTCATTATTATTCGACTTTGGTTACCAATGAAAGCATTTATCATCATCATTATCGTGAACAATAGTCATGAATAATTTATGCAACGAATGGACGTTGGGATGGTCTTTCAATAATAAAGTATGAAACATTTTTAAATATCAGAAAATCAAGAATATGCATTGACTAAGAGAATATGTTCGAAGATTGATACGATCATTTGAATGCACATTGTATTTTTTAATTTTTCTGGTTCATTGACAATTTCTCCTAGAATCTAGGAATCTAGAAAGGAATCTTTTTAATCTTTTGTCTGTATTCACATATTTTTTCTATCCAACTGACCGCATAATGACGTATATTTTTGAAAGATTCATATTCAGTGAGATCCAGATTTCCTAAGTCATTCCTTATATTTTTATGACATTTGCAGGTACAGATTTCCCGATACCAAAATCCCCGCAAGGCGAGAACAAGCACCGCCGGACAGTATTCACATCTACCCAGTTGTTGAAACTGGAGCAGCAATATATGGAAGGAGCTTATCTAACCAAACTGATGAAGATAAATCTGGCCTCTACATTGAAATTAACAGAGAGACAAGTGAAAATATGGTTTCAAAATAGGCGGATGAAGGATAAGAAGATCAGCAAAATTGATCATTTGTCGAGTAATAATAGTTACCAGTCAACTCCCCAGCCTACAAATGCAAAAAGATTCGAAGAAACCTACCATCAATTTCTGAAGAATGAATCGGGTGCATATCAGAACTGCTCATTTGTTCCTAATACTGCAAATTCTGATGAGAAAAAACTGGCAAACGTACCCATTTGTTCACTTGATAACATGACTCCTGTCACAGCCGAGATGACAGAAAATGTATATGGCTTAGTGAATTCTACGAGTCATTATAATACATCAGCTACAAGTCAAATGAAGCCCACTATATATGATGAACATTTTTCTGTATATAAAGAACAAATAGCTTCATCAAAATTTGGGCAGTTTACCAATATCCATTCACGACATTTTAGTAGAAGCTTTTTCAAATCTATCGATATCCCCCAACCAATAATGAATTTGAAGAATGAGTCCACGAAATCAATGAATGACACACCGGATCAACAAGTTGCTGCTGGTATCTCTGGAATGAAAATAGAGCAAGATGCGAATGTCAATGATGAAACTTATCATGAAAAAGTGTATAATCAACACGATACTGGACGCTATTCTCTGAGTCAGTCATCTCCGGCTCCTGTATCCTTCGTCGATATTATTGAGAATAAGATACCGCAGCCGGTCGAAGAGTTATATGAGCTGACACCAGCCAAAAATACAGAGCAGGAATCATTTACCACTTCATCAGTTTCCACAATACAGCCTCACCAGGATGAAATCGTTATGAGAATACCATTGCCAGCTTGTCCTCTTGATGGACTAATGTCCATAGCGAAGTTTGTCCGAGAGAATCCAGAAAGAGTTAAGAGGATGATCAGTGAGGGCGAAGAAATTGAAAAGAAAACAATTCAGGAACTGAGAGAATTTTTGAAATTGTAATATGAAAACATAAAGTGATTGTATAATATATGAGTGTATAGGTGTTCATGTGTATTATTATTTTTGTATTCGATAAGAATGAATAGAGTCTTATTCTGAACTCTTGTTTTTCTTCTGAATCTACTCGGCCGTTACTTGACGGAAATCCATAGCAATGTAAGGACTTCACAAACGATGAAAATCCCACAAAATTGGGAATCACACGACATGTTTCGCTAACACATTAGGAGCTTCATCAGGTGAAATACTGGTACAATGAAATGAGCTAACCTTGGCTCGCCTAAACTTATGAATATCTCACTTTCTCAACCTGAAGGATAAAAATTACATGTTGAAAGGTTCGAGCGATAGGCACAATATCTACATCAAATTAATTCGTTACACCGTATTTTGAAGTAGATATTGTGCTTTTTTTTTCTGAAAATTGAGGTTTATTGAACCTTTCCACAGCCAATTCTAATCCTTCAGGTTATGAGGGCAGGATATATACAGGGTGAGTCATAACTATTGGGACATAAGCTAAGGCCGGATTGTTTGAACCAAAATATGGCAATAGGACTAAATATGCTTTCATAGAATATTACTGTGGAAAAAGATACAGGGCGTTGAAGTTGACTTTTTATTCCCGTTTTCTGCCAATATTTTCGCTGTATATTCATAAATTGTTATCAAAATTGGCACATAGGCATAATTTCATACAGGGAATATTATTTGATGTACTTTTTTACAGTTTGATGCAGGGAGCGTCACGTCAATGATTTCTGATGATGAAATCGGCTGGTTACTTTTTTTGACGAGACTTTTGAGTGATTTTGATTGAAAAATATGACCCTAACATTATTTCTACGTAATATTGATACTCCTGTTTGAACACGATATTTTCATCCGTTTTCGAGAAAAACGCTATTGAACAGTTCGGAGTCTCAGAAGTTAATTACAAATATTATTTCATTCATGAAGAGTGTGCTTTGAACTGTCAGATAATGTTGCTGGTAATGGTATTTGTTGTCAGAGAATGAATTTTCGTGCGAGATTATTGTCATAATTTTTTCGATTGAAATGTCTCGTCACAATCATTTTATGAGTGAATAAATGCGGGATGCAATCAGAAGGTATGAATTGTAATATCTCTAATATCCAGACAGCAAGCAACCAAATCACAACACATTATCGAATATATTTCATATACAGTGAAATTATTAGCAAAAAACCGACAAAAAACGAAAACAAATTATTTAAACGCCCTGTATCTCTTTTCACAGTAATATTTTATCAAGGCATGTTTGGCTCAATCGCCATATTCAGGTCCAAACATTCCGCCCTTAGCCTATGTCCCAATAGTTATGACTCACCCTGTATAAATTTAGGCAAGTGAAGTATAGTTTATTTCATTGTACCCCTATTTCACCTGACGGAATCTACTGTGTTCGGGTAACATGTCGTGTGATCGAGAATTTTGTAAAAATCTCAGCGTTTGTGGAGTTTTTAAATTTGCTATAGATTTCCATATAGTAACGGCCGAATCAATTCAGTTCAGTGAAGTTTCTACATTTACTTATTCTGGACGTTCCGACTCATTTGTAACCAACATTCGGGTGAAGTTAATTGTGTAATTTATATGTACATGTTAGCTAAGATACATAGGATAGCCAGGTGAGCACAAAATTTGAAAAATAGAATCTTCAAGTGAGTAACTTTGATAAAACCAGCTCATGGCATATTCTCATTAGCCATATAAAAAGTATCGATATCTCACAAGAAATAAACGAAGTAAAGAAAAAAAACTATCTCTACATTGCCAATTATCCGCGTATTGCAATAGTAGAGGAGCTGATAGTCAAGAAATGGATGATACGGTTAAATTATTGAAACAATTAACTCAAGACATTAACGATATAAAAAATCAGAATAATGTAATAGTTGATCAATTGGATGGATTGAGACAAGAATTTAAAGATTCCAAAAGTGAAGTAGCAGGCGAATTGAACAATCTGAAGAGAGAGAACGAAGAACTGAAAGCGGAAAAAAACAAGTTAGAAAAGAGACTCCAGGCAGTTGAAAGAAAACAGAAAAAATATAATCTGGTAGTGTATGGGATACAGGAAAACGAAATAGATACTCATTCATCAATTACATCATTGTTCAAGAATAAACTCAAAGTTGAGGTGCATGATTTCGGTATAAGAGATGCTTATAGGATAGGCAAGTCAGAAGAAAATAAGAATAGACCTATTGTCGTTGAGTTGTTAACAAATAAATGGAAAACTGAAATACTGAATAAGGCAAAAGCATTGAAGGGAAGTGGTATATTCATTTCGTTAGATTTGATACCCGAAGATTATCAAAAAAATAAATTTCTGGTGACACAGCAGAAAATTGCTCGTGAAAGCGGCCATTCAGCCAAAATCAAGGGGAAGCAACTCATTGTTGATGGCGTCCATTACACATATGATACCTTGAGATCCAAACACAACAGTGTAA
The DNA here is from genome assembly GCA_918026855.4 of Phaedon cochleariae. NCBI lineage: Eukaryota > Metazoa > Arthropoda > Insecta > Coleoptera > Chrysomelidae > Phaedon > Phaedon cochleariae. Next base: position 10,193,417 of record OU896723.1, read on the forward strand.
CATCTGAAACTGAGAGTAGTGAAATCTCCGAGGAAATTTCCAAGAAAAGATTAGCCGAGGACTCGAAGGATATTGAAGTATTCAGAGGACGGAAAGGATCCAAATCATTACGTACATCTTCCAGAATTGTGAACAAAATTTGAATATTTGTATCGTTGTAAACTTTTTTAGAATATTAGTACTCTCTTCATATGGTAAAGATTATTTTTACTAGTACCTTTTCACTTTCTCCAAGTTGTTCAACATTTATATTCGATTTATTACCTTGTAGGAAAAATTTAGAATAAGTGAAGACATAGAATAGATAATATTAGAAATGTCTAAAATAGGTCATTTGAACTTAAGATCTTTATTACCGAAATTATCCAATGTGGAAGAACTTGCTTCACATTATAATATCTCAATTTTTTGTCTTAGTGAAACATGGCTATCAGATAATATTGACAATGATCTCTGTGAAATAGATGGGTATAGAATAGTCAGAAATGACCGATCAGTTGGTAGGGGAGGAGGTGTCTGCATATATGTTCAGAACCATTTGAGATTCACAGTCGTTCCGACAAATGAAAATATTGAACAACTCTGGGTAAGTGTGAAAATTGATAAGCGAAATATAGCAGTAGGTGTTGTGTATAAGCGCCCCAACTATTCATCGCACGAATTCATAAGTAAACTAGAGAATGAAATATCGAATTTGCTTCCTCTTTTTGATGATATTTTCATTCTGGGGGACTTCAATATTGATATGTTGAAAACTAATACCACTATTCATGACAAAATGAGTAATATGTTTGAGGGGTTAGGCCTAACACAAATTATTCAATCACCTACGAGAATAACTATCTCATCTATTTCACTCATTGACTTGATAATAACTTCAAACAATGTAAATAATGTAAAAAATACAGAGGTTGTGTCCGTTAATCATATTTCAGATCATGAATTTATTTATGTTGAGTTAAGTATCAGTTCACAGTTGCATACTCCATTTTACAAATATATACGGGACTTTAGAACATTCGATAATGATAGATTTCAAACTGAACTCAAACAGGTAGACTTCCAAGCAATTCTAACAATGGATAATATTAATGATAAATTGAGTTTTTTTAATGAAAATATTCTTTCCGTTTACAACGCTCATGCACCCATGAGGCGTATCAGAATAACAAAAAAATATGCTCCTTGGATTACGGAAAATATTAAGTTACTTATGTCATTGCGAGATAATGCTCAGAAAAGATGGAAAAAAAGTAAATTACAGCCGCATCATGACTATTATAAAATGCTCAGAAATTTCACAACTTTGGCATGCCGTAATGAAAAGAAAGCCTATTACCAATATATCATGCGAACTCAAGGTGTTGATGAAATGTGGAAAAATTTGGATCACTTGGATATTCGTAAAAAGAAATTGACGATACCACATAACTTCTCGGATGTGAGTGCAATCAATGATTTTTTTGTTAACGGGTTTGCCAAAGCCTCAGCTGATCAAAGTGCAATTGATTTCTATCGCGAAAATACTTTGGGTAACACAGGTGATGAATTTCAATTTCACGCAGTTTCACAGGATTGTATCCAGAAGTCTCTATACAACTTGAAATCAAATGCACAGGGATCTGATGGAATAAATTTGAAGTTATTACTATGTGTTGTCCATATATTCTGCCCTTCATTGCTCATATCATAAATTTCTGTATTTTAAATAATGATTTTCCACATGACTGGAAATATGCCCTAGTCCAACCACTCCCAAAAAAAAGCTTGGTCACAGAATTGAAAGATCTTCGCCCTGTAAGTATCCTATCAACACTTTCGAAAGTACTTGAAAGGCAAATAGATATTCAATTACGAGAATATGTTTCCCGTTACAGCATATTTCCTGACGTGCAATCTGGTTTTCGAAAACACCATAGCTGTGAAACCACTTTACTGTCGATCACAGATGATATTCTGAGGGGGATTGATAAGAAACAAGCTACCATACTAGTTCTTTTAGATTATTCCAAAGCCTTTGACACTCTGGATCATACATTTTTATTAATGAAATTAAAATACATGGGTTTATCTTCTGAAACAGTTAATTTTTTTAAGTGCTATCTCTCGAACAGGAGTCAAAGTGTCAAAATAGACGAGAAGCTATCAAGCCCCCTTAAGATATCTACTGGTGTACCTCAGGGATCAATATTGGGCCCACTATTATTTGCTCTCTATACTTTCGATTTTGAGAATGTAGTCAGCCATTGCAAGATCAATTTTTATGCTGATGATACTCAGTTACACTATTCGTTTCTTCCTCAAGATCTTGAAGTGGCACTTGATAATATTAACAGTGACATCTCTAGACTGGTTGGCAAATCTGAAGATCATTGTTTAAACGTGAATGCAGATAAAACAACAGTAATGGTTTTTGGTTCAAAATCCCAGAAGAAACTATTGGCGGATAATGTGCGAATACTTGTGGGCAATGGGGAAGTGACGCCAACAAAAAAAGCTAGAAATTTAGGACTGATAATGGATGATGAACTCAGATATAAATCTCACATTTGTCATATCCGTCAAGCAGGTTTCGCAAATTTGAAAAAAAATTATAATAATAGGCATTTCTTGAACAAAAAAGTAAAATCTATCCTCTGTGAGGCATTAATATTATCCCGTTTCAATTATTGTGATTCAATTTATGGACCAAGCATTGACTCTGAAGATATCCGCCGCATACAAGTTATGCAAAATTCCTGTCTCCGACTTATACATGGCATCAGAAGGCGAGAGAATATATCCCATAAATTGAAGGAACAAAATTGGCTCAATATGATCAACAGAAGATTTCTTCATTCAGCTTGTCTATTTCACAGAATCATTGTTTTGAAAACACCTCCATATCTAATGAAAAAAATATCATTTCGGGAAGACGTGCATAATATTAACATTCGGTTCAAAGGAACCATAACGCCCCCTATACACAGGACCACTATTTTTCGACGGTCATTCACCTATCAAGTCTCGCGAATATATAACTCGATTCCCCAAAACATGAAGTCTTTCAGTGAAGTTCATTTAAAAAAAAAAATGAAAAAATACCTCCTGAATGACAAAAAAAAAATGAAAAAAAAAACATTACTAATTATAGGTATTGTGAATAAGATTCAATTTGTTTTCTCTTGGATTAAAAATAATAATTGTAAGTAATGTATGTATGTATGACTCAAGAATTTATATTTATTTTCTTCGCTCAAGAATAATAACAGAGGTCTGTGTACTGTGTGCTGTGTACATGCTACACTGGCCACCTGATCTTCGGCGTTTTCCCATACCTGTATATTTTGTTATTATCCTTGTCTTTTTTTTTCTTTTGTTGTACTTGTTATGGGAAATAAAGACCTATTATTATTATTATTATTATTATTTCAATGTCTAATACCACACCTTTCCTACCAGGTCCTCTATAACTATGCTTGGTATTTTCATCAGCAATACCTTGTCATGGAGAAGTTATGGCAGATTCATCGCCAAATCTGCTTCACAAAAAACCAGCTTTCATCCCGTGCAAAAAGTTTAACTTTTACCACAACCACTTCTGATGATCAACTAAGATCAGATACGGAATAATGTTGCCACCTATAGAGTTCAGCACTCAATTATCATAGGCTGAGGCTCATTATTATTATTATTATTCTAATTATCATTACTTTTCAAGTCTGGTGAGTTCGTATGGAAACTTTCAGCGGGACATGGATTCCAGGCCCGCAGGCCGTGGATGTTTGTGCACGTATGCATTCCTAACATCGCCCTATATTCGACTTATAGTGCGAGGACTTCCAAGGAAATGCAATTGAAAATAATAATATTAATTAAAGTAAGTATTTGAACACCTAATTTGTCCATAGACACGTTTCAACATGATGAAAATCTACGACGTATACACAACGTGAATAACATCGTCTGACTTGCAGAAAAAAATCCATCATATTATTGCTTCATATGAACCAGAATGGCGTGATGGAGAAAGTTCTCAATGTTCAGTGTAGTATTTCAAAGACGAAACGAACAATGCGGATTTGGGGGTTCCATTTCGAACCACATATCTCTGTTACATCGAAGATTGGATCCTTCCGCACGATAATACGCTACGCACTGTTTTACTACTAACCAAACCGATTTTTTATGCCTTGGCATATATTCGGCTAATTATGCTAGCATCTCAGTAGAAGATTGAAACTTCTTCTCCCTAAGATGCTTGTTTGGGATTCGCGTGTTCTGTTCGATTTCTAGAGATGCATAAATTATTATCATTCATTATTATTTCTTCATTGATCATTTCGTGAAATATCAGTTACATGTTTGCCCCCTTTATATCATTCCCGGCAATAGCGATGAGACGACGATGAATATTTTCATGCCATTGGGTTGTTGAGTTGAGTGTCAGTGTCATCAAAAATTATCATTCTCGATATCAATCTTCTTTCATCGAGAACAAGTGCTGATTCGCCTCCAAAGAATAGCTGAAAGCAAGCAGAGTTCAGAGCGGAAGCACCTGCCCATACGCTGGCGCTAGTAGAGCCTGCCGAAAAAAGGTTGTGAATTGTGGGTAATTTCCAATTTGATTCCTTCTTATACAGTCCACCAAGCATACTCAGAAAACACGTGCCGAGGCGTAAAAATCTGTTTGGTTAGTGGTGAAATAGTGCGTAGTGTACATATATCTGTTATGACCAGCCTGTTTCGACCTTTCTTGTGTGTTAGAATATTTTCGAAAACTTCTTCTAGATGATCAAATAATGATTCCTAATTTCAAAAACTTAAGAGTTTTCAATTTCGGATATGCGCAGTTATGAGTGAATTGCATAATTTGCAATTTGTTTCGATTGGACTACTGATTTCCCCAACACACATCATGACTAAAGATTTCGTATCTGCTATTATTTCTTCCACGTATGTCCACAGATCAGGTTCCAGCGTCAACTTCTATATTGGTGCCTAATTCTTCATGGCTCTAATTGATGATATCCGAAATAAGGTTACCATGCTATCTGGAATTCGGAGACCATTTTTCAAATAGTAAAAAATTGTACGGGCTCGTTTATTCTATTCCCGAATTTATATCTTATATCATGTTCGATTACATATTCACCTGAAGTGTTATGGGGAGAATTGGTTGAAGTTTTTTGAGCTTCTATAGGTTATAAGTTCATCTAGTTTCATTGGCAAAAAAAAGAAAGGAGGAGCACAAAGATGTGCGGACAGTAAAATGGTAAATACCAAATACCGAGAAATCTGATTTTTTGTCTTCTTCGATTGCTTAAGAAGTTACTCAGCAAGCGAAATACATATATCAAAACTGATAGGTTATTTTCAACATAGTTGATTTGCCTTGGGGTGAACCATATCTTCAGGATGATTGATAAGATAATATGCCTATTGGGGTGACCATGATGTAAGAGTGGATAAAAGAATCTTCACAGATGATTGGATAGATATCAACAAAATTAAAATCACCAACCATTCCGCACGATTGACTGCAGTGTCTCACCTTGCTGAAGCAGATTACAATGAGCAGAGATTATAAAAATCACAGGACCCAGTCTATCCAATTCATTGGAACATTTGAAACCTCACCTGCAATGGGCGTGTACACCTAAGTAACTTCTAACTCAAACCATGTTTATAATGATCCTTTTATACATAAATGATGATTTACTACATAATTCGATCAAAAAATTAACTGGAATATTTCATTTTTGGGCATAAATATTAGTACCTTTTGAAAACGGACCCTCTTATGACGTAGAAACCTCATCTCGCCATAGTTAAAAGAAAATACCAAACGCTCGACGGAGACTGTGGCAACTGATATATTAATTCTTTCAACTGTGATCTCGCGTTAATTCACTTTCTCAGAAATCATGTATCATTCATCTCTGTCTGGAATAGTCTTGTTTCAGTATTAATTTTTTATAAAACGTAGGGAGCTCACAGCAAGAAACTGTTCGCGGTGGTGAGCTAGTTTGGGTGAGTTCTATCGAATTATGAAATGAAAATTTCGTGTGATATGAGCCCATTGGATGATGAATATCAATCGAATAACAGGTTTAATAACCTAGGAAAGAGCGGTGTCGCATCATATTATCTTTCAATACATCAGAACGAAACAATGTGAGGATATCCTCGACTCAAGGACACAACTACTGATTATTTGGTCATCAATATTTGATGTGAATGTGTGATGACAATATTACATTAGATCTTTGCTTTGAGATCTCAGATTTACAAAGAAAGATAATCTAGATATGATTCATAGTTTGTATGAGCTTCCTTCTTTTTGGTTATGAGAAGTTGTTAGTTCACTTTTTCTAAAAGGAATGAAGTTTGCAAACGGGTTCCCAATAATTTGGTAAAATTTTTCAACCATCGTATGGATATCTCGGTTATTGAATAAGAGTCTCCAGTTCATTGCTGCGAAATAATTACTCGAACCCACCTACATTCCTGGAATTTCTCGAATCCGAACAAGGGCATTTTGAGTGAAAACGAGATCTAAATATACATTTTGAGTACAAGGAATTGAATCAAATTTTTTGAGTAATATAAAGAGAAAAAAGATCCCATACAACATAGGCTAGATATTCTCAAGTGCAACGAACGCCGAGATCATGGTCTCCTGAAGATTTTAATGTATTCAGTAGTGAATTATTATATTCAAAGAGATACCATTGTGATGTTCTGAATTGTTCAGATATCTGTTCGACAGAAAGACAGTGATTTATATAAATATCGAAATTCGAACCTGGCGGTGTGTAGGTAGCTCTGAAAGTCACACTTGATGCACTTGGGCTATTCAAATGAATGAATAAATGTAGTTGGCTCACTGTATTACTCTGAGAAAAGGATGACTGAACATGTGAATCTACTTCTGACCACAGATGATGAATCCAGGAATAGCCACTATTGCTGGATGAAGTACTCATCTGGGCTAGTATCTTGCCAGATATCCGCCAGAGATCATAAGAAATATTTTTGCGACGGCTGTTTGATACATTTCTCAGATGAAACAGAGTTGTTACGCCATCAGCTGGACAGTTGTAACCATACATACACTACAACTCCATCCACAGAGGTCAAAGTTGATAAATTTGAAAATTCAGTACCGAGAAACATTTTGAAATTCGAGGAATTTGGGAAACAGATGGAAGAACCAATCGTTAATTATGCTGATGTCGTATCAGTTCTGAAACCGATACATACATGAACCATATTCATTTGCATACCTTATCAAGTACTCTCTCGATGATTCTATCACAAAATATGTTACATTCCATGGAGAAGATGCTGCAAAAAAATTCGTATCCAATTCAGTCAATGACTGCAAAATAATATACAACTTGTTTCCGGAACGTGTAGTTCCTATGGAAAAATTAACTCTGGTAGAAGAAGTTAAATTCGTTAATGCCACTGAGTGCGGTATTTGCGATAAAGCTTCCGTATATGGTGACGTCAGAGAAAGAGACCACCGTCATCTAACGAAAAAAAAAAAAGAGATTCGGGACCGCACATTCAATATGTAATTTGAACTTTGAATTCCAGATTTTATTTCCATATATTTTCATGATATGAGCGGCTACGATAGCCACCTTTTCATCAAGCAATAATTCGATCAAGAAGAGAGAGTTGATTGTATCGCGCAAACCAAGGAAAAATATATTTCATTTACCAAACATATTTCAGTTGACGAATATATGGAACAAAACGGCTCGAATCGAGAATGTCTTTCTAATACTGCGATGTTTGGATAGCTTGCTCAACCTCTGCAATCCTTGGCCGGGAATTTGAATGTGTCCATATTTGTAGAAACTGCTAGATATTTTCGTGACCCTGAAGAATTGAAATACATGATGCAAAGGAAGTTTTCCAATATAGTTCCGAAACCTCTATGGATGAATTGGATGATGAAGATTTGCGATCTGAAAATTATTTTATCGATAACTTATCTAATAAACATATTTCAAACGAGGATTATCGAAAAGCTGAGCATGCTTGGAATTAATCTCAATGTAAATTACTTGGCGATTACTCCAACCCTATTCAAAATCAGATGTTTCATTATGATGCGCTGTTCTCGAGAACTGCCGGAATGTTTATCTGAAAACGTACAAGTTAGATCCGTGCCAATACTTCACAGCACCTGTTCTATCGTGATATGCTATATTGAGGTACACAATCAAATTAGACATCGATATGATATATTTTTTTAGGAAAGGTATGAGAGGCGGGATGAGTCAATGTAGTCTGAGGAGCCATGTTGAAAATAATAAGTTCATTCAAAATTTCAATGCAAACGAACCATCAACATATATCATGTATTTAGATGCAACTAACTTGTACGGACATAGTATGTCACAGTCGCTACCAACATCGGATTTTAGGTGGTTAACCAACCAAGAAATTATTGAGTCAGATGTCATAAGTGTTGAAAATGATAGCCCGTATGGGTATGTCCTTGAAGTTGATGTGTACTATTCTGAAGAATAACATGATGCACGCTCAGGTCTACCATTCCTTGTGGAATCCATTGCATCACCCGCATCGAAATCTAAGTTAAAAAACTGATTCCTTATTTTTCGAATGGAATTGAATATATTGTTCATTACAAAGATCTTGCTATGGGAAACGGTTTAACGCTGATCAAAACCCATAGAGTACTCAAATTCAAACAATATCCATGGTTAAAAAAGTATGTTGACCTTGATAGAGAAATTCGTAATAAGAGTACAAATAAAGCTGACAAAAGTCTATATGAGAATATGGTCAACTCAGTTTGAGGCAACAAAACCATGGAGAAAAAAGCGGTATCAATCTCGTAACTCATTGGGAGAGTATCACAAAGAGAGAGGGTGCTAATGCATTGATAGCACTTTCCAATTATGAAACCTGTAAAGTATTCCTTGTAAATTCTGTAGCAATCCATACGGAAAAAGTAAAAGAGCATTATGATAGGCTGTATTTAGGTGTCAGCATATTAGATATGTCAAAGATCGTTATTTATGATTTAATGTATGAATGCATTGAGACAACTTTCTTCGGTGAATCGTGGCTGCTGTATACTGATACGGATTCTATGATATCGAAAATAGAAACAAATTCTTCATGATTTCATGAAGAAAAACATATGGTATTTTGACACACCTAATTATTCTGTAGATAACAAATTCAATATTTCAATAACAAAATCAGTAGTGGGAAATATAGAAAAACAATTTCCAAATGACCTTATTGTGAGCTTCTATGGGACGGGCGCCAAAGCGTATCACGTTTAATTTCCAAATATCGAATTGAAACAAGCAAAAGAGGTTTCATGGGCAGTTCTCAGAAGTAAATTATTGATTGATGATTATGAGAAAATCGTAGAAAGGGGCGGTTTGAAAATCAGAAAAATGGATACCTTTCGTAGCGATCGGCACGATCTTTATACTGAAATGAAAAACAAAGTCTCACTTTCATACCATGATGATAAAACGATTCATTATACTCAATACTATCAAAACTCTACCTTGGCGGCACAATGTTATAAAATTTCATCAAACGAGCTCTGAAAGTAATATGCTTTGGTTACAACAAGCAATATCTGCTACAATGCAAACAGCTTATCAAATCCTAGCGATAATTTGATGACTTTATAAAAATGTTGATGGAACACTCAGAGCCTCAATAATAATAATAAAAATATTATTAATAATGAACTCTGTTCTCAACCTCATACGCTTATATTCACCATGATTTATTTTTTCATAGTCTCCGTATGATGTGATACGAATTTTGTATACCTTCCATCCAGTCTACATAATATAATATATTATATACAGGGTGGGCCACCAGTAACGCCTCGGTCTCTAGAAGGCTAACCACATCTTCTTGGAATTCTTTCTCTCTAGGAAGTTGCATGTCAACATAGGCTACCATTTAAAATCATTTCGAAACATACAGGCTGAGCCAAAAACCATAAAACACTGAAGTTAAACTTTTTTCTATCGAACACCCTATATATTATTTCATTTCGAGATTCTTCCTGATGAGCTGATTTCAACGACACATCATACTTGGGGTCTAGCAGTTATAATTACTGAAATATAGGGTGTGAAAAATCGAGATTTTCCAAGTTCAAGAATTTTTGTGTCGAAACTATTCATAATTGGTCAAAACGGCTTTGATGTCACTATCTCAACTTCTGATGAACTATCTACTGATATTTAATTGGGACATATACCGGGTGATCAAGATTCTGAATTCTGCACCACCCTGTATTTGTTTCAATTAAATGTCAGTAGATAGTTAATCAGAAGTTGAGATAGGGACATCAAAGCCGTTTTGACCAATTATGAATAGTTTCGACACAAAAATTCTTGAACTTGGAGAATCTCGATTTCTCACACCCTATATCTCAGTAATTATAACTGCTAGACCCCAAGTTTGATGGATTGTTGAAATCAGCTCACCATGGAAAATCTCAAAATGTAATAATATATAGGGTGTTCGATTGAAAAAAGTTCAACTTTAGTATTTTGCGGTTTTTGGGGACACCCTGTATGTTTTGAAATAATTTCAAATGGTAGCCTATGTTGGCATGCAACTTGCTAGAGAGAAAGAATTTCAAGAAGATAAGTGGTTAGCCTTCTAGAGACCGAGGCGTTACTGGTGGCCCACCCTGTTATATGTACAGGGTGTTTCATGTATGTATTTATGAATAAATTATTCCTTAGATTTATTCAAATGTTTTTATTCATATTATAGCATATATCAATCAGCTGATACCACACCGCAATAATATTGAATATTCAATGGAATTTGAGTTCGCATTGAACAATGCAGCCTTTGGTGATGGTCGGCCTTGAGTAAAGAACACATTTTCGATAAGACCCGTTTTGGTGGAAAGAGAGTAGGTGGGAAAGAAAGATGGAGGTGGAGGTGAATTTGAGCGCTGGAAGGAGATGGGCAGAGCTTAGTAGATAAAATTCATGAAATACACGGAGACTAATATTTTCAGATGACTAACTCCGATTTGACTACAGTTGTCGTGGAAGAGGAAGACAATGGATCTCTCCCTAATCTGAGTGAGTCTTCTTGATAGCTTCACGGCAGCTTTTTTTTCCATATTCATTTCATAATTTGTATTTCAGGTATTGATGGCTCCATCAGCCATTTGAATGTGAATCCAAAAGACCTTAATATAAGCTTCAATAGTGAATTGCTGACAACCAATGAGACTTGGGCAGGCGTATCAGCACCATCATCAGATATGCCTTCACTTGAAGGATCAACATCTGGCCCTACCATATCTACAAGTGCTTCTTCCGCTACTGGGGTATTCAAAAAGACTTTGAAATGTCTCAGGATGAGCCGCCAAACCAATTCGAGGCATCATCACGATTGGAGGTTTGCGTCAAGGTTCAAGAACCCAATGATGGTGACGGCAGATATCACGGTGTCTTGATGCAGAAAGGAAAGGAACTCTTTCTCGGCAAGAAGACCCCTTTACCTTCACCTTCATCGTCACTGACGCCACCAACATTGAATAGGCTTGAAATCGATTGCCAGAAACCTTCACCTGAGAAGAAGAATTTGGGAATGAGAGGTAGAAGTCCATCAATTCTCCGAAAGTTTCTGGGAAATCGAGGTTAAACTAACCTCTACCGAAGTGGTAAGGCTGGCATATGGTATAATGCCAGCAGATATCATGCCGTATCAACCACATCGAAACAGCAGGAGCAGGAGCAGGAGCAAGAGCAGGAGCAGGAGCAGGAGCAGGAGCAGGAGCAGGAGCAGGAGCAGGAGCAGGAGCAGGAGCAGGAGCAGGAGCAGGAGCAGGAGCAGGAGCAGGAGCAGGAGCAGGAGCAGGAGCAGGAGCAGGAGCAGGAGCAGGAGCAGGAGCAGGAGCAGGAGCAGGAGCAGGAGCAGGAGCAGGAGCAGGAGCAGGAGCAGGAGCAGGAGCAGGAGCAGGAGCAGGAGCAGGAGCAGGAGCAGGAGCAGGAGCAGGAGCAGCCGAAGCAGGTCAGAATCATAACGGTGGACATTATACATCCGGCTGTCCAACCACCAAATCTTCAAGATGTGTTACATAAGTGCGCTGTTGCAGGCGATGATGGTACCGATTGTAATGCTTCTATTCAAGGACACATTTCATCGCCTCCAATAGCGCCTATTGAAGCCATGAGGCAATACAATGGTGAAATGAAGCAATGATATGCGAACGTGAATACGCTGATCACTGATAGTGAAAGCAAAACTACTCGTATATCGTCTGAGAGAGATGAATTGCTTTCACGACTGGCTGAGATAGATCGACAATTGGCAACAAAATGACAATTTCGCCAGGTCTGTGAAGTGGAGAAGTCTTGCCTCGGGCATTTCAATCGGATGAATGTATGTATGTATACATATATACACAAGTTGTTCGTATGTGTATATGATAACATAGGTGTATGAATTTTATATATGAGTTTAGCTGATAGAATTATTGCTGAAGAATTTTATATATGTATATATTGATTTGGTCATGAGTTGAATGAATTGAATTGATGAATGATTGCGTTCTGATTTCTTACCACCTACCACTACCCCACTTTTTCTCCCTACTATTTCTCCTTCTCTTTTCACCAAACCGTTGCATAGAAATACTTGCTTCCTCCTCGAGTTAGTCAGTTCTGAATCAACTATCGAAGGTGACTAGCTTCCATCCTGACACCACCACCAACGAGAATGGAACCAGTCGCTGGCCTTTGGCCCGAAACGGCCAAGAAGATGAAGATGGGATGGGGAGCGGCCACGCCTGAAGGACCTAGCGACTCTTCCTCAGACGTCGCATTTCCATTCTCCTAGGAAGCAGATGTCTCATTCGAATTCTCTTTAGAAGCGGATGGCGCCATCGTGATGAAGACAGCGATAGCGATGGCGCCTCCGACTACGACGACGATGATGGCAGAATGGACCTCAAGGGGAATTGAGATGACTCCGATTCCGATGCAACTCTCATTCTAGGAGGCATTGGAAGAGCGAATAGCAACCCCGAAGTAGAGGATGACCGTCCACTGACAAGAGGCGCTTATCCCGGCAACCAGATGACGTTGCAGTGACGTCTTTTTTACGTCACTTGGATGACCAAGGTAACGTCAGTAGTTGACATCGCATTGACGTGATAATGACGTGAATAAGTCACGTGAATAAGTCACGTCATATTACTCACGTCGTATTGACATCGTTCACTCACCAAACTGTGACGTCCGACTGACGTCATAATGACGTCAAAATGACGATTGAATTGAATAAACACCACTAGCCTCTGATGACATTATATGATATTGATTATGCATTGTTGAGTCTCTCCTGTGTCATGTCATTCAATTGCCTATTCAGCAGCGCAATCCTTCAGTACGCATCTCCATCAGAATGCAATCAGTTACTCGTATTTGCATAAAAAATTATGTAGTTTGTGTCGGCGAGATGTAAGCAAACAAAGAATAGTTTGATAGCAGTAAAGGATGTTGGTGAATTTGGCTTCACTTTGTTGAATGATGTATATTGTGTATTCTTTGTCACCCAACAAAAATCTGAACAGTAAATTATTGAAAAATTTCCTAAATGACGAAGCTCCCCAAAATTGGTACGTCACACCGACGTGATTTTTAGACGTCATAGATACGTCACTGCAACATCATAAGAGTAACGGTTTCAATATAGGTATACCTAAACAATCATTTTTATATATACATAGCTTGTTGGTGTCTGAGATATACAGTGTGTCGAAGTTTTTTAGAAAAAAGTGTTTCTACTACTTTTTGGTTATATTAATAATTAGAATTAAACTTGCATGTTGATTTGCTTTCATGAGTTAAACTTCTGTTTCACATGATATTATATGAGTATCCATGGTTTAGATAAGGTCTGGGAAGAATGGACGTCAACAGGACGTCCCTGCAACGTCATGAAACTGACGTCTTATTTTACCCATCTAAGTGACGTTCACTCGACGTCGAAACGATGACGTGATTATCACGTCATAGAAAGTACGTCATAGTGGCGTCATAAATTGATGTGTGACGTATCTGACGAAAAATCATCAATTAGGGACGTCACAATGACGTGATCATTCGTCATGTGGTTGCCTGGGTACCTGGACCCATTTCTGATGGAGGCCATGGAGATGAACGAGTTCTAGAGGATGCGATCATTTTTAATTGATTTCTGTAACTTTTTTCCATATTATATAGTCATGTTACTTTTTTTTGTATATAGTCATATAATTTTATCAACAAATGTATTTAAAAAATATCAGGTATTCAATTTATTGATACATTCCTTCAATTCCAGTCATATTTTTACATCTAGGATGAGAAACATCATCAGTTCATGAATGAGGTTCGAAGTGGTCACAACTACTTGGAGATGAAAGTATGGAAATAAGTCCAATCAAAAGAGAAATAGTTAAAGAATTGCACAAGCCTGCAAGTCGTAATATCAAAAGAAGAAGAACCATAATAAAAGATTTTGCAGACTTGTGGCAGATAGTACGCAAAACGAAAGGAAGGTTACCTATATATGGTTTGTTTTTGACTGCTTTTCCAAATATTCATAGACAGAACCTATAAGAACTAATACTGGTGAAGAAGTGACACAAGCTATGAAACATATATCGGGAGTGGCTCAGTATTCACTGAAAAACAAGCGGAGCGATCTCGAAAAAGAATTCCATGATTCTCATTTCAGTAATCTAATAAAGGAATATAAAATAGACTATTATTCAAAATATAGTACCCTTTGTAGTACGGCGATTGTGGAACGAGTATTCAAAACAGTGAAAAATTGGATTTATCGAGAATTTTTTGCTATATAGAGGGGAATGTAAGTGGTACGATATCTTAGCACACACCAAGAATCCAAAAGTGTACTAGGTGGAGAAAATCTTGAAGAAAAATAAAAATGGAAAGAACGTATATGTCAAATGGCTTGGATACCCCAAGGAACACAATTCTTGGATTAAGAAATCTGCTATTACTTGAAGTGCGTGTGTGTGTGTTTTTTTCCACAATGAATAATTCGAACAAATTTGGTGAGATCTACTCATATTTTTTTCTACCCTCTCACCAAACCCATGAAGAATGAAATCGAGAAATGTTTTCAAGTAAAATATATAAATATACATATATTTGCAGTGTTTAAAAATACTTCCACTATAAATGTACAATAGAATATATAAAATATAAAACATTATTAAATAAAATGAAATCACTCGTCTTCAATATGGCTCCACCAGCGGCATATTCAGGCTTCTGCGGAACAACCGTCGCTCATACGGAAGTCACCAGCAAGCCTTGAAATGTTTGTTTGCATTTTCGAACATTTGTCCAAGGAACTCTCAGAAATATGCACCATTCGAGCAACCGCGGCAAACACCATTCCAGCAATCATTGTGGTATTGGCTGCAACTGATACATCGCTGGTACCGTAGCCGCTTCTCCATGCTGCACTCCCTGCAAACGTTCCTGCAAATCTCCATGTTGGTGTTCCGCAACAGCTCGGAGCATTTGATGCATGTCGGCCCGACAACGTTGGCCGCCATAGAGGTCGTTCGTGGTGATCCCCCATCCGCCACGTAGAACCCTACGGAGATTGAAATGTTGATATTGTTTTTGTTCAACTTGAAATATTCTGTTCTTATATTCACAATGTGACTGTGCTTGTCTTATATTTATATTTCCTCGATATTCTTCATGTTTCATGTATTGGTATTGGGCAAGTGAATGATTTTTCTAAAGAAGAAGACACATCAACGTTCAAATGTATCTACCTACATTTGGCGAGCAATATGAAGAATATATCCCTTCAGGGGTAGCTGGAATCAACGCCGACATTTTTTTTTCTTGCGACTCCTAATTGGAAAGCTGGTTGAAGTAGGAATCAACCGTACTGATCATATATATCATATTTGCGGCTTCAACACTGGAATACAATAGCAGATAGCAGTTGTGGCAAAAAATTCATCAATTTTTCAACACAAATTTTGAGCGATTGATACGTTGAAGAAAACTTGGAATTTGTAACCTTATCTTGATTTTATGCATCCTCCAAACGCACGAGAAACAAGAATCCGACTAGTACGCTAGATTCCCTTTTTTATCAGATTTTCAATCAATGTTCTCAAGCATTATGGTATATACTCCAGATATTCGTTGCAAAAAGAACTTGAATACATTGAATCGTAGACGTATGTCGTGAATTGAAATAAATATATTTCTTCTGTGACGGGAAAAAAGTTAGGCATTTCATCCCTGTTGGCAGGTTATAAAATGTCACTTTTCATAAATTACTTTTTTCCCGTGGGAAAAAAGTGAGTACTTCTTTCCCGGATATATATCACATATATATACACTGTTGATGGTTTTTGTTGTGCTATAGTTCCGAAAAATGAGTCAATAATACCGTCTCCGAGAAAGAACTGCAAGTCCTTTTATCTTCCATTCGACTTCGCGGTTACGTATATTGCTAAATAACCACTGAATTTGCAATTTCTTGAAATAAAATCACAAAATTAAACTGACAGAAGTGACATCAGATATTTGATTACTTCAAATGAATGAAACAGATGCCTACAACGCGGTGTCCCTACTGTTAAAAACTTAAAATTTCACGTCGATAATTTTCAGATATCAAAATAATGTAATATCTTCTCAATATTGATTCGTCCTTTCTTTTGTCACAGAAAAAAATAGTGTATTATACACGGGAAAAATATTAGATTTTAGCTCACGGTTTGTTGTCTCCCTCCGCTACGCTTCGGGAGACAACACAACCTGGAGCTAAAATCTACAACTTTTTTCCCTTGTATAATAAATAACTATTACCTGCCCGCTAACGAATTTATTGATTGCAGCTGTTGAAATATAATCTCATCCAACAATGTGAGAATGTTGAAATCAAAATTATGAATTAGTGAAAGTGAGGTTACTCACTCGTCAGGATCACAAAAAAATTATCCATGAGAATATCTTTGGTCCTGTTCAGTAATTTTAGCGTTATGCCTGATAACGGTACAAAAAGAATGAAACTCGTTCCTCAAAGTGGGATAATATGCAGATTGAATTCTTTTTGAACAGCTACCGAGGATAGCATGAAAAAACATTTGGCGAGAAAGCACAAAGGTAACGACCTGGTTAATCCCCAAAACGAATCGATCACCACTGATCAACGAAATGAGTCGAACTTCATTGATAGTGATCACCAATTATTGTCCCAAAGCCAGTCGAATTCTGAGATTGGTCAGCAGTTGAGTCATAACGACATGAACGGCGATGCCGCTACGGATGACCCTCGTGAAAATAAAATCGAAGATAAAGATCAGAAAATTATGGACTTAGCTGAAATTGTGAGAAATAAATATTTGGCGCTTGAACAACTGGCTGACGTTAAAGTACCTATGAAGCGTTCAAATTCAACATGTCTGAAGATGATCAAGCCGAGTAAGGAATCGCGTCCTGTCAAGTATTCATCTCACATTCAGAATGGCCATAAAAGTACTCGGTATTCACCAAGAGATGACAGCAGCTTCGACATTCTGAGGAGAGGTGGAATGATAGAAGGAAGCTCCAGGAAAGCAGATGAAATAAAATTAGAGCATAGATTGTGTAGAGGTCTTTTGGTATTTTAGTTGAAATAAATAGTATTTCTTTGAATCTCGTTTAATTTTTATTAATACTGAACTGAAACATGAAATGGGTACTCAGCAAAGTGTCTGAGACCTGATAGCATCTAGCAATTGTTGACATCTAATAACAAAATTGATGTCACGATGACAATATTGGTGATCATTATCCTAATAAAAAAAAAATCCCCTCTGGGTCATTAAATTGCCACCTATATTCTCAACATATAGAGCAAAACCACATATGCATGCGCATACTTACTTGAGCAATGATTTTCAACGACGCTTGCTTGTCTTCTGTTTCACGATCAATTGTACATAAATCTGACATGGTTGGCTACTGCTGGCTTGCTGTTCTCTCATCATCATCATGCATCCGATACTTCAACAGCTGGTCCTCCGTTTCACCAATGAGGTGTAATCTGAAACTGCAGTAGAGCATGAGACGCAAGGTCTCAGTATGTGTACAAATAAAGTTCATTATAATATGAAAATATTTCAAGGTTTAGATGGAAAAATCCGCCACTGGGGTTGGGACCCAGTCTTGGACAGCTCTTTTCATCCTCCACTAAAACCCCCACTGCTTCAATCTCGGATGAATGAAGAGCAAACCCATCGTTAATCCTTTTGAAAATATTTCCACAATAATGATATTATTCAGATCATATATGTATGTATGAATGGAAAACTAGTTGGTTTTGCGAAAATGCAACAACAAAAAAAAAAAAAGTAGAGGATTGATCCTCAAATGCCAAAATGGGATATTTTCAGGCAGATTTCAATAGCAGAGCTCAAAGGTGTTGGATGAATCAACAATTAGAGTTGTTATTTTTCTAGTTGTGAAAAAATGTCAGTGTTTGCCGACTTGGTGAAGAACATCGTTTCAATACTGGGCTTCGTTACATCAAACCATGATGATCAAGAGATAAGAAGAGGTCTTCGCGAATGTCAGAAGAGGATGAAGCGAATAAAAAAAAAAATGCGATGAGATATGCGAAGAACTTGGGAGAGAAGCCTGTCTCCGGAATATCAGAAGTTTGCGGAATCAATTGAAACTGCTTCAAAAGAAGGGGTCGGACTTGCATCGAGAAAGGAGACTGCTAAACATCGAGTTCGCTGGGAAGATTCTCTGTCTGCTTTCCAGAGTCGAATTCGGACTGGAGTAATCTCGAACATAAAGCATAAGGATTCCGCTGCTTTCTTGATCGATTGCAGAGCTCTTTTCAGAATACATGTCAAGGATTATACTGGGTAATCAGCAAATTTGGGGAAGGGCTTAGATGTGTGTTTTTTCCATCAGGTATGAGAATAACAACAATGGACTTTTCACTTAGGGGTTGGTCACCCTGGGTTTTCTATATTGGGGAATACTGATTTTGGTCATTTTGGTAATGCATAATAATCAATGATACTATTTTCATTTATTTTTCAATTTTGACATCTTCTAAATTAGTTTGTTTCTCAAGCTGGGTTGAGGATTACCACTAGACTGGACAACGACACTAGTGATTTCAATATTGGATAAAACATGAATCATCAGATTCCGCCAATCACCATGGCTCAAATCCTATATAGACCTCAACACTGACCTCCGTGAACAGGCAAAGAATAAATTTGAAAAGAACCTGTTCAAACTTATGAATAATGCTGTTTTCGGTAAGACCATGGAAAACATACTGGACTTTTCACTTAGGGGTTGGTCACCCTGGGTTTTCTATATTGGGGAATACTGATTTTGGTAATGAATAATAATCAATGATACTATTTCCATTTATTTTTCAATTTTGACATCTTCTAAATTAGTTTGTTTCTCAAGCTGGGTTGAGGATTACCACTAGACTGGACAACGACACGGGGGGGGGGGAAGGAGGTACTTATTGGAATTTTCTTGAACTTCTGGAGATTATGAGTTCTGAAATGTTTATTATTATCATTGAAATTGATCAGTTTTTATACCAGGAATTTAGTTTTTAATGTGAATGTTATGAAAATTATGAAGATATGGTGCTGCTGTATTCACAGGCGATTGTTAATGTTGTTGCGATGCTTGCGAAAAAGTGAGCATGTTCGTGATAGAACACATAAGATTGTGTGAGTCAAAGAACTCGAAACCTGTCTGTAGGTGTCTGGAGAGTGGTCTGGTCGCACAATAGTAGAAATATAACTATTACATTTTTCTCCCGAGCCGTCACAAAAACGGAAATGGAACAGAGCGTTCCAGTCGGATCGACGCCCAACTAGGAAGTTAGTTACGCTGAATAAGCTGAGTCCTAAGAACTCGAAACCGGTCTGTAGGTGTCTGGAACGTGGTCTGGCTAGGTCAAAATCAATAGGCATTCAGGAAAGAAACACTTGTATCGGTATTCGTTTATACGAGTCGAAGCTCTTATCGGTAATTTCAAAGTTGACGGATATTACGAAGAAAAAAAACAAATATACGAGTTTCAGGGTTGCTATTACCACGGCTGCCCTCGTTGTTTTAATCATCAGAGAGAGAGATGCACCTCTCAAAGACAGTCCTTCTGAAACTTTAAATCTCCGTTATGACACGACCATTGCCAAAATCGATAAAATCAGATCCATGGGATATGAGGTCATCGAAAAATGGGAGTGTGATTTTCGTAAAGAACTGTGCAATAACGAGGAACTGAACACTGTGTGGAAACGACCCCAACTTTTGATTTTTTTTTGTAACATAAGATCGTTCCAGAAGACATAGTACACATACCTGTTACGATGTTACCTGGACTTTATCAACTTCAAGCCACTGAACCGCTCTTGTTTGAACCACTTGGTCGTACCATTTGTTTAACCCCAAAACTCTTGATGATGTTGATCTCGGTAGTACTCCACAGCATAAACTATAAAGTCGAAAGGGAAAAGTTACCTGTTGAGGATGTCATAAAGCAAGCTGTACAATGAAAACTCAAATCGTCAAAGACACGAGCATAATGTGCGTATTCAATAATCTCAAATGTCTATTTATAGATTTCCTTCATTTTAAGGATATCGAAACTTTGGAAATCATCGAGAAATATGTATCTAACCTGTACGGAAACGAACTGATTTGAAAACAATAAAAAAAAAGATTGAAACGTATATATATACCTTTACTCCTCACAACAACTATCAACATAGGCTGTGGAGAGGTGTGGCACAATATTGTACTGAATACGTCCACTAGTAAATAAATAATCATCGTCCACAGTCTCAAAGATGTCTTCACACACGAAAAAATTATATCCCCAGCAAAGCACACCGTCACGGTAAAATTGAAGTTGTAACACATCACCTTCGTCATAATTGTCACCTAGGGTAACTTCATACCGGAATAACTGATTATTTATTTTGAAACTAATCAAAATATAAGAATTTATCTGTTCAACAGCGTCTAATTTAAAGTTAATATAGACAAAATTTTCTGTGAGTATATTAAATTTTACTAAGCGCTCGCATTCACTCATTTTGCCAAAGTTTTCACAACAAAATATGAATGAAAACTGGGAGAGATTGAAAAACGTTTTCTCATACAATAAGCGAACGGAAACCACAAAACATGATTACTGAAAGGAACGGCTAATTTAAAGTTAATATAGACAAAATTTTCTGTGAGTATATTAAATTTTACTAAGCGCTCGCATTCACTCATTTTGCCAAAGTTTTCACAACAAAATATGAATGAAAACTGGGAGAGATTGAAAAACGTTTTCTCATACAATAAGCGAACGGAAACCACAAAACATGATTACTGAAAGGAACGGCTAATTAGATGTTTTTTCCACGCAGAAAGAAAGGAAACGATATCGGTTTTGCTAGAAGGGCTTTTCCAGTTTTATCTGGGTCTTTTCGTATTTTCTCACATAATATATATCGTTCCTTATACAAAACAATCATGTTTACATGGTATATACGCTCAGTTACCACAAAATGACCTTGACACGTGTCGAAGCACTGCGTAGTTATCGCATTACCTTTTTTTCTCCAAAATAATGGACTCGTCCAAACGTGATTAGAGCTGCTCATCCTACCCCCCCTCCACTCCTATTCACCGATAATGAACTCATCCTAGGTGTGGCGAATACCCTAATAGCAATGATGATCCAACTTCATTTCCTGCTCAGTCTTCGTGGTGATCGGTTGCTCTCTCACTCTCTCTCTGTGTAAGAAATAATCTGATTATCTATTTTGCTTATTTTTCAGTTTCGCAGTTTGCATACAGCTCGCTTCTTTGTTGATATTGATTTTTGAGAATTTTTGACTTTTTCGAAATTTTGGATTTGTCGATAATTTTGAGTTTTTTTTTCGGATTTGAGTGCTGATTCTAGAAAATTTCAATCGTTACATCTCACCGACATTACCTTCAGTTTTCTCTATATATAGTTGTGCTTGCTTTGTTATTATTCGACGATAGTGTGATTTATTTGAGTGTTATATTCATAATGGAGAAATTTTTGATTGTTAAAGACGTGGTCAAGAAAAATTATCGCTTCGGCGTACAGGCTCGTACTTTAGAGTTCAATATAAAACCTATTCCTCAAAACAAGGAACCTGTGGCCTATATCAAGGATGCAGTCACCGACATTGTTTTAAAAGGCACTGAGGGCCTGCATCCAACCGATAAGGTAGGTTTCTCGTTTTGTTCTAAAGATTTCGCGAGGGGACCAGGGTGGATAGCTTTCAAAACTGCTTCAGAGGTATCGGTGGATGATATTCATTTACCAATCGAACTCTTGTGGCCTGAACACCGAGACCTTTTGTCTCAGCGTAACCTCTTGTAGGTTACCTGCTGGCAGAGGAAGAGAGCGCTGCTACAACTCTTTTGACGAAGAGTGCAGCAGGCGGAGAGGAATTATAGTAATCAATAACAAAGACAATTTATGTCTTCCTCGAGCACTTGTTGTAGCTCAGGCATTCGCAGACCCGACATATGATGATGTACGTAGGAATATTAGAAAATTGCAGAATCAGCGTGCTCTGCAGTTAGTTTCTGATGCTGGGGTTTCCGTACCTACGGAGGGATGCGGAATACCAGAGCTACAACAGTTCCAGCAATATCTCTCGTCATATAAAATAACAGTATATCGATATGGGAACAAGGGCCGTAACATCATTTTCAAGGGTGGGAATGAGGGTCTCTCACTGAATTTACTCCATCATGAGGGCCACTATAATGTCATAACCTCACTTACAGCCGCCTTCTGCTGTGAGTTTTATTGTGAGGAATGTCACGTTCCCTATGATCATCGGGAAGCACATCGCTGTGGTGGTTCTTGTTTTTCGTGCCAAGGATCGCCACCATGTTCCAAAAATAGTGTAAAAGTTCCCTGCAACTCTTGTAAAAGATCTTTCCGTGGACATGGCTGTTTTGATAACCATATTAACCCTCCAAAGCCTGAATTAATTATTTTTGGAAATATCAATTTTTTTTAAATAAACAGTACACAAGGACCTCATATATTAAAAAAAATGCAATATTGAGCAAACTCTACACCTAGAAGAGAAGTTTAGAGACGTTGCCATATGGCAACGCTAGGCTTCAAGGGTACAAGTAATATCAACATGAACTTGAATGAAAGTTTATTCGGGAATAGTTCAGAATACAAAACATGTTCTCTGAGAAACCATAGTTACTCGTCTAAAAAGTAACTGAATGAAAAATTTCGAAACATTGTATGCAAAGTCCCACCTTACATTTTTTACAACTTGTTCTGACAATTGAACTGCAACCTTCACCTGCACATCTCCAACGTTTATTATTAGGTACAGCTATCACTATGTGATCCATACGATCATAGCGCACATCGTCCGAAACCCTATTATTAGAAATACTATTCTTGGATAAGGATGTTCGTCCAGGTCCTTTGGGTGGATTTTTGTAACGAGTCAGATATGCGAGTACTAATTCACGTCGAAACTCACGCTTAGTGAGTTTACTTCCTGCTTGTTTATAGATGATCCACGAATTGTGTAGTGCAGCATCCAAGAACCAGGTAAAAATAGACCAGTACCACTTCTTGCCCCTTATGGAGATCCGGTATTGGGCTATATCTTGATCCATCCTGTCTGTTCCACCCATATGTTTATTGTATTCAGTAACTAAGTATGGTCTGGGGATTTGAACAATTTTTTTCTCTGATTGTGAGTATCTTCTGACTTGACTAAGCGGATGAATGCCATGGATAGTAGAAGCCATAGTTACCACAGCATTGTCGTTCCAACGTGCAACCAAGACTCCATTTACAGCACAAATCTTGGATTCATGTGCTCCCCTTATCTTAAATACTGTCTGTAGGTTAATCGAGGAGGTGGTATATTCATTATTCCAAATTTTTTGGGATTTTCTCTCCTCGTTTCTATAAAATAAAAATATGAATATTATTTCAATATACGTGTAGTAAGGACAAATCAGATGATTTGCCCCAAAATGTCACTGCGTTTAAAGAATTTTCCTATCAGAGAGCCTAAAAGAAAAATTCACCAGCTTGTCAGTGACAATTTGTATTGAAAAAATTTTTGGAGAAGGGAAATAAAGGTATATAGAAAAAATATCAAATTTGATATTTTTTCTATATACCTTTATTTCCCTTCTCCAAAAATTTTTTCAATACAAATTGTCACTGACAAGCTGGTGAATTTTTCTTTTAGGCTCTCTGATAGGAAAATTCTTTAAACGCAGTGACATTTTGGGGCAAATCATCTGATTTGTCCTTACTACACGTATATTGAAATAATATTCATATTTTTATTTTATAGAAACGAGGAGAGAAAATCCCAAAAAATTTGGAATAATGAATCCCCTTATCTTCTTCTTAGTTAGCTTTTTGTCAGTTATAGTGCAAGATTTGGGCAATCGGTTTTCTCTCATCGTTCCTGTTGCTCCATAACCTCGTTCTCTGAGATGGGTGAGTAAAGGAAATCCAGTGAAAAGATTATCGAAATAGATATTGTGCCGATATGTCTGGTTCGGTAATTCGTCTAACATTTTCACTAATGGAGCTGCACATGCTCCGTATTGAGCGCTATAAAGTTCATTTTTATCTGGGCTACTTCCTTGATAGACCTCCATATTCACCAAGTAGCCAAAATCAGTATTGAGGCACCATACCTTATACCCAAATCGAATTGGTTTTCCTTTTATGTACTGTTTACAAGAATGACGGCCATAATATTTCACCATTGCTTCATCATAATTCAAATGTTCAACAGGTACAAAATACTTCATGAAATTCACTTTCAACATGTCAATAAATGGTCGAAGTTTACACATTTTATCTTTCTTATCAAGATTGGTATTATCTGCGCAGTGTAAAAATCTCATTATCTGTATAAATCTATCTCTGCGCATAGCCTCAGACACTAATTCATTGTGCATGTCGTTACCCGTATCCCAATAGAACCTTTTTCCTGGTAAAACAACATAACCAGTAAGAAAAAGAATGCCAATGAAACACCTCATCTCATATGTAGTTATATTCGGAGGCGGGCAATTTATAAATCCAGCATATTTATTTGATTCTTCAACAAGGAGATTTATGATAGCATCATCCAGAAACATTTCGAAAACTTCAACAACAGTCTTGTTTTGATACTGGGAATAGTTTGGTTTCGATTGCCCAGGTTTATTTGTAACTAGGTCTCCATCAATCCATTTGAAATTGAGTTTGGGTCTCTTGTGGCGTGTTTGAACCTCTTCATCTTCCATATTGTACAAAGGTTCTCCAGATATCCTTTGATTATTTTCCAGAACAACTTCTGCTGATGCTGATAACTGATTTCTACCTAAATTGTCTACTAAACCACCTTCATCTTCATCGGCAGAGTCCTCATCAGTAAGATCTGCAGCATCTGGGGGAGTGATGAATATTTCCCTAACGCCTGGTGCAGCAAAATCATCATCATTTTCCTCTAACATAGCTAGGGCTTGCTGAAGATCGAATCCTTGTCTGAAAAAAATATTGGGTTGTGAAAGCAGTTGAGGAACCTATCGTTGCCATACGGCAACAGCTAAACAAAAATACGTAAAATTCAAAATATGCATTTGTTTTCAAATCCATGTATATGACACGTTGGCTGAACCTTCTGGTAGCCAACTATAACGATAAGAGTATTGAATCATTCTATTTGGAAAAAATATTACACTTACGCCCATTGTATGTCCATTTTTCGACGAAAACAATGTACACGGTAAGAAATACACTTGCTAACTGAATAATAGTTCGACTGAAATGAGATGTAAACATACAAATCACTCAACTAGTATCCCTACTACTATTTTGTGACATCGGAAACCAGTAGTACAATGCTGCGTATTTTTGGTTGCCGCATTAAAGAGTCCAAAAAATTGTTGCCATATGGCAACGATAGGTTTCTGAGGGTTAAGAACGGCGTTTGTAGTGAGATTAAACGTTGTGAGGAATGTTTCAAAATTGTCCCCACCAATAGAACTCACACCTGCGGAGAGATCTATTGCAAGATTTGCAACAAACACCAACCTTCTGAACATTTATGCTATATTCAGCCCGACACGAAAGTACCCAAGACTGATGATCTCTTGTTTGTCTTCTATGATCTGGAGACTCGTCAGGAGAGGGTACAAGCCGACGGATCTCTTCTTCATGAGCCCAATCTGTGTGTCTTTCGTCAATGCTGTGACGTTTGCATCGATACTACACAGCAGATTTGTTCGAAATGCGGGGTTCGTTTACAAATTCTCAAATGTAACGACCCCATATCTCCATTTGTTCATCATGTATTGACAATAAGGAAGAAATTCAAAAATGTCATTGTTATTGCTCACAACGGCGGAAAATTCGATCATGCTTTCATTTTGAATTATATCTTAACCAAAACGTCCCTAAAACCTGATCTTATAATGAGAGGTACACAATTGATTTCCATGACTGTTGGAAATGTCAAGTTCTTGGACTCTCTCAATTACTTCCCAATGGCCCTGGCAAAACTGCCTAAATCTTTCGGATTCTCTGAATTGAAGAAGGGATATTTCCCTCACCTTTTCAATCGTATAGAGAATCAAAATTACAAGGGCCCTATCCCAGCTCTACAGTTCTACACCCCTGACAATCTCACTTCAGATGCTCGCGCATCTCTCATAAAATGGCATGCTGAAAGAGTCGATGAAAACTATGTTTTCGATTTCTCTCGAGAAATCATAGATTATTGCATTTCTGATGTGGATATTCTGACCAAGGCCTGTTTGAAATTTCGACAGCTCATGTTGTCTGAAACTAATGTATGTCCGTTCACTGAAGCAGTAACGATCGCTTCGACATGCAATAAGGTTTTCCGTAGGAATTTTCTCAAACCAAACACCATAGGTATTATTCCCAAGGGTGGTTACAGACATCGTGATAATCAATCTGTGATAGCCATCCAGTGGTTACTTTGGGAGGAGAAACTACGGGATATAAAAATCCAACAGGCCTGCCGATCTTCAGAGGCCCATATCGGTAATCTCAAAGTTGATGGCTATTCGGCGGAAACAAAACAAGTTTTCGAGTTTCAAGGCTGTTTCTATCACGGTTGTCCCCGCTGCTATATTGATCAGAGAGATATCCCTCTCAGAAACTGTCCTTCCGAAACTATGAACCATCGTTATGACACGACCATTGCCAAAATCAATAAAATCAAATCCTTAGGGTATAGGGTTATTGAAAAATGGGAGTGTGATTTTCGCAGGGAACTTTCCAGCGGTGACGAACTTTGCAACTTTGTCACCAATCATCCCCTGCTTAGAAATCTACCCCTTGACCCTCGAGATGCTTTCTATGGTGGCCGAACGGGAAACATTGTCGAATATTACAAGGCCGGGGATGGTGAACAAATTAAATACGTTGACGTTTGTTCGCTCTACCCATGGGTGTGTAAATATGGCAAATTTCCTGTGGGTCATCCGAAAGTACTCGTTGGTGAGGAGGCTTCTACTGTGTCACTTTCCTCTATCTCTGGACTCGTTAAATGTGCGATTCTCCCACCTCAAGATCTTTTTCATCCTGTTTTACCACAGAAAATGAACAACAAGTTGATGTTTGTTCTTTGTCGTGTATGTGGTGAAAACTATTATACTAGTAGTTGTCATCACACTGATGAAGAACGAACATTAACAGGAACATGGACTGTTGAAGAGATATTAAAAGCCCTTGAGGTGGGCTATCGAATTATCGAGATCGAAGAGATTTGGTCTTATGATACTGTGCAATTTGGTGAGGACGTTTCTGGTCTATTCACAGACATGATGAATAAATTCATCAAGGTGAAACAGGAGTCATCAGATTGGCCAAAGCATTGTAAGACCAAAGAGGAAAAAGAAAGGTATATTGATGAGTTTTTACAACGGGAGGATGTTTTGCTGGAATTTTCTAAAATCACCGATTATCCCGGCTTGAGAGCACTGGCCAAGCTTATGCTGAATTCCTTCTGGGGTAAGTTTGGTCAGCGTGAAAACCAACCGAAAACTTCAATCATCAATCAGCCCTCGGAATTCTTTTCTATGATGAGGGATCCTTCCCTTATTGTCAATACAGTACTCCCGATAAACGAGGATACCCTCATTGTTAATTGGGAGTATAAGGAGGAGAGCTATGACACTCTTTCCACAGTCAATATTGTAATTGCTGCATATGTAACAGCCTTAGCTCGGTTGAAACTTTACAGCTATTTACAGCAGCTTGGGGAGAGGGTGTTATACTATGACACGGACTCTGTTATCTATGTTTCCAAGCCAGAGGAATTTGACATTCCTACTGGTCAATTTATTGGTGATATGACCGACGAAATGGAATGTTACGGTCCTGGTTCCCATATTACAGAGTTTGTATCTGGTGGCCCGAAAAATTATGCTTACAAGCTATGGTCAACCAAGGAACAAGAGTTCAAAGTTGTTTGTAAAGTTAAAGGCCTCTCCCTTAACTATGCTGCTTCACAGCTTGTTAACTTTGAATCAATTAGAGATATGATTCTGAACCCTGGCCCCCCTGTCGAAATTTTGAGCAAACAGTTCCGTCGAACCAAGGAACATGTGGTCATCACAGTTGATGTAACCAAAAAGTACAAGCCTGTAAGTTTGAAGCGGAAATTTCTCGAAGATCACACTTCTGTACCTTACGGTTTCAAAAAGCGGAAATCATTATAATATTTCAAATCACAGCATCGTCATTCTTTCTTATTTATCAGACAGTGGTAAACAAATTGCGATTGAAGTTTTTTATCAGCGTTCTGTGTAAAATTCGATTAAAAATATCCGGCACAAAGCTCGAGAGAGAGAGAAAGTAAAAGCAATCGTTATCACGACCGGATCTATACAATGAATTTTTTGATCAAATCAGCCGTTTTCACGGCTACTTTAAAAATTTGAGGTGAATAGTTCAATGAACGAAGAAAAAAAAAAGGCCCTAACCATGTAGCGAACTAATGAAGTGTTTTTATTAAGTTAAGAATTGATCTTCGTGCAGCTACAAATAGAACAAACAAAACTGCTCTGATTTTATATTTCAACAGTCACCTGTTCTACTGAAAAAAAAACAATGGGCATTATCTGGCAAATTAATGAAGTGTTTCTATTGATTTAGAAATCGATCTTCGTGCAGCTAGATATAGAACAAACAAAAACTGCTCTGATTTCATATATCAACAGTCATCTGTTCTATAATGAATTATTCACCTCCAATCTTTAGAGTGTATGTGGTTTTTGTATAGGCTTAAAGGGGAATGCTTTTATCCACATTCAGAACAAAGAAAAAAAGCAAAACGCGCCAAAAGGCTTTTACCCCGAGGGTGGTGTGGAAACAAAGCTATTCATACTATGTTTCAGGACTTATACGAACTGGTTAATATCAATGTATGACTTCAGTATTTCGGCAGCTCTCCAACAGTACAGACGTAATCAGCAATGCCAAACTGTGCCTGGGGTAGACCATGCAATTGCAGTGACTGCAAACCTAGTTTCTGCTCTTTCTGCCCCAAAGAGGGGGTTCGTCATGTGATCGAAGACTACACCACTGATAGAAAAGGGATAGGCGCCTACATTTTCACAGCATGGTGTGAAGATTGTTTCAAGAAAAAAATATGAAATGATATAGATTGTGATTATCTCATTTGTCAATAAAATATTTGATAGGTATCCACATCTTTTATTGACCCCATTACACCCATTACTTTACTAAAATATGTAGGCAGTTCAGATCAAAATCAAGACATAAAATAGAAAGTTCCAAAATAAATGCATCTTTGAGAAAATCTTCACATTATGTATACTTTATAGAACTTTTTTCTATGGACTCTCTATATATTTGCCAAACCCAGACAACTGATAACATCCAGTATACTAATTTAAAAACGAAAAACATTTTCTGAATGACTATATTTTTCAAACCTAGATAACCAAAAGCACCCTGTATATACCATCAACTACATGGACATTTCGAATGAAAAATAAAATCCCAACTTATTTTATTAGCTGAAATCTAGCATAATATGAAAGAAAGAAAGACCTAATGTTTTACGAAACACCCTGTATTCAAATAAAATTCAATTTCTGTTATTAGCTGAGAATCAGGCAAAATATTAAACTGAAAAATCTCAATGTTGCACGAAACACTCAGTATTTAAATAAAATTCTATTTCAGAGTTGAACTTTTTTCGTAGGCTAAATTATACCGAAATATAAAACTGAAAATCCAAATGTTTTACGAAACACCATGTATTTGAATAAAATCCTTATTCAGATTTTTATACTTTTTTCGTTAGCTGAAATCTAGAAAAATATAAAAAATCCTAATATTTTATGACACACCCTGTATTTGAATAAAATTCAATTTCCGTTGTTAGCTGAAAATCTAGCAAAATATTGAACTGAACAAATCTCAATGTTTCACGAAACCCTGTATTTGAATAGAATTCTATTTCAGATTTATACTTGCTTCGTCAACTGAAATCTAACAAGATATAAAAAATCCTATAATGTTCTACGGAATACCTTGTATTTGAATAAAATTCAATTTCTGTTATTAGAGAGGAATTTTAGAGAATATAAAAAATAAATTCCAAATGTTTCACGAAAACGCCCTGTACATCAAGTTATTATTATACACAGTTTTCAAAATGTTTCGCTTATTATTGTTGATGTAAACTGTTCTCTTGTTGTCCCCAAAATTCAAGGTAAGTATTTTAAAAAAGTGCCCAACTCAGTTCAATTTGATAATTTTTCTCAGGCATGTACCTTAGCACAATAATTTTTAAGAATCAAATGAAATCGTTGCTAAGAAACAATGGGTTTAAATAACTATAGTTTTTCGTGTCTATTCAAATAATACCGAACTATCCAAGACTGACGCCTTTTTCGGTTGATAAGCAGAAAACTAAGCAACTTACCAATTTCATTGAAAAACAGCTATATCCAGAAATGAACGAGTAGCATCCATCTATACAGTGAGGGCTGCTCCATTATCTAGTTTCCCATACACACAAACACACAAACGGCACAAATTTTGGCAAAACACACTAGAACATATGTCCTACACGAATGAAATAATACTCTTATGATAGAAAGAAATATTGTTATTCGAACTTTAATCACACAGGAAATAATTATGATGATAGCGAGAAACAGGAAATCGTAATCTCAGGCTGTTTCAGTCACCTATAATGAATTATTAAATATTCGAATACTTTTCCTTCTAATCTTCTACGAACTGTAAATGCCAATGTTATACAGGGTGGCTCGAAAAGAAATTCCTTTTTTCAGTGGGGCACTATATGTATAATATTCCTAAGTGTTGATTATCCCTGCCAATATTAACATGTCAACATGACATAGAGGTCTTGATCATTCAGTGGCACTATATTATTATATATGTTATACGAGTTAAAACACACCATAGAAAGAATAAATAAATTTGCTATACCGAATGTCTGAAATGGAACATAACCTCAAAGAGCTTTGTCTAGTATTGATGTATGATAGCGTTTTTGGTCATCTGTCAAATGTCAAACGTCAGGCCATGAGTGCCCTATGTGAGCTTGTATTGCTATTATTGCTGTATATCAAACGGATACTCTATCATACGTATGTTTTGCTGAGTGTACCTGTGAGACGCCATATTTCTTATCGCTATTGCTAACTCAAACATCCAGTATATTAAATTATTAGGTAGCGGTACTTGCAGGTCATCTAGTCACGTCGTGTCATCAATCCTTTGTTAACTGTCAAATGTCTTATGTAATACGTCAGCTGTCTAATCCCGCAAAAGTGGGTGAGACGTCCAGTATATTTTTTTCTTTAATTGCTATCCAACTCAAACGCCCTGTATATATCATGTTATAGCGGGTAGCCTTTATATGTAGGTCGGAGAGGTATAACGCCTTTTTGGGTTCACCCTATATTTTTTTTTCCCAACTATCACCCAACTCAAACACCCTGTATATAACCGTTGTTAAGTGAAAAATGGAATAAAATGCGCACCGTTATCTCTGGAACGGATCTCTCGCTTTGCTCACCGATGATGACGACCCGTTCGCTAGGCCGCGAGTAGCTAGCCGAGTCAGGCCGGCCTGTGATTGGTCGGCCGAGTCACGTGGTTTGGAGAAAAGTGGAGGGGAGGGGCTGGACTATAATCCGGCGACTCCTACTATTACGATATTCCCTTTCCCCTTCCCTGTTATATTTATCATAATATGTTACAAAATAAGGAATGTGTTCCACAAATGGTAACAATTCAATGCTCTCTATAGCTGATGCCATTCATTTTTCACCTTGCAACGCCTTTAATAATTTTGATAGCATTTTCAGGCATCCTTCAAATACTATCAAATTGAACTCTCCAATTCTATAGTTCTTCTTTGATGTGCAATAGCAATAATTTCTATCACGAAATGGTTTCAAATGATGTCCATGCAATAGGCTTCTCAGAATCGAGAAAATGGTGGTTTCCTAAAATATGTAGGTACTCAAAAAATCTATCAGAATATCGTCACTGTAGTGATTCGCGACGAATTTTCAACCATATTGCATAATTGTCAATTAATTTCTCAATTAGCGGGAAAGGTAATGGTGACCTGGAGATGAGACCAACAACTAATTTTAGGTTTCCACGAATTGTTTTAACGCAGCTGTCTTGTAAATTCATAATACTGCAGTGAAATAATGAATGAAAAAAAAATTAAAAACAAAAGGTCAGTTCGAACTGAAATGTCTCAAGGAGGAGGTATATCAAAACGAAATTTCTATGAGTTATCTCTCATCGTCATGTGAATTTCGGATATTTCTAAGGAGTAAACCTTGTGGGCGTGAGATCAAATTGTGTGATGGGTTACATTCTACTTTTTCCATGTTTTGAACAATTCACATAATCTTCGTATATTAAACCATTATGATTTTATATTTTTATTCCAAAATTCTCCATTCCATTAGTTGAGCGTTCTTTAATCAGTCCTTTTCTTTCCGAACGATCCCTTTCCTCTCAATGTCCTCATCTTCTTCTAATTCATAGCTGTACATCTTAGAGCGTTGTCCAGCAAAATGAGATATGATCCTACTGTTAGCTTCGTCTTCCAACAAACTCAATACCTCCTTATTTGCCTGAGGAATCCCATGAATGATATCTGGAGCGATCATTTCTTCACATACATCATCACATGCAATTTAATAAATGCAACTGTTACTTTCGGTGACATAAGTTTACAATGTTCTGCTCCGATCATTGATAGCATAAAATTATAATGGAAACCAATATTCGATTGATCTCGAATGGTCATACTAATGTATAAGGGTTTGTTGAATAGAAGCTCAGACTTTCTCAATTCTATAACCATGAGGCTGTTATCAGAAACTGTTCGATTGTGAAATTTGGGACTGGCAATAAAATTTCAAGCACCATAACGGCCTTTATATTTTTAAAGTGATTTTACGTCGCCATAATAACGGATATTTTTCCATGGTATTTCTTAACACCACAAATCTTTCCCAAAGTCACTTGTAGCTGAAGTCCAAAATCGTGGATTTGACTCTATGTAGGACGCTAGCCACGGCATTTGCTTACATTTCAAGACCATGAATTCTTGTGAGTTTCAATCCATGTACGAAAACCTCCTTCAATTTTTTGGTGTTCAGGGTGTAACATTTTTTGTTGTGAAGGAAGGGAATTCGTTGGAGTGCGATGTTCTGGACTGAATGGAAAGTTTCCATGGCAGTAATGTCACCTCTCTAGATACTTTATATCTACTTGGAAAATATAGCCTTCATCAGCTTCATCAGCAATTTGGGTGACACTTTATAGGAGAGTGGTTCACTCATAGCTCCACCATACAAATTATTTACGTCAAGGTGGAATGAATCATTGGAATCATAAGTGTTCTGTTATTTAATGTTTGCCTCGCAATATTTATTGCAGCAAATTGACATCCCAATTTGCCCTTCATTTACTTGAGCATACAATCTCACGTATACCCAGGCATGGTATGATCCCAGGCTAGGTCGAGGAAGTATGTTTCCGATGATGATTCTGGAGACTTCTCTATAATATCGGCAACAAGACGGTTCGCATGAACAATAAGTCGCTATCTTCTTCTAGCGCTTTAGATTGGAAAGCCTCCTGAATGTTTCGAGAGTGAGCGTACTCATCATCAGAAATATTAATGTCATTCACTCGATTGTGAAAATTTTTAATGGAAGTTAACCTGGTAATATTAAATTTTTTTGTACTATCAATATAGTCATAGGGAGAACACCTTCATTTGTGAGCGATTTGAATTTGCTCTCTGTAGCGCTGTTAAATTATTTCCTCAAGAATTTTCAAATCCTTGATGCTTATACTCTATGTTTACTGGGATCATCATATCCTGAGAAGTTATGGAATGCTATCGGTACAACGAAGAGTTTCCTGAATTTCAGGTTGCTTGGATGCGAGACCTTTGAATTTTTCAGAAAAATTGAAATGGTCGCGTACGACAATAATCCGTTCGCAAGTATAACAAACATGAGTTGCCACTTTCGGTGCCAGGCTTCACTATCATTGGAACAATATGTCTTATTCTCGATTGAACATATTTGGCAACGTCCGACATTACTTTTGCTAATCAATCCTTGCAATCCTCACCTCGATTGCCTCTATGAAATTTGAATGATTCATCCTAGGATCATTTCGAATAATACCCAGCACTGTAGGTCTCAAGATATTTGATATTCCTGAATATATTTGAATTAAATTTTTCTTAATGTGATTCAAAATCAGAATGGATTATGAATTGACAAGGTTGTTCTCATGCGTGATTCCTTGATTTGACGAGATTAAAATTTCTGAAATGAATATTGTCTTCATTGATTATGTCGCATGAATTTGCCATTGCGAATATATTCTTCAAACATTTGCTCGTTGACTTGGTTGGATATCAGATCTGAAAAGCCCTTTATTCAACACAAGTAAAATATCTTCATCATGAAGGGAAGGAGCCTCATAATCATTAAATTTTTCATAATGTTCAACTTGATTTGATAATAGACTAACATGCCTATTTAATTTATGCTTGGTTAATCTGGTGACTCGTTACCGCCGATACAACGAGGCCTGTACGCTCGTTACCGCCGACACATCGCCATTGTATCGACGGTAACGGGTGAGTACCACTGTATGAAATTCTTATTCTATGTACAGGGTGTCCTTAAAAGGTCTTTACAAAAAGCTACCACATATTCTTCAGACCAAAACAATTCGATACAAGCAAACTTACCTCAGTAAAAAGTTGCTTAGTTTGGGCGCTAGACGGCTCTGAAGTTGAAATTTTCAAATCGATTTTGCTTCATAACTTTTGAACGGCTCAAGAGATTTTTTTCAAATTTGGTACGTTGGCATAGACTCATCGGGCAATGAAACTCATATCATTAAAAAATCCTTGAATAACAGTACCTTGAATGTGTACTACCAGAACACAAGAGGTCTGAGGACTAAAACACTGTTTTACCACTAACCAAACCGATTTTTTAACGCCTCGACACGTGTTTCGCTAACTATGTTAGCATCTTCAGGAGAAGATTAAAACAGTTTTAATCTTCTCCTGAAGATGCTAACATAGTTAGCGAAACACGTGTCGAGGCGTTAAAAAATCGGTTTGGTTAGTGGTAAAACAGTGTAGTGTAGAGTTGTTTTACACTAATATTCTGTCAGAAGACTATGATATAATCACAATTACAGAATCGTGGTTGACGGATGGTATATGTAACGCTGAGCTGGTAAATGAGAGGTATACAGTCTTAAAAAAGGATCGAGATACAACTACTGTACGTGGAGGAGGTGTGTTGTTAGCTATCAAGAAGGATCTCAAGTTTGAGGTCCTTAAAAACGTTTCGAAACTAGAATGTCTAATAGTCAAAATTAAAGTTAAGAACCAGGTAATTATTCTATCAGTGGTGTATTTTCCACCCAACAGCCCAGTGACAGACTATACCAATTTTCACGATATGTTTGAATCATTTAATAGCATCGATACTAAGATCTTTATTGTAGGTGACTTCAACTTGCCTGATTTTGAAAATAGTATTTCTGAAAAAAGTAAATTATTGATCGATTTTTGTACACTCAGTGACTTAGCACAATATAATGAAATAGAAAATTTTATGGCTAGAAAACTTGATCTTGTCTTGGCCAACTTTCCTGTGGAGGTTGAAAGAGATGAAAATCCACTTGTAAACGAGGACAACTATCACCCTTCTTTAATAATAAATCTGCCACTTCCACATGAGGATGAACCTGACAATAAAATACAGTCCAATTTTGTCTACGATTATTGTAAAGGTGATTTTAAACTTCTTTATGAAATGATCAAAGGGAAGGATTGGTCTTTCCTTGAAAACATAACTGATGTTGATTCTTGTTTAGATGCCTTTTATGAGCAGATTTATTCTTGTATTGACCAATGTGTTCCTAAGAAAGCAATTAATCCATCAAGAAAGAGGCGTAAATTCCCGGGTTGGTTTTCGCATGACTTAATCAATCGAATTAAAAAGAAAAATTGTATCCATGCTCAGATTGAGAGGAAAAAAGCCAAGGATGACCGGGTTACCCAATATAATGAACTTCGAAAAAGTATTAAAATTCAAACCAAACTTGAATACAGCCAGTACAAGAATGAAATTGAGCGCAATATACATGATGATCCACAAAGTTTCTGGAACTTTTTCAGGTTTAAAAGCACAACAGGTATTCCAAAAATCATGCAACTTAATGGTTCTGAATTATGTGACTCCAAGGATATCGCTGAAGGATTTGCAAGTTTCTTCAAGTCTGTTTTTGCTCCCTCCTCCTTAGGAGGTATCAATGACTATAGCTGCCAGTTTGGCAATATAAATTTAAAAGAAGTTAACGCGGACACAGTAATAAGCTGCATCAAGAAACTGAAGCCAAAAAAATCCACAGGTCCAGATAACATACCCTCTTGTTTATATACAGGGGCTGCGCTGAGATTCTTGCCAAGCCAATTGCTCACTTATTCAATTTATCTATTAAAAACAATTATTTTCCTGAAAAGCTCAAATCATCTGTCATAAGCCCTATCTTTAAAGGTGGATGTGAGAATGATATAACACACTATAGGCCTATCTGCATCTTAAATTCCTTAGCAAAAATATTTGAAATTATACTATATGAAGATCTCTTGAATAATGTAAGGGACAAGATTGTAGATCAGCAACATGGTTTTACTGCTGGTAAGTCCACGGTTTCTAACCTGTGTGACTTTACAAATCATGCTTTTGATGCCATCAATAATCAGTGTCAACTGGACACTATATACACAGACTGTGCGAAGGCTTTTGATCTTGTTGACCATAGAATTCTTATCAAACGACTTAGCGATCTAGGTTTTTCAAAGGAGGCATGTGGATTTTTTTCAATGTATCTCTCTGATCGTTCACACCAAGTCAAAGTTGGGAATGCCTACTCTGAATCTTTCTTTCCAACCTCTGGAGTGCCGCAGGGGAGTACTGTTGGCCCCCTTCTCTTTATTATTTTTATCAATACCCTACCTGAGTGCATACAATATTCATCTGGACTCATCTTTGCCGACGATTTCAAAATTTTCAAGCAAATTTCTACACATTCAGACTGCCTCCTACTACAAGAGGATCTCAACGCGGTATCTAACTGGTTCGTACAAAACAAAATGCGCCTTAACACGGATAAATGCTTCACGGTGACGTACTCCAGAAAATCAATTTCACATAACTTCGACTATGTTATGAATGACAATATTTTACAGACAGTATTTAATATTTTACAACGTCGACAATAAATTAAAGACCTCGGGGTCTATATGCAGAGCAATTTAAAATTCACAACGCATTATGACTTTATTGTTAATAAAGCATATAAAAAACTGGGCTTTATTATACGCAATTCCAGAAACTTTGAGAGCATCAGCACACTAATCAAACTCTATAACGCCCTAGTGAGGCCACACCTCGAATATGCAGCAATAATATGGTCACCCATGGCTTACTGTCACAAGGAACGTATAGAACGTATTCAAAAAAAATTTCTACGCTTTATATATGTTAAAGAAAACGATATTTACCCCTACCACGTTTCTTATCAAAGCATGCTGGACTCGTATGAATTTCAAAAACTCTGTGATAGAAGGAAACAACAATCTGTGATATTTATATACTATATAATTAACAATATTAAATACCACAAATGTGCATTGATCAATTCTATAAAACTAGTTGTTCCAAAAATTAAGCTAAGACCTAAATGGGACAAATTATTTAGTATTAAGTACCCATTAGATAATCCTCTAAGCCAAATGCTGATG
Source organism: Phaedon cochleariae (assembly GCA_918026855.4). Classification (NCBI taxonomy): domain Eukaryota; kingdom Metazoa; phylum Arthropoda; class Insecta; order Coleoptera; family Chrysomelidae; genus Phaedon; species Phaedon cochleariae. The sequence continues at coordinate 10,231,920 of OU896723.1, forward strand.
CTCTGTAATGAGCTCTTCAAGGATACGGGTGTTGACTTCTTCAACACAAATGTGGAAGCATTGAAGACACTAACAATGTAACTTTGTAAATGTAACTTTAGTGAATGTTTGTAATTTATGACTATCATCTCTGTACATTTTTATATTGTGATACCATTTGTAAGTGTGAATTTCTTTCATTTCTTAGTAACTTTTTGAATACTTATGCTAGTTTTAAGGTACTTTTGTAATGTCTTGCACTTTAATTACTCTACAGTGTTTTGTGAGACTTTAAATTAAATAAACAAATAAACAAATAATCATAATCCATTCCATGGACGTAGAACTTGATTTTTTCAGAAAATAAACATCTAAAACTCCTACGCCAATGGAAAAAAATTAGTTTCAATATGAAATCTAAATTATTCAACTCATTCACTACAAAAAAGGTACTCTTGACAAAAGTCGATTCCTCTCATGGTTTCGACAAAATTTTAATTTTAGTGATTTAGAGCATAATTAATAATAAAACGATTAACAGATATTTCATAAAAATTGTTCAAAATGTTCACCATTTTCACGTATACAAAGATTTATACGACGCAAAAAGTTGAAATGTACTCTTTGCATAACTTCTTCATCGCCTGTAAGATTATTCGTCGCCTGTTGGATACGTTGCCATAATTGTTCTACAGTATTCACAGGGGTCTTGTAAACCGTAGACTTGAGATAACCCCATACAAAATAATCCATCGGTGTTAAGTCTGGAGAACGTGGTGGCCAATTCACGGGTGCATCATTACCTCTACCTATCCATCTGTCTGGGTACTGTTGGTTTAAAAAATTCCTAACATCCACCGAAAAATGTGGTGGAGCTCCATCGTGCATAAACCACAGATCTACCCGATGTTGGAGTGGTAAATCTTCCAACAAATTTGGCAACGTATTTCGTAGATGTTGTAAATACATGTCTCCTGTTAATCTTTGTGGAAGTATGACAGGACCAATTATAAAATTTCCTATTATTCCAGCCAAAACGTTGATTTTGAATTCGTGTTGAAAATGGTTTATTTTAATGAAATGAGGATTTTCAATTGCATAAACGTGTTCATTATGAAAATTAGTTATTCCTCTTCTCGTGAAACAGGCTTCATCAGTGAACAAAATATTCTTTCCAAAGTTCAGATTCATTTCTCTTTGCTAATTAATGAACCTACAAAACATCAGACGACTTTGTGAATCATGGATTAATAAATCTTGAACTGGCGTCAGTGGTATGGGTATAATAATTGTTCTCTTAGTACTTCATGAACGGCATTCCTAGAAACTTCTAGTTCATTACTTATCCGTCTAGTACTCAATTCTGGATTTTCTTCAATACGGTCTAAAATTTCTACTTCGACTTCGGGAATCCTTACATAACGCTGTCTTCCATAATCACCAGTTCTAGGAGCAAAATGACCGGTCTCCCGAAGACGTCTCTCAACTGCAGCAAAGGTTGGGTGGCTTGGTACGCGACGATTTGGAAACCTTGCCGAATACACCCTCACACTCTCTCGATCATTTCCTTGACAATATCCGAATACCAATAACATATCGGTGTATTCTTCATTGGTGTATTGTACGGCCATGATAAATCAGAAAAGTCCGATATCAACAATCAACGTCAATAAAACTCGACAAATCAACACAGATGAAACTATGGAAACCAAGAATGTGAATATCACTGTTTTCGAGCAGATAATAATAGTCTTCAGAAAAAAAAACCAGTGCTTCTTATTTTCAATAAAAATAACCTATGCAAAAAGTACATCTCAACTTTTTGCGTTGTATAAATCTTTGTATACGTGAAAATGGTGAACATTTTGAACAATTTTTATGAAATATCTGTTAATCGTTTTATTATTGATTATGCTCTTAATCACTGAAATTAAAATTTTGTCGAAACCATTCGACCATTTGTCAAGAGTACCTTTTTTGTAGTGAATGAGTTGAACAATCTAGATTTCATACTGAAACTAACTTTTTCCATTGGCGTAGGAGTTTTAGATGTTTATTTACTGAAAAAAGCAAGTTCTACGCCCATGGAATGATATTCATGATGATTAGGATTTCAACTTTTTGCGTCGTATAAATCTTTGTTCACGCGAAAATAGTGAACATTTTGGAAAACTTCCATGCAATATCTATCAATCGTTTTATTATTTGAATATGCGCGAAATCACTAAAACTTAAATATTGTCGAAACCATCAGAGTAATCGAATTTTATCAAGAGTACCTTTTTTGTAGTGAATGATTTGGGCTATCTATATGTCATACTGAAACTGATTTTTTTTCATTGGCGTAGAAGTTTTAGATGTTTATTTCATGAAAAAATCAAGTTCTACGCCCATGGAATGATATTCATTATGATTATGATATGAGTTTCATTGCCTGATGAGTCTATGCCAACGTACCAAATTTAAAAAAAATCTCATGGGCCGTTCCAAAGTTATGAAGCAAAATCGATTTGAAAATTTCAACTTCAGAGCCGTCTAGCGCCCAAACTAAGCAACTTTTTACTGAGGTAAGTTTGCTTGTATCGAATTGTTTTGGTCTGAAGAATATGTGGTAGCTTTTTGTAAAGACCTTTTAAGGACACCCTGTATAATTATGTTCAACTCCCAACCATAAACATTGACTGAAATATCATTCAGTTTGTCAAATTTCACAATCACAATTCTCTACACCCAAAATGCCATTATGTATTACAATATTTGTTATCAATCATTTCCACATCATCAGATGTTCGAACGGAATCGCCACAAAATGTGAAATTAATGAATATTCAGCATAAATAAGATACCCAAAATTACCATCTTTTTCTAAATCGAATGATTTGAAAGAGTCTGCCAGAAAGTTTATGATTTTCTCATAATTCAACTGCCTGTTCGGATGAAGAACCTCTTTCGTTCATCAATTCTCGTTCGAATTTTCCTCTCCTCTAAATATAAGGAAACATCTGCCTATTGTGTACTCGTCAATGTAGGGCAAATATTTACTCGTCACTCTATTCGGTAGGAAGATCAATTACTCGTCCAGATCCAGCAGCCTTTCCGAATGTGCTATCCACCATTTTTGTCGCTTTGATGGGATGTGACTTTCCAACCGTCAGATCCGTCAACTTTTTGATCGTGTTTTTGGTCCCTGGAAAGCTTGGTTAAACTTGCTAAGATCCATCTGAGGAGAAGAATGAGATTATATAGCATCTTTTTCATTTTGAAATTTGAAAATGACATAACAGAAGGCCTAAAATACCAACTGAACAGTGGGAGTATTTTCTATAACACAAAATGGATTGCAGAAATTATTTGCGAAAACTCACAATGGAATGAAGAATTCAATAATTTGATACGCAGAATTGTGGAATTCCTGCTGAAAACTCGAAATGAGATTGTGGAATTGATGACAAAAGGTCTTTATTATTGCGGAGAATTCACGATGGAATGAGATAGTCAATAACTAAAAACTCAGAATCAAGAATCCATCCCCAATACTCGAAATAAATACAAAGAAGTCTATCATATTAGCAAAAACAGAAAATGGAATGAAAAAAAGCATCTCTATACGTCGAACTGAGAACACACATGGATGCTCGGAGGAATATTATTATAAAAATATATAGTATACGTAGGGTCTAGGGTACAATGAGGTACTTATTACTATTTTCGGCATCATGAAAATCAAACGTGCTACAAATGCAGGCTGTGACACGAAGTGTATTTTTTGGCTGCTTTCACTGATGCTCAACTGAATGCTGCTGATTTGATGAAACTAATGGAATAAATGACGAAAGGACGATAAAATTCACAAGAACTCACAATGGAATGAAAAAGGCTTCAATTATAAACGCAGAATCGTGATATTGTTTTCAGAACTTGAGAAGAATGCCCAGAGGTCTGTTATATAAGCAAAAACGACTGAAATGGAATAAAATGAGCTGATCAAATACGCTGAATTGAAAATACAAATGGGAACTCGGAGAGAAATTGTCAAAAAGGCCTGCAGTCAATATATTATAAAATCCCAACACCATATTGCCCGAAAGTCAAAAGGTTTTAGGCATATGTTAATTTCAACTTCTTTTCCTTAAATGAAAGCTAAGGAACCATGTCCTATATTTTCAGCCATCAATTGAATAACACCCTGTATGCACGACAAAATATAATCTTGAAATGAGTGAACAAAATTTGTTTCAGATCGAATTAGAAGGTTGATACAATGACATGTAAATATGTCTTGCAGGAACTTGTACATATGTATGAATTGTTCCTAAACCCAGATAGCACAATGTCATTGATAGAAAGTCCATGGGATATTCTTAGGGAATATTTGAATAATCTCAAAATATTCTCACAATGTGAAACACATATTCTATGGACGTTTCATGAACATTAGGAATGAATTGTCTCAAATATTCTCAAATATTCCACGTATATGGAACAAAAAAGGAGAATGGTAGAGATCTGAATCTAGTATCTTGTGATTAAATTTCACGAACCTGACACCTTACCACTTTACCACGATTCTTATTGATGAATGAAATGAATAGCAAGATGACAACACTATATTAGTGGGATAATCAGAATTGAGGCTAAAGAATATTAGGCTGTGTCAGGGTAAACATCATAAATATTGATGAAAGAATATGAACATAATTATTATCAGATATTTTGATACGATTTCCTAATATTCTCAGAATGTTCCGAAAGAATATTCTGAAAATATGTTGAATGAAATGATCATGGAACATTGTTCGCAGAATGAGAATATTCTAGAATCATTCTGAGAACATTTTATTGAAATATTCTGAAATGAGTATATTTGAACGTAGTCATAATACTCATGGAATATTTTGTGCTGTATGCAAAGGGATGATCAATTGATTCGAACAATCAATTTGTTTGATTCAAAATGACAGGATATTGATTCAATCAATTGATTAGTTGATTCAGTGCAAAATTTTGTCAGTCTGAGAAATATTTCGTTGATTCAATGATATATTTCGATAATTCAGGAAAAACTATATTTCAATTTGACAACCTATTTTGATACACCAAATTCAGTATACAGGGTGACTGGTGATTCGATACATTCCGTTGAAGATGTGATAGGGAAGGTGGTGAGGAAAAAATTAACCCTAATATGCAAAAAAAATTCCAATACCTACCTCCAGTCCCTATCCTCCCTAGGAACGCACGATGTTCTTTGAACATTATAGGGATTTCCTTTCGTGCGCTCCAAGCGATAAAACAAAATTATGCGAAAGTTGATAGTTCTTGAGATATTTTACTTGTTTGTTTCTCTTCGAGAATGTGAACTTCCAGGGATCAACAGTTACTTTTCCGAAAATCTGCTCTACATTTTTCCAAACTTTCAACTAGAATATACATGGTCAACACTATGGTCTCATGTTTGGAATGACAAAATTACAGAAATGATTTAGATCATAGATAAATTGTAGATACAAAGTCGTATTTTTGTTTGTCAATTGTGGATCTTAACCACATTCTAGCGGTTATTTAAAAAAAAAACCCTAAGCCAAATTCGTTAAAACTTTCTCAAGGCAATAGCTATCTGACTGGGTAGAAATAAAACTGAAAGTGCTAGATACAGATTTGTTATTTCAAAGGAATCGTATTGAATACACTTGCAAAATGCATGGCAGTATTTATTTCCGACATTTCTTATTTTTGTTTATTCGCTCGAGGTATCCAAATAGCATAACAAATTTAATATTCCTAACCTCCATCATTGGGACGAAGAAAACCCTCGCTTAACAAGAGAAACTAGTTTCCAACGGGAGTTTTCTGTTAATGTGTTGATGGGGGACTCATTGACAGTTATTAAATTTTTTTCTAGACAATTTGAACAGGAAAATGTATATAAATTTGCTACAGCATGATCTACAAGAGCTTCTTGAGGGTTTTTTTGCCGCCATACAAGACGGTTATTTAGCTTATTATCAGCTGATCGTTCGGCAGTTACTAGATGAACGTTTTTTGAACAGTTGGATAAGAAGGTCAGGTCGAATAAGTTGGCAAGCGCGAAGCCCTGACCTAACCCCACTTGATCCTCATGCGTGGGGTCATGTGGAAGCGCTAGTTAACGGAACTCCAGTGAATACCCAGGAAGAACTCATAGAAATGATAACAGACGCTGCCCTGCACATACAAAATGATTTGACAACTAAAATAACAAAGGCGGAAATGAGAAGACGCTGCCAAGCATGTATTCGCAATAGGGGTCTTATTTGGAACAGGATTTATAAATAGAGAATACTAATAGTAGAAGTTTTTCAAGTGCGATTTCACTTTTTATTCACAATAAAAAACCCTACTTCTATCATCATTGGTACCCAGTTAGATAGCTATTGCATTAAGGAAGTTTCCACAAATTTTTGAGAAATTTGGCTCAGAGGTTTTTCTGAAGATAACCGCTATAAAATGTCAACAAACCAAGATACGACTTTGTATTTACAATTTATCTATTACCCACTTTATTTCGGGAGTTTTTCCATTCCAAACATATAATACCATACCATGTATGCTAGTTGAAAGGTTGAGAAAATATACAGCAGATTTCCGGAAAACTAACCTCCAAACCCTGGGGGTTCACCTTTTGGAGATGGACAGGAAAAATTTAATATCACAAAAGCTATCAACGCTTGCATAAACCATAGTAGGGTCAACTTAATTCCCTACCACCTCCCCTAACACATCACCAAAGGAATGGCTCGAATTACCAGTAACCCTGTATATTCTGAGAATATATACTGAAATTTCACATAATTGAATCAAAAACTCGGAAACTTAACGACTTCTAGCAGTCTAGCAGAGATCTTCAGTCTTTACTACTATTCAGCTAATGTAGGGTTATTTCGTCTAGCCAAGCATTCGATTGATCCACCGGACATTTCAAAACAAAAGATAGACTTCAAGTATTTAATGCATTCGAAGGAGGCCTATACGAGGCGAAAAACTCGCCAACTAGTGGCGAATATTTATTTCGATATCGAATGAACGACATATTCCATTGATATCATGTATCAATTTTGTTGTTCTATTCTAGCAAATGACTTGTTCGAAACTAGTTTATAAATACATCGGAATAATTAACCATGTACATCGTTCCAAAGATACAGTGTGGAGACTCCAACTGGAATGAATTCGGTAGCATATATTTTCCTTGAATTAATAATAATAATAATAATAATAATAATAAATCGTCTTTATCGAATTCTTGACAGACAACAACAATTCAATATATTTACCTAAATTTTGCAAGCAATATCGATAAAATATCCTCACAGGAGTATTCTGAAACTACTCTAAACATAATTTTTTCATGTGTAACCATATGGCTTGTGACCCCTCATTGAAAAACTGGTGGAAAGAGGGATCTAGCGTACTGGTCGGATATAAGGTTTACATACATTTGAAGGTGGCATAAATTTGGGAAGTCATCTCAAGATCCGATTAGTTGTCAATTTATTGCCTCAACTACTATCTGCTACTTCAAATTCAGTTTTTTCGCCGTATCCACAGTTCGAAACGAAAGTGTTATTGCAAACTGGGGAAAAATTCCCTATATCACTGTCACTCAAAGTTGCTGATATTCATAATCGACCTTACACATAATATAAAGTATTCGGAGTGCCTATTATTTGCAGATGATCTGAAATTGTATAGAAACATCGAAAGCCCGCAAGACTGCGTCAAATTACAGGAATATATTGATAGGGTCCACCGATGGAGTGTAAAAAACGAACTCCCATTCAATATATCCAAATGTATTGTACTAGAATGTAGCCGAAAATTATCTAAAATATTATACGATTACTCGATGAACGACATGCAGTTATCCAGAGTAGAGACTGTCAAAGATTTGGGTATATATTATAACTCCGCACTTTCGTATAAACCACATTTGAATCATATCGCATCGCAGGCACTACGGACTATGGGGTTTGTAATGAGACAAAGTGCACATTTCAATGACACCAAAGCAATATCTGCACTTTATAATACTCTATAGTAAGACCTAAACTTGAATATGGCGCTGCAATCTGGCATCCCTTTCAGCTAATCAACAAAAATAGGTTGAAAAAAATTCAAAACAGATTTCTGAGATGTCTGTATTATAAAAAATATAAAGTTTACCCGGACTATAATATAGTTAAAACAGTTGCACTTAGAAGTGAATCTGAAATGCCCAGTCTAGAAAATAGAAGACGAGCCAATATAGTCACAATGTGTTATAAAATCTACAAAAAATATTATAAGTGCCCCTTTCTCCGATCAGTATTGAAAAGAAAATCTCCCAATCGATTGACCCGGCTTGTACAATTTTTTTATGTTCCATATGTATCAAGTTATTACTGTTCACCCATTATAACAATGATAAAATCAACAAAAAACTTCCTAATATAGTCAGGAGTCAGCTTTGTTCTCCCTCCCTCAAAATTTTATCATGGTATGAAAACATATTTTTCTAATTTAGACTAAACAGTTTTTATAGTGTGTTCGCACCATCAGTGATTTGAAATGATCATTTCGATTATTGTAGTTAGTAGAATATTTGCAATGATATACTCTAAGACTGTTATCATATACTGTTGTTAAATACATTATGATTCTCATGTAATAAGGTTTTCTACCTGTTCGAGAATAAATAAATGAATAAATAAAAGTCGAGATTTTGATTGAAATACTCAATGAGGGGTTACTAGCCATAGGGTTGCCTTTGAAAAAACATGTTAGGGTTGAATTAAGTTACTCCTGGAGGGTAACATCTTCCATTTTGCACGCCAAATGTATAGGTTAATCAATCTAAACGTTGGCGTGTCTCGCGAATTTTCAGAAAAATCATTCAATTCCCCAGTAGTGAATTCATTCCAGTTGATGTCTTCCCCCTGTATATTCATATGATAATTGTTTTATCACATCTATCAAAATGTTCAGTGTTGAATCAACTCTGATACTATTTCAGGATCAATAAAATTTGTATTAGGTATATGAAACAATATATTTTGTTGATGTAATAGATATTCTAGTGTTACTTTAATTGAACTACATTCTCCATTGATTGAACAGTTTCCTTGAAATAAACATATCTCAGTTTGATTGAACAAAAAATAGCTCAGTCCAAAAAAATAATTCGAGCACAATGTCTTTATGCAACAAATCCTTTTTTCTGCAACCGACACAAAAGTGTTTTTTATTTCGGCAGATTTGGCATTTCGTACCCATGCTGGAGATATAAATACATCTTATTATAGTTAAGTATTGAAATTATAAACATCTCAGTTAAAGTACTTTTGTTTTGATCAGGGAAGACTTCAAGATTCAAATACTTGCTGGATCTGTATTTCATTCGTTATTCTCGGGATGGATAACTTGTTTTTGAATAATCACGGCAAGCAATAGTTTTTTGTCTTAAACATCGATATTGTTCACCTTCATTTGATTATCACTAACCTAACATTTTCCACGTCTTGTTCCTATAGCTGGCACTGGCGCGGTATTTTCCATTAGAGCACCTGGTCCATACACAAATATGTCACTCTGTGATTGTATTCATATTGAAACTACAATTTGAACATCATGAAAATTGAATGAACCTGCTGTTGATGCAGGTTGAATGTTCTCACTACACGGATTATTTGTCAATATTTGTTGCATCGCATACATATTATGGCACTGCATTGGTGGTAACTTCACATATTTATTTGAGTCAATTGTTCCGGTTGCAAAAAAAATAGCATGTTTCATTCGGATCAAAAGATACTTTGTTCGGCTCGTGAATTTTGTTTTCGCTCGGCTTCCCTAAACGCTCCGCCTCGCAAATGCAAAATTCCCTTGTCAAACAAAGTGTCACCTTCCATCCTAATGAAACAATCTACTATTTTTTGTAGATGAGAATCGGCAGAGTGGATGAATGGAAAGTAGGTAGGTACTCACTGTTTTGTTGATACGTCGATGTTTCGTGTTATCTTCTACTGGAACGGGACGTGAGTTGAGTATTGTTTTTTCTTGAAGCGTAGATTTCGTGAACTCTAGAACTACTAGATTGTATCAAATTTTTAGTGGTTGCGTGCTGAAAGACCACCTGACAATGCCAGGAATGAACTGATGTGGACTGTTTTTGTTCGTCGTTGAATGCCATGATCTTTACAACGTAGATATATATTCTGGATCCTACCCCCTACTACATTTCATACTCTCAGGCCTAAAGGTCGCTAAAACCTCGCATCAATACCTACTTTAATCCTGAATAATCTTCAAACCTAGGATGGTACCTGTCTTTAACAAATCCCTCACAATGACAATTTGAATGAATATTGAGGACTGGCATACCCTGACCGTAATTGTCGACAGCTGATGTAATAAGGCATAATGCTTATAGGTCTGAAGGACATTGTAATCTATGTCACAAAATTCTGGGAATAATTAAGGGGCTTTAGATTAAAATCCAAGAAGTGAGACTGAAAAGGGAATATAGAACATAAGAGATCTCAGTTCTTCAGAAGAAAACCCCGTTTTTCTCATCATGATTCTTATATTTCATCTTGAAAATGAGAGTTAGTTCTTGTAAACGCTAGTTCACCCAAAACTCATAAGTTCAGATATATTCCATCGATAGAATTCAATCCTGCATAATGCCGGCATGGATTTTTGGATTTTTCTAGTAGACTGTGCAAAAAAGGTACCTATCGACAAATAAATTGGGGTTGTTCCTCAAACAGCATATACTATGAATACTCTGACAACGTTCAAATATACTCATTTCAGAATGTTCCCAGAATGATCATTGGATATTCTCATCCTGCAACGGACAGGATGTTGAATTTAAAAAAAAAATTCCTAATATCTCTGGAATTATTTATTGCAGAGTACAGAGTTTTTGAGCAATTTTCTATTCCTAATGAGCTACGTTCAGTGCGAAATCAATTTTTTTTTTCAAGTTATTATTGGTGAAGATTATGGAGAATCAATAAGTGTTTTCGTCCCCAACTTCAACGCCAAAGGAGAAAGTACGGTTTAGCCACCCATTTGAACCGCCCATTATTTGTACACAAGAAAGATATAAGCTCTAAAATGGACCGTTTTCGAGAGAAATCAACATTTATGTTGAAAATCATTATCAATTTTTGAATTCAACTGAGTATGATTTGTTGTTTTTTCATTTTGTATTATAAAGTTAACGTTTGGTTTTGGAACTGGTTCCGAAGTTTATATAAATTCTGTTTATTCAGTGATAAAACAATTTTGTCCAAAGAAATAACCATGATTTTCAACATAAAAATTGATCAGTCCCGAAAACGGACAGCTCTTGAGCTTATGACCAGGATTATTTTTTTTACCGATCAAATGGGCGACTTTGAAATAAAAATTTTGAACTCAGCTCAGCTTATTATGAGTAGATAATGCTTACATAAGCTCTTCACAGTGCGATGACCGGTTCCAGAGATATTCGCAGAGAAACGCAATATTACATTCAAATATCAACGCCCTGTATCTCGAAAATAGTGCATTTTTGAGGATCAGCTGGTATTAACGTTCTTTTTAATTTTTTCACGAGCTATCACATCCTGAAGTCCTGCGCATATATTATAAAACACCCTGTATACTAAGAATATTTCCAGGATATTTATCATCACAGTCCATTGCGAAGGTTTATAGAATGTCCTTAGAATATTCGAATCATATTGTAAGAACATTCTGAGAACATTCAAATATTCTGGAAGAATATTCTATGAACGTTCTGTAAATGACATTGTGCTATCTGGGTCACTGTCAGACTCATCATCTGCAGAAATGCTATATACTTCGTATATTTGGACTGGAATCGATGTATTATGACGGATGAGAGATATACAACGATATTCATTTGGCAATGACACTTCCTATCTCACGACTATATTTTCTAGATTCGAGAATCCTGTATATTTCTTGAAATGAATAAAATGACTCTTCGTTTTGAAGTCTATTTTGTAACGAAACGTTTCACGATCCGTCACTTTCATCACGATTACCCATTCTTGCCCCATTGTGTGCTACGCTCATGATCATTTCATTCGAAGAATCACTCCGTTCTTTTGGTGAAAATCGTGACTGCAGCTGGATTCGTATAGCTTCAACTAGTGCAACAAAAGAGTCATCTCTTTCTTCGAAAAATCATGATCGAATTTCGGAAGGCTGAAATACCGATTATGCAGGAGCTCTATTCTTGCCTGCCCAGAAACAGAGACATATTGTTATTATTCCAAATTTTTTGGGATTTTCTCTCCTCGTTTCTATAAAATAAAAATATGAATATTATTTTAATATACGTGAGGTAAGGACAAATCAGATGATTTGTCCCAAAATGTCACTGCGTTTAAAGAATTTTCCTATCAGAGAGCCTAAAAGAAAAATTCACTAGCTTGTCAGTGACAATTTGTATTGAAAAAATTCTGGAGAAGAGAAATAAAGGTATATAGAAAAAATATCAAATTTTCACTTATCTTTGGACGTTTCGGGACCGGTTCTGCTCCCGTTTTCAACATGAAAAGAGATTATTTCAATAGCGAAGTCGTATAATATGTCTTGAAGCTTTTCAGTTTTCAATGACAATTGGTGACGTTGACAATCAAATGAGTTACAGGATGTTTTTATTAATTAATCTTGAATTTGCCATTTTATATTGTTATTTCTGAAAAAGTTCTTTCTGAAAACAAATGGAGACGTGGAGCTTTTAATATCATCTCAATTGTGATTTTGATTGTCTCTGAATATCTTCATAGTTGTTGACGCCCAGGGAATCATGGGTAAGTAAGAATTGCACTACAAATTGGTTGAGACCCTGCCATTTAATATTTGCTTTGAGAGAAAGCCAAACAGTTCTCCTTTTGTTAGATTTTCTGGAAATTCATCTCATCTCATCTTTTTAATTGTATGGAATGAATTGGATTCATCCTCCTGATATTCATTATCAAAATATAGTAATTTTATATCTACAATTTCAGTTTTCTTTACACATGTAAAAAAGTAAAAACATTGCCAAAGTTTATTTCCTGCGTAGTTCTTTCGTAGGTCAACCTGGAAACTTGGAATTCATTCGGAAGTGATCCCAAAATATTTTTTTTCATCGCTTGGAGCGCACGAAAGGGAATCCCTATAATGTTCAAAGAACATCGTGCGTTCCTAGGGAGGATAGGGACAGGAGGTAGGTATTGGAATTTTTTTTGAACTTTTGGAGATTATATGTTGTACTCTAAGACACATTCTGGAAAATATGCAGTTCAACCGCAGAGATATCTAGTAAATAAATATTCTAGAACAAGGACAGAAAAAATTATCGGTAACCAGGACCTTCTGAGGAATCTGAGCTTAGATGAGTGATGCATTTATTGAAAAAAAGAGTGATTTGTGAGTGCATAATCTCAGCTCTACTTTATACTCTTTAATTGCACGAATATGCTTGAATTGAACAAAATTATGATCGACTGATTTTGTTATGATCAACTTATGAAAGTGTGCAGGTTGAATATAAAAAAAATACAAATTGTGAAAGTATCAAGGGAAAGAGTTTGAAAACAATGTCTCAGGAGGCCATGTTTTGGTATTGAGGCGTAACTTTCAATTGTACACAACTTTCCTCAATAACATTTTGCTAAATATTCTGAAATGAGGGCACTTTGCTCCTGAGCAATTTTTATATTTTTGACCTACCCTCTGTATGATGTTTGACTTGCAACCATTCTGAGTGCACCTAAAATGATCACCGAAATATGCACCAACTTTCGGCACTATCTGTATTTTGGTTGTGCAATTCATTAAAAAGATTCCCATATATGTTGCACACTCAAATGACCACACTGTACATATAATCTTTTTGTATAGTAGTCACTCAAGATTCTTTAAAATATAGATATCAGTGGAAATCTGATTTTTCTTTCTATTAGAGAACATACCGTCTGAAGTGAGCATTTTTATTCCTTAAGTGACGATTTTCTAGTTCATGTTATTTTTTTCATCTCATATTCTTGAAAGGTCCTGAGCCCCCAAAAATTGAACTTAACTAATCTCATGTCAATTGATAAGTATCTTGTAATCTTATTCCATCGAAGAGGTATTTGTCCTATTTTCTGATAAAGTGAATTCTCATGCCAGGTGGAAATTCTTACTTCGTTCCTCCTGTATCAATTCTGATTTCTGAGCAGCCCAAAGGCACGAGCAATAAAAGCTACACAACGCCCTTTTCATATTCTCGAATTTAAAAAGAGAGTTACGATTCTCAACAGTACCTACTATAACGATGTTCTGAATATTTGAGATGATTCTATAATGCTTTGTTGTTTACGAGTCTGTTAGGAGAAGCATTGATTATAAATGAACAACACAAACAGTGCTTTCGTAAAGAACAGAATGAATTCATTTTTTGCCAAATTATCCGTATCTGAGAAATCTTCACGAACAGATCGACTTTCATTCTCAATTTTCAACATTTGTGAGGAAAAATGTAATGTACAGGGTGATCGAAGTTAGAGTTATGACGAACACGATAACTTTTTCCGAACTGTGATACCCTATACAGGGTGTTTCGAAAAAACCTAACCCCCTTGATAGGGTAGGTAGAACACTGCAATATAAGTAGGGTTTGTTCAGTGAAAAAATGTCGAAACGGCATCCGTTTTCAAGATACAAGGTGTTGAAAAAAATGATTTTTTTACACATTTTTCACGATTACGTCGAAACTACTGGCAACATTGTGATGAAATTTTGTAAGGACGTGTTTTGGAACCTGACACATCGCATGCATTTGTTTTCATATCTAACTCTTATAGAGGGCGCTAGTTACACGGTTCGTACCGAATAGTTCTGAACATGACTTTTTTGAGATGAGATTTTTCAACCCGAATTTGATGTGTACTCGAACATCATTCAATTTCATACCAAAAAGGTACTCTTGGTAAAACTCGATACTGTGTTTCGTTTTCGGAATATTTCGATTTGAAATTAATAGAGTAATAGCTGATGCTCGTATAAAATGAATTTTATTGAGATCAATTTACTTGTTTATTCAGATTCAAAAACAATAACATCATTTTTATGCTATGGTTATTGATTAAACAAAGAATCACAAGTAGAAAATTGAGAAATATTTGACTAGAAGCCTAAAATATTGAATCAGTTAGAGTGAGTGTTCAAAATGTCCTTGTTTCAACGAATACACGATTAAATATTTTTTTTTTCATGGAAGCATTATTTTCATAAACAAGGTCATCTAAGTGATATTCAATCCTGACTCGCAACTCCAGACGTGAATTTACCTCTGTAGCATACACTTTTTGCTTGATACAACGAAACTGTGTAATCCATGTTTTTAGTAAAATTTATTTCAATGTTATTCTTGTGAAACATTGTTGAATTAATGAGTTGAGCATTAGAAATATATTGTTTTCTTCGGTTCGCAATGAATAGTTGATGATTTTTTATAATACTCACTCTAATAGGTACATAGGCTCTATACCAGTAACGGTTTTCTTTTCATCATTTTCAAATCGGAATATCTTGACAACGGAACACAGTATCGAGTTTCGCCAGGAGTACCTTCTTCGTGTGAAATTGAATGATGTTCAAGTTCACATCGAATTCGGATTGAAAAAATCTAACCTCAAAAATGTTATGTTCAAAACTACTAGGTACGAACCGTATAATAACTAGCGTCATCTATGAGAGTCAGATAGAAAAACAAATTCATGCCATGTGTCAGATTCCAAACAACATCCATATAAAAATTTATAACAATGTTGCCAGTAGTTTCGTCATAATCGTAAAAATTGTGTAAAAGATCATTATTTCAACACCTTGTATCTTGAAAACGAATGCCGTTACGACATTTTTTCACTGAGCAAATTCAACTCATTTTGCAGTGTTCTACCTACCCTAGCAAGGGGGTCGGGTTTTTTGAAACACCCTGTATATTATTGATTTTTCGAAATATCTATAAGAAGCTGGATTCAGAATTATATCACGCATGGGGTTCGTATACAGTACGTTTGTCAAATTCAATGCTCTCATATAAGGCCAGCGTAGCCTCGTGGTCAGAGCGTCAATGTTCTATCCACGTTGGATTACCTGTAGTGGGTTCGATTCCCACCAAGAAAAAATTTTTCTGATGGCCTGAGAAAGTGTTTGGGATCACACGTTAAAAGGTAAGGCCCCCGTCATACCTTGCTCGCAAAAGTCTCTTGAAGACTTCTGAGGGTTGCTCGTAAGGGGGAACCGAATGATGGATAAGAACAATTTTAAAACAATGGGGTCGCTATAAAAATAATCTTGATGACGTGATTTCTGCTACACGAATAATTCGTTATGTGATGATTCAATTTGGAGGAACGCGCGAATGCGAATATCATTCTACGTCTTCACAAAAGCACTCAATTCAAAGAAGGCTGCACTGTAAACAAGCTCTGGGTTTAACTCTTGAAAAATCGAATGATTCATACGGTGTTTCCTTGAAAAACTTTGTCGCAAACTTTTTATTTCAAATGTGAATTTCCTTGTATATTCATTTCCTTCTGATGAATGTGGAGGATTGGAAATAAAAATCCATCTATTTGAAAAGATTCCTCAGAAATGAATAGTTCAACTTCAGACAAATTCATCGACGAGCTACATGTGTTGTATAATGATTCTGAATTAAGATTGCGAATAGAGATTCCTAGAATTGAATGATATGTATGAATGAATGAATGATAAATAAATTCACTTTCATTATACATTCTACATTCCAACAAAAGGGTTATATTCGATCACAATAAGAGTGATCGTAAGTGACACAGCCAGTCAGTTATTATCACAATGTATAAAAGGTAAAGTTCTTCCGGAAGAATGATTCTCAACTTCACCCCTTTAACAGTGACAAAGAGAAATAACTGTTGAAAATAGAAATAAATAAGAAGTGGTAAAAAAAGTGAAAAAAGGACAGGAATAGTATTCACACCAATATAGGTACTTCAAAATTTCATAGAAAAATAATGGGAACAAGAACCTGCCCAACAACTACAGGCCCATTGCCCTGTTATCAGTAATCTCCAAAGTGATAGGGAAAGCCATCAATATTGAGCTCATCAAATATCTGGAGAGCTCAGGAATCATCAATGATAGACGATACGGCTTTCGTCACCGAAGATCTACTGGAGATTCACTTGCATACGTCACCCATTTATGGCAAAAACACAGGAAATCTCTAGCTGTCTCGTTGGACATGACATATCGAAAGCATTCCACCGTGTTTGGCACGAAGGACTTCTCCACAAACTACCATCATACGGCCTACCACCTCAGCTATGCCATCTTTTCGAGTTTTCTCTCAGGCAGATCGCTTTACGTGGTGGTGGACGGTGTATCGTCTGATACCATTGGCATCAATTCCGGCGTTCCACAAGGATCAATTTTGGCACCAACATTATTCCTCCTTCATATCAATGATCTGTTGAGAGTGACAACTTGCCCCATCCACAGCTTTGCAGATGATAGTACCCTCCATACTGCGTTCTCTTCCAGAATTCCCATTTCTTCCCAGGAAACTAATAACTCACGGCGCAGGCAGGTCAATGCTGTCAATGAAGACCTTGCTGAAATCACAGCTGGGGGAACCAACAACCTAGTCGAATTCAACGCTACCAAAACTCAAGCCTTTATTTTCTCTAGAAAGGCGGAACTCAGTATGGCCGATATTGTAATGTCTGGCTCCACCATCCCCACCAATCCCACTATATTTATGCTCGGTATTTCCATCAGCAACACTCTTTCATGGGAAAATCATATCAGATCCATCGCAAAAGCTGCTTAAAAAAAACTCGGATTCTTGTTCCGTGCGAAAAGATACTTTTCACCTCAACAGCTCCTCATGATCTACAAATCGCAGATACGGCCTGTTCTAGAATACTGTTCCGACATATGGAGTTTAGCACCAAAACATACGCTGATGCTCTTAGATTCCATCCAGAGAAGAGCCATTCGCCTGGTGGGTGACGCCACACTCACTCACTCTTTGACATCATTGGAACACCGTAGAAAGGTCGGTGACCTCTTACTTTTTTATCGATACTTCCACGGGAAATGTTCTTCGAGAATCTCTGCTATCATCCCTTCACTAGCAATACCAATCAGACGAACTAGACAAGCCTAGTCAGCACATCCTTTCGTTATCAACCTCGAAAGATGTCGAACAGCACTTTATCAAGACTCCTTCATTCATAGAACGGCTAGGCTCTGGAATTCATTGCCTGTGGAAGTATTCCCAACAACATATAATCTCCAGAAGTGCAAGAAAAATTCCAATACCTTCCTCCTGTCCCTATCCTATCTAGGAACGCACGATGTTCTTTGAACATTATTGGGATTCCCTTTCGTGCGCTCCAAGCGATAAAAAAAATCAGTTTTGGCCTAAATTCATATCACAGTTTAGATTTCACATTTCTTCTCAAAAAATGCAAACTATAGTGATTCCACTTCCTCATTTCCGATTAATTATGTTCGGAGCAATACATTTGAAGAAGTTTGTATCATGATGAGGTATATTCAATTGTATTTGATAGCGACTACCTCTATCATGTATTTCGTTTTTGAATATGATCGTTTTGTATAGATATCCAGGTGACTTTGTTTTATTAACATTGAATATAAAAATCGGAATATGGAATTGCCTTCTTCCATTCTTCATCCACTCAATATTGCATTTAATATATGCATTTTGTACGATTCGAATCTGAGACTTGTTATTTTCTGTCAGAAATGGGGCATAGACACAGTTACAGAAATTGAAGAAGGATAACACCAAAAAGTCACTGAATATGATTTCAGCTCTATAGGGTGTTCCATTTGAAAAAGTTGCCGCGGACATCTAAACTCGAATGTGGATCACTCTGTATATTTTATTCGCACTCATGAATGTGGCATCTCGAGAATAAACATCGACCTGTTCCTTATTTCTCAGTAATGGATAGTTTGGCTGAAACTAAATTCATTCAATAGGAATTTTACGAAAGAACAGCGATTCATTCTAACATGTATAGCTATAATTTATTTATGTCGAACTGACAGAATTTGTTTTCAAATTCATGGTAACATCTTCGGAAACACCACCGCTCATAGACCCATCAGACTTGAAAGACAGCAGCTAGTGTTTCCGTCATTATTTTGTCTGTATGAGTTCAAACCAATCAGAACGTTCAATGGACGAGTTGAGCAATCCATTGCCAACCTTGAAAAAATCTTAAAACTGTTACCACTGGTAACAGGTTATTTTCAGAAAAAGTTGATGCTATTTATTTCCTCATCGATTTTTGTATCATCCAGGAAATTCTAGACTCTCGAATCGCGGAAAATTATCAAAAATCTGATGTCAACTGATTTTGAGGTTATTTCAGTTCATCATATTGGCTGCCTGTAAAAAATGACACTGATTTTTGTTTCATGTTGTAATGTTCTGTGCACGTTTTTAGAATAGGTAATACAAAACAAAACAATGAAAAAAACAGCATTCACGAATTCTCATAATTCTCATTTCAAGGAGTACCTGGGTACCCGTGTAAATATTATATTGAGCACTTGTTCGAGGAGAAAGGACGGATCATCATAAAAATAACCAAATTTGCATAATAATCTCATTACCTCTCCTTCCAAAATGTACCTCAATAGAAACCACTCTTGAATTGTTAAATGCTTTTTTCCAAATAGATTTGTTTCGAATCAAAACCTCAAAAACGGTCACACGGGTCACAGAACAAAACAAAAATGTGCCATTCATCTTACAGGTAGCCAATATGATACCTGAAATAACCTCAAAATCATTCAATATCAAATAAGTTTTTATAATTTACAGAAGTTTGGACGCCGGGGATTTTCTGGATGATACCATAATCGATAAGGACAAAAATAGTATCAATATTTTGTGGAAATAATTTGTTCTCAATGGTAGACATTTTCAGCTATTTTCATGGTTGGCAATGAATTGCTGAGCTCGTCCATTGAGTCAAGCTACCTTGTATAATTTCGAATATACGTGGATATACATAGAGTAACTTCACTAATCAAGATTTTTAAAACATTTCCATAGTAACTAATTCATATTGCAAGAACTACTAAAAATATAATCGCATCGAATACATTTCGAACTAAAAACTATTCAGGGTTATACATCTCAAACTTCCTGCATATAAACGAATTGTGTTATTTTCATAAAATAATAGTACCGCTCTGCGATCGGATTAATAGAACTGATGTCAAACTGACACTCTCTGTAATCAGGTAACCAGTTATCGATGTTCAACCAAATTATTTTAAAGTATATTGAGAAAACTTAGCCAAGTGAATCGTCTCCTCGAAGAAGAAAAAACAAATGTAACAATGAAAAAGGTTCACCAACGGAAGGAAAATAAGGTAGGTACTTCAAGTAGGCAAGACAATCCTTATTGAACAATATTCTTGCTGTGAGTGATCAAGACACTTGTTGGTATTAACCAAATCGATATGTATTTTGGGGTCGCTAATTTTATGTGAACACAAAACTAGTGCTAGGTAAATGGATATTCGCCTTTGCCTAATCATTTTCCTGACAGAGAATAACTTGCTCTGAGAGAACTCATTGATGGAGTTGAATTATCATGTCGATTGGTGCAGGTGACAGATCACCTGTGGTTATACATTTTTTCTCCGACACTAATTGAAAAATATGTCTAGAATACGATGAAAGCATTATGAAGTGCAACATTGGCATTTCAAAATTCTAAATTTGTATAGAAAAAATCCTGGATCGAAATATTTATTCATTGAGTCATATTATGGTAGACCAACTGACATTTTCCTGAACCAAACCTAATATGAGTTCAACCTGGTAACTTCACTTGAAAATTAAAGTGATAAAAGTGATTTCTAAATACCAAACTGTGGAAAACATAAAAAATAGCTTAATTCAACATAAGCTTTCCACATTACTAAAACATTTCCAGATCAGAATAATGTATTTCCACTTGATAGGATTCTCAAGTAACTGTAGTATGTCCTTTCTTGATACGTCCATTATATCTTCCACAGTAAGATAATGAAATGAATAGATACCTTCTTCAGGAACTACACTATAGCTTCTCAATCATTAATTTTTTAAACGATACTAACATATGAGCTATTTCCAAATACTGCGACTACCCAATACTCTCAATGTATCTCACTGAGATCGTTTTTACATGATCTGTTTCCAGTGGTCGGAATGAATCTGAATACATTATTGTTCTCAGTAAAGAATTTCTCCGAATATTTTTGTAATCATTTTTCATCGCAGTCTTCGGAACATTACATTCATGATTCCAGGTCATCGTGTCCCTAAAAGCAAAGTTGATCTCGTTTTACCATGACATTTTTCATTCAATTTCTCTCAGGGTCCTAATCTCTAGTCTTCGAGCTCATATTCCCTTTCTAAATGAACACTCTGATAAGCTGGAGTTCATGTTTCTAAGTATCTCATTCTTAGGAGTCTTGCTACTCTTGGAAGTTTTGTTAGATTCAGGAGTCAAGCGTTTTATTTTTGTGACATGATTATAAGTCGTTTATTAACATCCTCAGAGAACGCAGTCTGATTTCTTGAATATACTCAGCCGTTACTTGATAGAAAACCATGACAAATGGAAAAACTTCACAAACGATAGGATTTCCACAAAATTCTCAAACACACGACATGTTTCGCTGTCACAGTAGTTTCGTCAGGTGATTACTGGTACAATGAACTGAACTAACGTTGGCTTGCTCGACTTTCATACCGGGTGGCTACGGAAGTATTGTCTACGGAATATCTCAGTTATTGAATGAAGTAGGTTTGTGAAATTTGAAGCGTTGATATAATGACATAAGAGCTAGAATTTGAGCATATTGACATGTCGGAGTTAACTTCCGGTCTGACCGGAAGTAACATCAATTTTCTTATTTTAAATGGAAACCCTATTTTTTTTATTTTCGCTTTATTCAGCATTCAATTCCCTTTCTAATGACATATCACAAGTTGGTATCTAACCAGAAACTAGATCAGATGGGAATTATTATTGAAATTCACCGAGTAGGCCGTGGAAGCAAAATGAAAGCCAAAAATTGAAAAGTTGATCATGGAAACCATACGTCACTTGATAACAGTTGCTACTAATGTGATATTTTATTATCATTCGTCGGCGTTATAAAAAGCCGCCAAAAAAAATATTGGAAAAATTGGGAAAAAAACAATACTCTGTAGGTCCATAACTTAAATAGGAACATACAACTTTTTCTTGCCTGTACTATTCAGCATAACCATTCTTTTCTAATGATATAATGAAAAGTCATTTTTTGAAATAAAATACCAAAAAATCCAATTGTTATTCTTCAAATAACAAAAAAAACAGATTTTTTTCTGATATAGTTTCTGGTTAGATACCAACTTCTAATATGTCATTAGGAAGGGAATTGAATGCTGAATAAAGCGAAAAGAAAAAAAAAAAGGGTTTCCATTTGAAATAAGAAAGTTGATGTTACTTCCAGTCAGACCGGAAGTTAACTTCGACATGTCAATATGCTCAAATTCTAGCTCTTATGTCATTATATCGACGCTTTAAATTTCACAAACCTACTTCATACAATAACTGAGATATTTCGTAGGCAATACTTCCGTAGCCACCCGGTATATCCTACTTTCCCAACCTGAAGGATTAGTTAACTGTCAACGTTAGTTTAGTTCATTGTACCAATATATCACCTGACGAAGCTACTTTGTTAGCGAAACATGTCATGAGTTCGAGAATTTTGTGGAAATCTCATCGTTTGTGAAGTTTTTAGAAACGCAGTCTGAATTCACTGAATAAGTTTCGATTCGAATGAAGTTTGAATTGGGAGATACAATAAAATACACATAACAGTGGCCTTTCTACCACTGATAGCACACTGGAGTCACATGGATATCCATAGAATATCCATAAAACGCCGGGACATCCGGGATGTCCATAGGACATGCTTTCTTGGTACCGCAGACATCCATAGAACGTCAGTGAAAAGTACAACAAATGTTCCTACTCCTCACCAGAGAAGGATATCCCTCAAGCACATACATTGGGCCTCTTTGGGAAATCATTGAATAGACGTCAATTGCAAAAGTTTATGAAACATTCAATTTTTGTATCATGGTTATTCATAAGACTACCAATGGAACGCCCTCTGGAATGTCCATAGAGTGTTCCAGGAGAGTATGAATTATTCTCCGATTTCAATTCATCCGGGAGTCCTTGGGACCAGATCTTGCATAACCGATGAGGACATTCAGTAGAGTTGATGGTCGGTAGAAGATCCTCAATAGGTCCTAAAGAAGGTTCCTGAGAGGTCCAATCGAAGAAGTTTCTCAAGGATGTCCAATGGGTTGATATTAGACATTGACGGGGAGTATTTACACCCTACGACCAGTTGATCGTCGGCGAGGTGTAGATTAACGTACCTACTCGCAGGGACATTATATTGAACGTACCGACTGGGACGTCTGTGAGACGTTACTTCTAGGACATTGCTAGAAAAAACGATCATCCGTTTGTGTGAAGGACATTTATATAAAATGTCTTTCTGGAGTCCTGATGCCAATGTATACCACCGATGGATGTCCTTTAGGACACATTCTGAATTCGTTAATTCACAGTCCTTTAGGACACATTCTGCTGGAGTTTTTCACAGAATATTGAAGCAGTATTGATATCGCAAAAAAACTTAATCCGGCAAATTGCGAGGGTTCCTCGAAGGCACTCATGCAAAGAGCTATTTAATAAATATAATCTACTCACCGTTATCTCAGTATATATTTTTGCATGCTCAGTGTATGTGAAAAGTAGGATAAATCAATATAAAACCCTCCAAGATGTTCACAGTTACGATACTCGTGGAAAAACTAGAATATGCACTCCTCATTATCGCCTGAGCAGTGCCATGGATGGACCCCATGCAATGTCAATCAAATTATTCAATAATTCACCATCTGAAATCAAAGACATCTTAAGCATACACAAGTTCAAGATAGAATCGAAAAACTATCTGTTACCCAAAGTTTATTACTCAGTAAGTCAGTATTTTTCCAGTAAACCAAAACTGTTATCGGGGTGAAAATATTCATGTTGTTTTCAAAAGTGTTTTGGTGTGAACGTTACAAGACATTTCGATTTTAATTATTGTAATTTTATATCTCAATGTTTCATTTTTATTTAGCGTCGTTTATTATTGATTGTAATTTTATATCGTGATGTTAAATTTTCATTTAGTGTCGTTTATTATCTATTGATAGAACATTTTTTCCCTACATTAGCTGACGCATCCTATATCATACATGTCTGTTTAAACCGTTTATATGGATATGTCTTGATCTGGGAGATTCTGAGGACCTCCTTCAATGAGACGATGTACTCATTTCAAGGAGGATATTCTGGTTCTCATTACTTACTCAGATGAACAAATGGGATTATTATCTATAGAAGTTTTTTCCGAAGACATTATAGATCATGTACCATCCGACGGATATCCCTTAGAGAAATTTCGTATGTTATACGATACTTGGAATATCAACGGCGGCCGTGCATAGATATTCGAAGAAATTCACCTTCTTTATGGGACATTCCATGGTTGTTCTAGAAGTATAAGATGATAAGTCATGCCAGAATATGTACTACATGGGACATCAAAAGGACGGTTGAAATTAAATCCCATCAGGACCATGCTGAGGATGTAACGTGAATATTTCACAATATTTACCACGTTTGTCGTTCAATGGACGTTTGAGGGATGTTATTTCTAGGATATTCGAAATGATGTACCAGCTGGTATATTTCATGGGCGTCCTTGCTCGGACGTTGCATGGTATGTACGGGTTGCAATGTTCCAAGGATAATTATTTCAGGTCCGGGACATTCGGACCTGTTTCGTACCAAATAGGGACGTCCATAAGCAGTTGCTTGTTATTAGGTACACTTCCGTGAGGATTACCTATCGATGGAAAACTCAATTTTTTGAGTAACTCTACATCCTTCCACGTCTGCGAACGAAGCATTTTTGGACCTATACACTGACAATTGTGCTACTAGAGTTTTTGGTGGGATATTTCTTGCTACCATTACGAGAAATCTAAATACCATTATATATTTTCGAATGAAAGCAGCACCTTGAAATCATATATATGATAGCAATAACCACTTTGCTGAAAGTGAATTTCCTGCCACAAGAATAAGGTATACTGCTCTAGTGTCGCTATCAGGCAGTCACTCTGGAATCATCTAGCTGAATTGCAACTAGTGAGTTGAATGCTTGTGGCTGCGGGGCTCATCGCATAGAACTGCAATTCCTACCAATAATACAACTGTCAGTCTGCCACGAACATAATATTTGACGAACCTACTTGGGGTTATTTAGCGCCTTCTCATTGTAAATCGATGTTTTGCTGATTTGTCCTCCTCTTTATTAGTAAATTATTTTATTAGGATCAAAAGTGACACTTTGTTCGACAAGCAAAGTTTACATTTGCAATGTGGAGCGTTTAGCGAAACCGAGCGGAAGCAAAATTTGTCACTTTTGATCCGAATGAAACATGCTATTTTTTCTGTAACCGAAACCATCAACTCAAATTAATATTTGAAGTATCCACCAATGCCGTGCCATATACAGGGTGTATCTTAATGTAACAGAAAAAATTCAAGGGGTGATTCCTTGTGATATTTTAGGAAATGAAGTTCGTATAAACATGTGTCCTAACTTGTTTCGTTTTCGAGATACGGGGTATTAATATTTCCATGAAAAATCTCTCTTTTATTCATTTCTCAATTGTCTCTTCATCAATTTCGATAAAACGTTGTGGTTTTGTTAATAGCAATATGGATCTTCTTCTAGTGCAATTAGATGCGAAATGATATTTCCAGTGGCGTCACAGTGGGTAAATTTATCGATATTTATGGTGATTGTCATTGTACGCCACCGATTATTTTGATTTTCATATTTTTATCAGATTGAACTATCAAAATAACAACTTGATTATTCATTGTGTGATTTTTGTATCCAGCTTAGTTTCTGAGGAAACAATAAAAATTCAATTTGACTCCAAATTTTAATGTTTTTTTTATCGCTTGGAATGCACGAAAGAGAATCCCTATGATGTTCAAAGAACATCGTGCGTTCTGAGGGAGGATAGGGACAGGAGGTAAGTATTGGAATTTTTTTTGAACTTCTGGAGATTATATGTTGTTGGAAATACTTCCACAGGCAATGAATTCCAGAGCCTAGCCATTCTAAGGATGAAGGAGTCTTGATGGAGTGCTGTTCGACATCTTTCGAGGTTGACAATGAAAGAATGTGCTGACTGGGCTTGTCTAGTTCGTCTGATTGGTATTGCTAGTGAAGGGATGCTAGCAGAGATTCCCGAAGAACATATTTTCCCGTAGAAGTATCGATAGAAAAGTGAAAGGTCGCCGACCTTTCTACGGTGTTCCAATGATGTTAGAGAGTGAGTGAGTGTGGCGTCACCCACCAGGCGAATAGCTCTTCTCTGGATGGAATCTAACAGCGTCAGCGTATGTTTTGGTGCTGAACCTCATATGTGGGAACAGAATAGGTGTTTTCAAGACTTCCATTGAGATAACCCAATAACCCCAATTAGAATCATTTCAAAATTTTGGTGCTTTCTCAGTCTCCATCCATACTGAATTTCGGCATTATGAAAGCTCATACAGGGGGGTTATAAATGAAAACAATTGATACTTCCAACTTCAACATCCTGTATCTCAAAAACGGAGCAAATTAGGACACATGTTTTTGTGAATTTTATCTGCTAGAATGTCACAAGGAAACACCCCTTGAATTTTTTCGGTGTTATTCAGATACCCTGTATATGCAATGCAACAAATCAAAATGAATGCAAATTTCGTGTGATGAGAATATTCTTTCTGCATTGGAAGCAGGTTTATTAAAATTTCAAGGATGTTCGAAATTGTAGTTTCAATATACATACAACCACAGAGTGACATATTTGTTTATGGACCAGGTGCTCTGATAGCAAATACCGCGCCAGTGCCAGGTATAGGGACAAGACGTGGAAAATGTTAGGTTTCAGTAAACATATCATTGATAATAATAGCTTGCGGTGATTATTCAAAAACAAGTTTTCCATCCCGAGAATAACGGATGAAATACAGATCAAGCACGTATGTGAATTTTGAAGGTTTTTCTGATCAACACGAAAATACTCAACTGTGATGTTTTTGATTCCGATACCCAACTATAGTGAGGTGTTTTCATATCTTTAGCGTGGGTATGAAATGCCGAATCTACCGAAATCGGAAACAAATCAGGTATGCGTCCTCACCCAAATAAGCAATTATTACAATACTCTGAAATATGCATGTGCAAGGACCTGTTTTAGCTAGCTGTGTTCGACCTTCATTCAATAGTCGTTATTTCACAAGTCGTTAGCTCACTCGAAGATAAATGCATTCGATTATTGTTTGTGAGTTGATATGCTATTACAATATTGATTTCGATATTGAAGGTAATTACCGTCAATGATGAACTAATAATTTGCGACCGTACAGCCTAATTGATTAGATTGATGCTTTAGTCATTAGTATGCAGTCCTGCTGATGCATCAGCCTTTGAGAATATCAATTTTATATCCGGAAGTTATGTAATGAGTCGTCAAACGATACAAAGTTCATTGAAATATAGATACACTGGAGAGAACATTAATATTTTTTTTCTACTCACATAACTAAGATGGCATTTTTAGCGTACGGATATGAACCACGCTAAATGATCGATTAATCACGGATTGACGATCTGTGATTTATTCGAAATATTAAACACGTTACCATCATGGCAACACGATTTCTTAAACAGATTACCATGACAACGCAGTTCATTAAACACAGCTTCAGTAATTTGAGATATATCTGGCCTATCAATTGTATTAGCTGTCAACTGTTATTTTCAAATTTTGTATCAGAATTATCCAGACGATTTTCATTTGTATCAGAATTCTTCATTAAAAATATAAGCGAAATGTAGACGAAAGTGAAATCCAAGAGAATATTCTGGTACTTGCATATCTCCAAGAAGTGTAAAAATGAAGCATCCATCTTTGAGAACAATTCATTTATTTTGCGCTAAGCATGACAACAAACGTGAAACAAAGGTTAGTAAGCGATGGAGTGGACACAACTATACAACCAATATCACTTATACGTGTCTCGCTGGTTGCATGCGTTGCATGTATTATGTTTTCAATTCCCATTCCTTTCGAATTATTTTGTAGGTTAGCAAGAATAGCAGGTATGCTAATGTTATTTTTGGAGTTCGCAGAAAAAGCATAGTATGTAACGCGTTTATGAACTCTTCTAGACACTCGTTTATTAAACACTCGCTCCGCTCTGCTCCGCTCGTGATTAAAATACTCGTTACTAAATAGACGTTTATAACACTTGTTACATAATATACTATTTCTCCCGTATTACAGTACTCTATTCAAATATCTGCTACCGATTTCCGTACCTAATATCGTTTATACTAATACGTATTCTCATTAGGAGAGACTTTGACCAATCAAAACACGTACTCCATTTCAGTTCTCGGAACACTGTTTCCATCGTACTCATTTCTCATTTGTAATAAATTTTCGTCATATCACTTTTTTCTCCTCTCGAGGAAGCCATTTCCGTCAAAAATATAATGACAAACAAAATGACCGAAAGTCATTTGGTGTGAGAGATTGAATATGATATGAGAATTTGGTTTCATCAAATATTTCCGTTCTCTCCAGAATGATCGGCAATTCGTGATACACCTTTGAAAAAAAAAAAAAAAAATTCTAATCAAAATGAAAGGAATCCGATATAGCGCCTATTGGGAAAAATGAAGTCGATAAAAGTCAGTTAGCACATCTGAAAGCACCATCATGTTGTGGAGAAAACATTGCAAGTAAAATTGCAGTTTACTTCGGAATCCTACAATGGAGGAAGCCAGATAAAATATAAATTCAAATTTCCAGAATTTCGGACAGACTAAGAATTTCGGAACTTTCTGAACGAAA
The DNA here is from genome assembly GCA_918026855.4 of Phaedon cochleariae. Classification (NCBI taxonomy): domain Eukaryota; kingdom Metazoa; phylum Arthropoda; class Insecta; order Coleoptera; family Chrysomelidae; genus Phaedon; species Phaedon cochleariae. The sequence goes on from OU896723.1 coordinate 10,261,048, forward strand.
TGTTGGATATTGCATATTTTTTGCTTACCCACGTGAGTTGGATTATCCCAATTCAAATGAAATCAACTGATATCATGAACAAACAAGATACAAAGGATTCAAAATCTTTCTTGTGTGCCCTTTTCTCGAGTGTTCTTTTATAGAATTGCTCAGACTGAATATTTTCGCGAGTTGAATAATCTTGAATCCTAACAAAATCAACCTAGCCCATGGAATTACAGTTCATTTCGATATCCTTCAAAAAATGAAGCCAGAGAAAAATAAAATCAATTTCCCAGAATTTCGTCTTTTTTTTTCGGATATCTCTGGACATACTATGAATTTCGGAACTTCCTGAGTGGCAATATTTAGGTGAATGCGGAACTTCGTCTCAATTCAACAATACTTTCTGAAATTTTTCGTTTACTCACATGAGTTAGATTATCTCAGTTTCAATTGAAATCAACTGATATCATGAACTAACACGATAAAATGTAATAAAAATCTATCTTTACCAAACTTCTTTGGAATAAACTTGTTTTCATCTATATTAGTAAAACTGAAAGATAGGCTTCTTCGGGCTATTGCACGGAAACAGCGAACGAAATAACCATGGAAACGAATCATATATGCCAAACACTATTGTCAGTATTGTATATTCTCTGTCAATCAAATTAACGCCGACAAAATGAACTCAGCAAAAAATGCCGAACTTCACGATAATATCCTAGAGCAAGTGGTACAACAAGCGACCGCGAATTTATTACCAGTAAAATGCAGGTCTAGTAGTTCCAAGTTTTCTTCATTCCTACAACTGTAAAAAGAAAAATGCACGAAGTTTCTTTTGTATCTCTTTTATGTAAAATTTAATTATTATATCTTTATTGTCAACGAAGTGTGATAAAAAATATCGTTCATTATACTCGTCGTCCATAATAGTATATTATGTAACAAGTGTTATAAACGTCCTTCTAGTAACGAGTATTTTAAGCACGAGCGGAGCAAAGCGGAGCGAGTGTTTGATAAACGAGTATCTAGAGGAGTTTATAAACGCGTTACATACAATGCTTTTTCTACGAACTCCGGAAATTACATAAACATACCTGCTATTCCTGTTAACCCCCAGAATAATTCTAAAGAAATGGGAATTGAGAACATAATACATGCAACTGCATGCAACCAGCGAGATACGTATAAGTGATATTGGTTGTAGATGTGTCCAGTCCATTGATTATTAACCTTTGTTTCACGTTTATTGTCATGCTTAGCGCAGATTAAATAGATTGTTCTCAAAGAAGGATGCTTCATACTTCATTTTGACACTTCTTGGATAGCAGAAACTTCTCTTCGATTTCACTTTCGTCTACTTTTCGCATGAATTTTAAATGGAGAATTCTGATACAAACGAATATTGTTCGCCTTTGGGTGTATGATAAATTGACATTCATCATACAGGGCGTGGAAATAAATTCTGAATTGAAACTCTATCACGAATCTGCGATTAGAGGTCTATAAAAATCACAAGTTTCCATCGTTCAAGTTTGAACCCCCTGATTGGGTATGAAAGTGTTAAAAAGAAATATTCTCAGATAAATTATGAACATACAAGATGGATATATATTTATATAAAGCAATACATTGAGAATTCGCATTCTCTATGTGATGAGAATATTTACTCTTTCTCAGTTGATTCAATAAAAAACAACTACTTTCCTGGCTATATGCCACGACGAACTTTGAATTATATCTATTGAACACACACGATAAGAGTTTGAAAATAAAATATAAAAACTTGTTTTCTGTTGAATATTCAGAATGATGTTTGCATATACATATTTTTGTCTGAAGGAGAATGCAAATTCTCAATTTCAGAAGTTTTTATATTTTATTTTCAAACTCTTATCGTGTGTGTTCAATAGATATAATTCAATGTTCGTCGTGGCATATAGCCAGGAAAGTAGTTGTTTTCAATTGAATCAACTGAGAAAGAGTAAATATTCTCATCACAGAGAATGCGAATTCTCAATGTATTGCTTTATATAAATATATATCCATCTCTGTATGTTCATAATTTATCTGAGAATATTTCTTTTTAGAATATTGTTCGAATAATTCTTATACAAAATTTGAAAATAACAGTTGACAGTTAATACAATTGACAGGCCAGACATGTCTCAAATTGCTGAAGCTGTGCTTAATGAACTGCGTTGCCATGGTGATGTGTTTAAGAAATCGTGTTGCCGTGGTAACGTGTTTAATATTTTGAATAAATCACAGATCGTCAATCTGTGATTAATCGATCATTTAGCGTGGTACATATCCGTACGTTAAATGCCATTTCATTTATGTTAGTAGAAAAATGATTTTTCCGTTATTGCATGACTTCCCGAGAATTTGTCACACGCGCACGGAAAAATCCCTATTTTCAGTCTCGTAATGAAATATATTATTCCAGCCCCCCTGCGTGTGGTGCACTTTTCCCGGGTGTTTTTTCATGACATTGTTCAGAATGGTCAATTTCTCAAGATGAATCATCTTGAATTCTAGAAAAGTCAACCATTCTCATGGAATAACACGTTAGGTAAGTTATCTCTATCGGCCTGCCCGGAAAATTTTATGATAGAACACAGAAATGAAGTGCCTCCAAAGAAAGAGAATTTTTGTATCTTATATTTTCATAAAATGAGTTGATATTTGGAAACAATCAAAAGATTTGGCTCACAAAAATACTCAGTCCGCAAGATTTAATGAAGAAACCCACGAGGAACTAAAAATGAATTGTCAAAACAATCTATCGTGTATTTTCATAGAATGAATTGATTTTTTCCACAATTAGAAAGATTTGACTCTCGAAAATGATGAATGGAGTGCTTCAGATTAACCAGAGGAGGATTTCAGAAAATTCCTAACATGTATTTGCATGAGATGAGTGAATTTTTGTGAGTACCTACAAAGTAATATTTTTTTAACTAATTTATTATTTATTGTAGAATTAATGATGATGGAAATGTCTACATGAAAATGGAGAATAGATGCATGACAAAGTAAGCCACTTTGCAAAAATTCACATTGTCGAAAAACACCTTGTAACTATGAAATAAAGATAAATATCGATATCCGGTTTTCACCTTTGAGTTTGTCATGTGAATTGATCAACAGACAACGACATCAGTTTTTTTACTATCTTGTACTTGAGTAGGACTTTCCCTTTGAGAGTGCTCGATTCGGCCCACCCTGCATACATTGTGTTGCTGTCCAGTTTTTAGATGCTTTTGCGCGATATATCTTAGCACAACTGGCTTACTTCCATGTAAAACAAATAATGATATCGCAAACATAGTTTTCACAGTCCCTTCATATATTTGAGATACAGGGCGAAGTTGAAAATTCTCACTTTTCGAGCTTTTCAAACTCTCTACGTATAATATAGTGGTGTACTCATTCTTTCTCTGTGATCGCTCATTTTTGAAAAATGGGGCCAACATATATCTTTAGAATGGAACACTCTGTATGTTCCTATTCAGTTCGATTCAGATTCTGCTTAGCTCATCAAGAATACCTGAATATGATGGAAGTTGAATTTTATTTTTCTAGAAAAAAAAAACGTTCACTCCATTTTCCAAAAATGAACAATTACAGAAATAGAATAAGTACGCTTCTCTATTATACGTAGAAACTTATATAAGGCCTCTTTCTCATCCTGTCGATGAGTTGAAGAGTGATCAATACGGCAGGTGCTCAAACAGTGAGAATTCTCAACTTTGCTTTGTAGGTATCTCAAAATTCTGTTTGCGGCATCAATCGTTGCACATAGATGCACATAGTTGCTCCAAAGATGAATCCCAGCGAGCAGGAACATCCCTGGAATGTGTTGGCATGAACATATTTTTTTATATGCACTTCCCAAAGAAATCTTTGAAGAATATTCAAGTATTGTTTTTGTACTGAGAGGTAGCAATGAGATGTTTTGTGATGTTTTAAAAATTTTGTCATGAGGATATTGTTCTGAGACGTTATACCCTAATAGAACACAACGTCCTAGGGATGTTCCTCTTTGATACAATTCTCGTCCGAATGTCCCGAACCAAAAATAAGTATCCTAGGGACATCCCATCCCGTACATCTCATGCAATGTCCGAGTAAAAACGTCCACGGAATGTCCCAGCTGGTACATAATTTCAAATGTCCTAGAAATAACATCCCTTAGACGTCCCACGTGGTACATATTATAGAATGTCCATGTAAGGGCGTCCTTGGCATGTCCCTGATGGGATATGATTCTAAACGTTCCGTTAGAGACATCCATCGGATGTCCCGGGTAGTACACATTCTTGCATGACTTCAGATCTTTTATAGTATCCCTTCTAGACAACCATGAAATAACCCTGATATTACATTCCTTCAAATATCTCTGCACAGACGCCCTCAATATTTCCAGGATCGTATGACGATCGAAATGTCCCTTAGAGATATCCGTCAGATGTTCTAATTGGTACATAAGCTCTTCTTTTCTCTAGGAATAACGTCCTATGGAGGTCCCAGTCGGTACTTTCAATATGTTGTCCCTGCGAGGACGTTAACTCACACCTCGCCGACGAATGATTACTCGTAGGCTGTAAGTACTCCTCGTCAATGTCCTTCACGTAAGTCCATTGGACATCCTTGGGAATTTTTTTGGGGTCCTTCTACGGATCATCAACCCAACTGAATATTGTCCTAATCAGTTATGCAAGATCTCGTCCTAGAGGGAACCAGAAGAATTCAAATTCAAGAATAATTCGTACGTCCCTGGGACATCTTATGGACACCCAATTGTCAGCGTTGCTGATAGGTTGTCCTATGGATGTCCCAAGGATGTCCTCTGTATTGCTCGATGAGAAATATTGTAAAATTCAGGTATTCGATATTTTTCTCAAGGAAATCCCTCAAGGCCGTCCCTAGTTGGTCCTCAAGTGGGACATTTGTGCGTCTCACAGACGTCCGATGGACGTCCACGGTACCAAATTCGAACGTCCTATGGACGTCCTGAATGTCTCGACAGGACGTCCTAAGGATTTCCATGGGACATAAGTGTGTTATTAGGGTATGCATTCCAAATGAGGTCTTGTAATGATTTTGACAGTATTGTTTCTATTCTTCTGTAGCATTTCCTCGTCTGCCTACTGAGGAAGTACCCCTGGGATGTTTTGGGATGTTTCAACAATGTTGGCATAAGGATGTTGTTTTGAATAGGTCTTTGGAGGACATTGAAAGAATCGTATTTTTGTCATCTGTGTCATTTCTTCGTTTGCTTCACCACAATGTCTCATACTTGCGTCACAATACGATGAAATCTGTTTTTTTTTCGATTTCGTAGTTTTTGTTCGCATTCGCGTTGGCAGCGTCTTTTTATTGCATCAACACAATACCAACGACCTCCTATTTCAATCAGAACCGAAGCAACGACATTCATATGTATATATCATTCATTCTCATCAAGAATGACCATCAAATGTCTCGTCCATGATCCGTAATAATATTTCAAACAACATAGAATATTTAAGGAATATTTTGACTACTGTCAGAACGCTTCCGTACTTTTTCTGGAATATTTCCATAGAATGTTCTCAGAGTGATATCATGAAATAATATTATCTTGAAACATGCTATACAGGGTTTCCGATAAAAAGAGGGGCAATCCATTAACCATATATTCCTTGAACAAAATCAATATGAGTTTCTAGATACAATTTTTCATTTAAGCCCTTTATATTAGACAAAGTTAGAAATTTGAAACTGTTTTTTTCAATTACTCGCGTATTTGATGAAATATCAATCTCAAAATGGGTACATTACTCCAGCAAAAAGAGTTGCATCGTGTGAGGAGAACAAAACAGAAAATAACTGTCAAATATTCAAAATACTGAGGGTCGAGTACACACTTACCCCTATATTTTTTTTGTACGTGCGCTAATTATTTCCTATTTATTTTTCTTCAAGTGTTTAATAATTTTTGAGTTTTTTTTGTTTCTCGTAAAATTTCGATAAAATCATTTGATTTTGATATAATTCGAAAAGTGCTGGTTATTGTTTGATGCCTATGCGGCTCACGTTAATCTCATAATGTTCACATACTCCTATTAATTTCGTCGAAATTGAAAGAGAGCGAAAATTTTTACGTACGAAAAAGTGAATATGGAAATTCCAGGTGCTCAGAGCTAATGTTTTAAAATAATTTAAAAAAAAAAAAAAAATAATAGAAATTCAATACGTAGATAAATTGCTCCATATATGACCTCCAATTTTTTGAATACACATGCGAGCCCTTTTTATAAGAGGAAGTCTTAGCCTTTGAAGAGTATGTGGCTTATGCACAAAATCTTTCATACATACCCAGACAATCCTGATCTGCTATTCCTTTCATCAAGTAGCTATTGAAATCATGGATATCATAATTTCACGTAATATATCCGAAAATACATTTTTTAAAGTTTTTCCGATTTTATTTCCCGTTCGATCGCGCCCGACATACCATACGGGGGAAATGATGCTCGAAAATATTTTAAGAAATTACGCACTCCCCAAAACCGCTCAAACCGATTTCGAAAAAACTTTGCTGTTCTCGAAAATAATGAATTTAATGATTCTTCAAAAGGGTGGGCTCGTCAATCGACACTTTCCCCATCCTTCAAAAATCATTATTTTCCCAAAAATCCAAAAAACTTTTTCCATTTGACCCCGTAAAAAAAATCACGCTGTTCGATTGGCAAAAAAATTGAATTCGACGTGTGTCCCCACTTTTTTTTATTTCTTGTTTTCATCTCTTCGATTATCTGGATTTCAATCATTTGTATTTGTAAAATTTGTTTCCAATAAAATCTTCTTGACTGGTTTAATGGCGATTTGGATGTTCATCAAGTTGGGAAAAATACTTTTATTGAATCTCCGTTTTACTCATCATAATTTTGCTATTATTGGTTTCCAGTCATTGGTGTAAGTTCTCATAAGACTGATTACCTCAGATTGGGTGCATTGCAAAAATTTTTTGACTCGTATGTTTTTTCCGTAAATGCGATTGTTATCTAATAAAAAAATACAATACAACATCGTGCATGAACAGATCTTCTGTAAATAAATCGAAAAATTCTAGTAGGGGGCTGTCACGCTTTGATGAAAGAAATAGCAGATCAGGATTGTCTGGGGATGTATAAAATATTTTGTGTATAAGCCAAATATTTTCCAAAGGCTAAGATTTTTTTCGATTAAAAGTTATATCGAGCAATTATTTATTCAGACGTGTTGAATTTCTATCAAATTTTTTTTGTAAAAATTATTTTAAAACATTCGCTCTAAGCACCTGGTATTTTTATATTTACTTTTTCGTACGTGGAAAGTTTGGCTCTCTTCCAATTCAGAGGAAATTAATAGGAATATGTAAACATTATGAGATAACCGTAAACCGCATATATATAAGCATCAAACAATAACGAGTACTTTTCGAATTATCTTGAAAACAAAAATTTTTTTCGAAATTCTACAAGGGACAAAACATACTCAAAAATGGTTGAACACTTGTAAAAAAAAATATATCATATCATTAGCGCTTGTACAAAAAAAATATGTAAGTGTATAGTTGACCCTCAGTATTTTGAATATTTGACAGTTTTTTTCTGTTTTGTTTCCCTCACACGATTTAACTCTTCGTGCTGAAGTGATGTACCAATTTTGAGATCAATATACGCAAGTTATTAAAAAAAAAAACAGTTTTTGATTTCCAACTTTGACACCATGTATATCGAATATAAAGGGCTAAATTGGAAAATGGTAATCAGAAACTCATATTGTTTTCGTTCAAGGGATATATTGTTAATAGATTAACCTCCTTTCAGCGGACACCCTGTGTATGAAGTTTCTCCTGAGACAATGCCAATTATTATCCTACTGTAATAATGAAGTGCATGTTGACATATTTCTATCCATATCATTCATCAATGAGGTTCATATAGCAATGTGGACCAGGTGCAAGTATTGTGAAAATTCGATCACAAGTGAGAGTATATAGGTTCAATTCTCTAGAAGAAGAACTCTTTTTCAATTTCCTTCTTTCTTCCTCTTATATATCTACTAAGAATGATTCATGTGCAGCTATTAAATGTTTGCAAAATGCTTTGTTGTGTCCATGAGAAAGCTATCAAAGAACCAGGGAAAATGTGTTTCTGTGACATCCCAAGGACATCTTCAGTAACGCCGCCTGCGGCGGAAATTGGCTGTTCTATGAAATTCCCCTCATGTGTGAACAGGAAATCTCAGTAGAGGTCCAATGTTCTGACATTTCGTATTCTCAATATTTCTGAGGTGTTTTGCGCTCGCTGGGCTGAGATATCGCGCAAATGATGGCAAAAGCAACGAAAACTGGATACACTGTACATTCCAAGTATTTACTGCGACATCAAAATGAATTTCCTTGAAAACGCATCGAAACCTATTGAAGAAATACTACCACCTAAGTAAAGCTCAGAGTTATTGCAGTAACCAATGATGAGAAATGAAAATATATTTTGCAAAAAAGAATATATCCTCCGTCCAGAGGTACACTCCTGGATCCGCCACTGTATCCAATGGTCCATATTGATGGGCTCGTTGTCGATTATGCCACTTGATTAGGCATAGGCATAATCATTCAGCACAACATAACAAACTATGGACACTCAATCATCAATGCAATCCAGCATCCCTTGGAATAAGGTCATCGATTCATCTCTCTCCACTCGTCTCTCTTGTTATCCCGAAATCTCACTCTGCGCACGCTCGTGAATCAAAGGCGATTTCTCATATATCAAACTATAACATAATCTGATTTGTTTTCAATGAACAAACTGGTACTTTCACTTTTACATCATTTTAACAAACATACATGAAATTGGTAGCTAGGTCAGTCTGGTAATAACCTTGCTATCGGTTGCTAGTGTCAGATAATGAGGAGAGCCTTTCAATTTTGCCGCTTTTAGTAGCGGGTTTCCCGATTTCCCAGGAATTTTCAGTGTAACTTTGTCGCTCGATTCCGGTTAGTGTGATCTCCGCTCTCTCAGGTGCAAAGTGGTAGAGTTTGTCGTGAAAATGACCAGTGTCGAGGATATTTTGGAGTACAAGAAAAATAACGATGAGGATTATTATGCGATATTGGGTTGTGACGAGCATTCTACTGTGAGTTATTTTTGTTGTTACTAGGTGTTGATAACGATACATCAAACACGAATTTATGAGAACTATATAATATAGAGTGTGTGATTTGTTTCGAAAACATTCTTGAATTATGGCATTTTGAAAGTTGTTTTTCCATACTTTTTTCTCATCCCATGTTTTTTTCTCGTTTCTTCTCCTATGTAGGTATATGAATGTCTTTGCCTGAAGTCTTGCCTTAACTCAATTTCTTTCAACGAAAGAAGCCTAAATTTATTGGAACAACATTTGCTTCAATCTTGTAGAAAATGGAGTTTTTTGGAACAACAGTTCTCAGCGATATTGGTGTGATATTACTCAGCACCCCTAACAAATCAGGGATATCCTAGGTACGTCTCTTTAATGTCCTGAAGTGTACTGTCGATACGAGATTGTGTATGAGACATCCCTGAAATGTCCTACTCATTATTTCCAGGAGATGTCCCGACTGGAACATCCCTGAGTTGGCCAAATTATGTCCCTGTATATCCTGATATCTATTTCTATCAGAATTGATATGAAACATTAATTCTTTTTGCACATGCATCTCCATTATTTTTCTCTGAGAAAATCACAAGCAAGGTATCGTTGATTATTTTAACTATATTTTCATTTCGCCTATACATCTCGCCGACGCTCGCTACATAAATTCAAGTATAAAAATGAATAGCTAACGATATAATCACATTCTATAGAGTTTTGATAATAATGAGTGCGCCAAAATTTATAACAATAACTGGCAGGACCAACGACCAATAGTCACCACAGTGCAGTCACCAATGCGTTTTCTAGAAGATTTGTGCTATATCATTATGTTTCTATGATATCGTATGTATATGTCTATACAGTGTGTCCCAGCTGAAACTTCTCACTGCCCAAATCTCCGTTGTCATCGAAAGAATTGAAAATTGCTCGAACAGAGGTCCATTTTAGTTTGGTGGGAGACACATTCTTCTGCAATTATCATATTCCAAAGTTGAAACCTTGAAGCATAACGGGCATCCACCATCAATTTTCAAATTGAACACCCTGTATTTCATTTTATTTTCCGATTTTCCCTGAAGAGCTGCTTTCATCAATGCATCACATTTGGTGTCTAGCAGGAATGATCAGAGAGATATAGGGCGTGTTCAAAACAGATATTTTTAACTTTCGGATGTTTTTGTGTCGAAAACTCGGTCGAAACTGTCATTATTGGTCGAAACGACTTTCATGTCTCTATATTAACTTTTCACTCACTATCTACCGAGCTATCTACTGACGTTTGAGTGGTTGAGTGGAACAGATACAGGGTGATCAGAATTCTGAATCATGAACCACCCTGTATTTGTACCAATTAATTGTCAGTCGATAGTGAATCTTGAGTTAGGATAGGGACATGAAAGTTGTTTTGACCGATAATGAATAGTTTCGACCAAAAGAATCCTGAAGTAGAAGAATCTTGATTTTGAACACCCTATATGTCTCTAGAAATGCAATGAAATACTGGTTGTAACATTTGAAAAAGAGTTGATGCCCGTTACGCTCAAAGGTTTCAACTTTGGAATATGATAATGGCAGAAAAATGTGCCCCTCGCCAAATTGAAATCGAATCTTTTGAGCGATATCCAATACGACATCGGAGATTGAGAAGGTGACAAGTTCTAGCTGGGACACACTGTATGTACCTTGGGATTCGTTGATGTTTGTCTCAGGAATGTCCTTTATATCAATGCAAAAAGTCCCTGGTATAGTTACAAGGGATGTCACTGGGATTCACTATGGTAGTGATGGTATACTCATAATTTGTCTTTGGGCTGATATAGGTAGTACCCGGTATATCCTCAGGACGTACTGAAGGGATGTCCTGGTAGTCTCTTTTTGAAAGCCAAGATATGTCCGTAGACCGTCACTAGTAAGTCCCGTGTTTCGACAGAGGCTGTCCCAGGGACATCATCCTACTGAATGAGTGACTTTCCTGGGATGTCCATAGAATGTATTTGTATTGTTAGGGAGCAATATTGGTAGAATATTGAAAATCACTATGTTTCAATATCGTCATCAATTATTGGTGAAATAATTGCAGAACAATTTTGGTGGAGGTGGAATACTAGAGGTCAATATGTTGTGATAGATTTTCAATACATACAGGGTGTTCCAGCATAACGTCCCTTCACTCCAGGACATAATTTCTGTAAACAAAAATCTGAAAAATATTACCATCAACGTCTAAATGCAGTTTTCTTCACAATCATCTTTATTATCAACGATCACGAAATCACGTGATCTTTCAGGTACTTGAAGAACATTCGATCTCGTGAATTGCTTTGTAAATCAGATAACAAAATTTGATATACAGGGAGGTGCGAAACTAGTGACCGATGCTATGAAAATTACTCACCGTTTTAGGTTTCACGGTCCATCTCACTTCAGGTACCATAATCTGATTCTTCAAACAACTTTGCATGAAAAATATTCTCTTGTTAGAATGCCGTGAAATAAATGGAATTCGAGAAGATTGCAATTCGTCATTTGATGTCCATATAGATTTTACCTAATTGATGAATTTTGGAATTTCGTCAATTTCCATTCCAACTTTTTCTGTCCTTAAGACAAACGCCCCAAATCACAATACATTTTTGTTGACGTCAAAATGAAAAATAACACTTTCCTCGGAAATGATTTATTTTGCATCATTTCGCTAAGAAAAGAGTTCGAAGAATCATATTCAAGTATACCTACCCACTATAAAAATCAGAGGGATCGTGAAATAAAATCAGGGCACTTTTATAACATAGGTTAGGCTATTCGCTCCTCCCTGTAAGTTTCAATATTTTTCCGAAACAAGAAACGATTTGTGAGATCAAATTACCATCATTCACAAAATTTTGTGATTCAAGGATTCATGGTGAGAAAGATAATTGAAGAAGACTGAATATGAGTACTCACCTTCAAAGGGCTGTAGGAAATATTTCCAGACACATATTGATATTAGGAATATTTATTTCCGTTTCTATTTCTAGAATTACCTTTCAGAGTATACGAATGTTATTCTGAGACACCCAGCATAAACTGGATCATACGAGAAAAGTCCATATATTATGTTAGAGGAACAACGTGGAAGAAGGCATTGAAATTTTTCGAGGGTATTTCTTCCAACAAATCACAAATTTTTGGATCTGACATGAATTCAAAATGGACGAGTATTAATCATTCCAGAATTACGTCATTTGACAGGTTGCTGAGGGGCAAACATTGTATTTTGTCAAGATTTGTCATATGAAACCAGAATTAGTTTTTCTTGGAATCCGAGGTGGAACCAGAAAGAATTTCATAACTTTGTTTGGTGAAACTGTTATTATATTGTGGATGTGGCAGGGACGGCCAGAGCAATTCTCATCAAATGTAAAGTTTGTGTGCCCCTCAACACACCATGTCAAAATCACGTGTTCTAGAATGATCAATTGTCATATCACGATCACCAAGCATAAAGAAATATCAATGTCAATTTCAAATAATTCATCTTGGAATTACATATTGTCAGAGTTGTGATATATTGAAGAGTGTAGTTGACAACTGAATGGTTATAGGAGTTGTTTCTTGTTCCAGGCGTCTTGTGAGACCAGACTTTGTTCAAGATGTTTATGTGATGTATGTGATTGTAGATATTTTATCAAATCAGATATTGAGAAGTATAAGTATTTATCTCCTTCTAATCATATTATATCAGACATGGCGCAATTGGTATATAGCCCGGAAGCCAGCGACCTTTTTCAATGACCAAAAGCACAAAAGCTGAAAATGTTTTCTGAGCTTCATTTAGTATCACTAGTAAGGAAATCGGCCTCCAGCTGGCGCACTTCCGGGGGGTGTAGTTGCAGCAGCGTCCCAAACACGTAAAATTATAATAAAAAAAAACTGATATCACAAAAGCTGAAACTTTGTTAACATGTTGATTATCATACAAATAGATCAAAAAACGTTTCCAGCCGAACTTATACTGGGGGATTATGCTCCAGCTTTTCATGCCCTGACGGGTTGCGACTATAACCCGTCATTTTTCAAGAAAGGAAAAAACCGGCCCTATAAAATTTTACACAGCTCAGAAATATATATAGAACATTTTATCAAACTAAGCAACGCACCTGATGACGAGTTGGAGAATACCTTCAACACTACAGAAGAATATGTATGTCGAATGTATGGATTTAAAAAAATCAACAAAGTGAATGAAGCACGAGTTGAAACATTTTTGAAAACCTACAATATATCACAAAACGATGACATATTCCGGTTACCGAAGAATAACATCGATGGATCAGCTCTGCCTCCCTGCAAAATTGAACTGCACCAACATTTGCTGCGTACAACATATATAGCAAATATTTGGGCACACGCTCATCTTCAGGTTCCAACGGCATTACATCCGACTGATTTTGGCTGGAAAGAGAAGGAGGGAAAATTTCACTTCAAATGGTTCGAAGGTGAGCAGCTTCCCTCTTCACTTGGTGATATAACTATCAATGAGGATCAAACAAGTCCTACAGGTCAGAAATTTTTTGAATATTTTCTCTTTGGTTTAATCTATATTTATAGCAATCTTGTATATCATGTCAACTTTTTTTGATATTCATAATCTGATTTGCATTAAGATTTTGCTCTGAATGTTTTTATATTAATATCATCTATATATTTCAATATATAGTTAATATACAATATATGGTTACAGATGATAACGAAGATATTTCGTGGATCAGCATCAATTGCAGCGATCATGAAAGCGATGATGGGAACGACGACGATGAATCCGAAGGATCCGAAATCTGAAAACATTGTTGATATCTGATTTTGTTACACACACTAGTTCACTATGTCTGTTAATTTGTATTGTTAGTATATTTTTTGTGAAGGAATACTGAAAAAAAAATTGATAGTAAACCTATTTTTAATTATCTTCCTTCAGATCAGAAATGTAATACCTACGTATTTATCATTAAATAAATGCATGCATGTGCGCTGAGTTTGAGAAAACTATAGATACCTGATACCGCAAAAGCTGATATTTGGTGTACCTATAGTTGAAATAATGGGTTAACAAAAAAAACCTCCAGCTCATCATTTTAGTGAGGGCAAAGTATCCAGCTGATGCAGTCAAAGATACGATGCGCCCGAGATATCCATGCGCAGCGTATTTCACTGCATCAGCTGGGCACTTTTCCCCCACCCAATGTAAAGCTGGATGTTCTCATCGTTTATGTTATTAATTTAACTATTTGTTCACCAAATTTCAGCTTTTGCGGTATTAGTTTACTCAGCGCATATTTTTAACTTCTTTACGTGAAAAGCTGGAGCATAATCCCCCAGTATAAGTTCGGCTGGATACGTTTTTTGATCTATTTGTATGATAATCAACATGTTAACAAAGTTTCAGCTTTTGTGATATCAGTTTTTTTTTATTATAATTTTACGTGTTTGGGACGCTGCTGCAACTACACCCCCCGGAAGTGTGCCAGCTGGAGGCTGATTCCCTTACTAGTTATCCCAAATAAAGCTCAGGAAGAATTTTCAGCTTTTGTGAAATGACTAACTCTAAACGGTTGCTGGCTCCCAGGCTAATAGGCATTGTCATGAGTATAGTTTATCCAGGGACACACGAGCTCGCACACAAGTAGGAGACAAGAGCACGGAATACCACAATATGGTTAGGAAATCATGGGAACGCCTGCAGTGGCAGCGAGACCCCCAAGAGGAATGTCCTTTGATGGCATTCTAGGTGCTAGCTGGGAATTCTTCATTTAAAAAGTCTAAATATATTCACTAGCAGCCCGACTAGATGAAGAAATCGAGTAGTACAAGGCCGTAGTATTCTTGAATACTGTGGAGGACTGCGTCATCTGAATCTACAATAACTTCGAATTCCAAGCAGCAGGAGACAGAAAGATATACTCTGTAATCATCCAAAAGTTGAACGAATACTTTATTCCAGCTTAGAACGTGACTTTTGAAAGAAAAGTATTCTTGACTAAGGAAACCATAGATGAGTATTGCAATGACATCAGAAGGGTAGCACATGTGAATTTGGTTCATTGACATACAGCTTGATGAAGGATCGAATAGTCCGTGACATTCAGGCTCGTTAACACTAAAAAAAGTTTTTGAATTATGCAAAGCAACAACACAAGCTGACAAACAACTCAGTTAGATAGTTGATGCAATGTGGAGGTAGATATGTTTGGGTCGAGGTTTGGGTGCTGATTCCATGTGTGGAAACAGTATTCAAGAACATCATGCTATATCTGTGCTTTGTAGATCAGAGAAGCTGTTGAGGTGGAAAGTACCCTTTCGCACGAAACATGAATCCAAGTTCGCGATGGATCTGACAGCATGCATGCTTTCACTACTACAAACTATTGTTTGGATGTTTCTATTAAATATGTTTTACTTCTGTTTCAATAATTGATTTCGTTGGGATATCTTGTTTTTCTTTGGCTTCAAGTTCATTTTTTAAAAAACATAAACTACTCATCACATGAAGTGAGACAGTCAAAAAATTGACTAATTTTGATAAGCTATAACTCGAACTTGTCTTGGCCGATGTTGGATTTTCAACCAAAGGTAGAGTGGGGAGCGTCATCCTTGGGCTATGCGTTATTGACGTCGGGTTGTTATTTTTGCGATTCGTTCTCTTTCTGAATCAAGAGCCGTATGAATTTCAAATCTTTGACCAATAATTTGGGAAATGTGAGGGACCCTAGAATATTTTTTTTGGTGGAATATGGTTGGTCCGATACCTCGAGACATCTTTGAAATTTTTTTGATAAATTTCGTTGATATGGAAAAACCGCCATCTCATGAAATTCCGTTTTCATTTCAAAATGCAACAAGGGATCGTTCTGCTAAAAATAATTAACAGCAGTGGCGCGCAAGACGAGGTTTACGATATTGACTAACAAAAATCCGTTTTTATCGAGAGAATTTGATAGTTTTATTGATCGTTACAGCTGGAAAGGTGTCATACCTTCAATTAGCATGATTTTCACAAATTCAGAGGCGCGCGAAAAAAGGGTTTGTGATATTTACAAACGACAAAAACGATTTTATTGAAAGAATTCAACAGTTTCATTGTTCGTTCTTTGAAAGATACCATAAATTTGATTAATGATAATAATAATAATAATATTCATTCTCCATTAGACACAGAAAACATGTATTGCAATCGTCAAAGTACACATAAAGTCATAATATACAGTTCACAGTATGAGCAACACCGTTGTTTACGAAATGGTAACAAGAAAAAATTAAATAGAATACAGCACAAATCGGCACAAATACACTCACATTGTACGAATCATAAAATTTTTGTTAATTATAAAAACATTTTCCATTCAAATATTTCTTCAGCAAGTTACTGAATGTATTAAGCTTTGTTATATCTTTCAAACACCTAGGGAGCTTATTGAAAATAGTAAGACCTACCCTCAGACCTACCACTGATGACAGTTCAATGTTGTTTCATATTGACGAAACGGAACATGCAGATCGCGTTTTCGTCTTGTGTTCACATTGTGTATATTTTCATTTGGAAGAAATCTATTCTTGTTTTTCGAAACGTAGATTAACAGTTCATAAATATACATTCAAGATAGGGTTAAAATTCTGAATTTTCGAATTGAACCTCTACACGAAAATGAACTAGGACCTCCTGCTACTATATGGATATTTTTTTGTACAATAAATATATCTAAATACATCTAGCATGATGGTGACGAATTCAGAGGCGTGCAAAAGGTGATTCTTTAATGTGGACAAATTGAAATACTACTCTCATCATCATTGTTCTCCACTTATTCAAGGTAAGCATCCAAGTGATCCATTGACGTATTGAAGAGCATCCATCATTCAAGGCGATTCAAAAAGTTCAATATGGAAATATTTTTAATGATTTTATCAAGTGTTGTTCTTTGTTCGCCCAGTGAAAATTTAATTGTATCATTATTTATAGATGTAAATTCAGGAACGTAACTCTGGTTCATGATGTTTCTCGAGCCGTACAATTTGATAATTTTGTCAGAAAAGATTTTGAAGAATCTCCAAGTTTTGTCCCCCAAAGCAATTTGAGTATTTTTTATTCATTAATTTTGTCATCCTCTTTGTGATAGAGTATTTATTTTCTTTCCAGTTGATGATTTTTTCACTTTCACTACTTGGACTCCCTAAAATAAACATACATGGCCGGGGATGCGAAGCTCATCGAAAATACTCACGATCAAGAAATTTCTCAGTGGGCGAAAAGAACACTTAGCAAAATTAGTAAAAATGTCTCCATATGCTGTAAAATTTTTGAATCACCTCGTATTAATGCATTCTCTTCCATTTGTCAATGAATTACATAGATGCTCATCTTGAATAAGTGAAAAAGTAAAAAAAATTAACTCTGGCCATGTATGGGCCTACTGTTAGTGCCAGTGAGCAGTAGTAGGTACTCTCGTTGACTTCTATGCTTTATCTATTCTGCATTGGAAAGTCGCCACGTATCTTTCGACTTAAAATTCAATATACATGTCAAAACTTCATTTCTGCTTGTTGATAAAAGGCACTGAAAATGTCACTTAGAAAATAAGGTTTTGACATCAGATTGCAATTCGAGTCGAAACAAATATCAATTAATGTTATCGTCAAAATGCCACCACTTATCAGTACAGATTTGGTGGATATTTCGAGATTGCGGCAAAGAAATTATACAATAACAGATAATGCCGACTTACCTACTTGATGTCGAGAAATCATCTGTAGGAAGAGCTTTGAAAAGATAAGCTGACAATGGTACTGCTGTTTACCGACACGGTGAAGGTAGTCAAAAAATAACAAGTCTTCGTCAGGACCGAGCAATAGTACGCACTGCAAAATGCCCACTTTCAACGAATATTCACCGGGCGGGCAGAAGGAGACGGTCCGAAAAACATATGCAATGGCATCTACGATGAAGCGACTGTCTTTTCACTGATGAATGTCGTTTCAACTTTTATATTTCTGACGGTCGATTGTTAACTTGGAGGAGACGGGAAAAACGTTTCCTTGAAGGAAACATGCGTCCTCAAGTTGAATTTGGTGGTGATGTTTGGGGCGGTATTCAACACAACGGAAAGACAACTCTTGTGGTGTTTCGAGGCAATGTCAACGGCAGAGTCTACCTGAATGAATGACTGATTCAGGAAGTTCTTCCGCATGCTCGAAATTATGGCGAAGATTCTATTCTTGTTGACGATAATGCTCGGCCTCATTGGGCAATATTAGTAAACAGGTATCTGCAAGACCGAAATATTATTCGTAGTGAATCTCCAAACTTGAATTCTACTGAGCACATCTGAAGTTGGATGAAGATGAAATTTCCCCGAACGGAACGTCAGCCAGAATTTCTTGACGATCTCGTAAGGATGATTCTAGACATCTGGGAGACAGTTTCTCAACGAATTAGCTTCGAGCATGACAAGTCGGCGCCAGGCAGTTATTCAGGCTGGAGGGAGGGAACAACGCCTTACTGAAATGAGATTCATATCCTTTCTTTATAAATATCCATTCATTTGGGGTTTCTTTTTAGTTTCTTGAATAACGTTCTCTTATGTACGTGAGCATATATTATTTTTCTTTGTACGCCGATGGATTCACTGAATAAGAATCAATTACATGTATGCTACTTGTAAATAAATGAGAATAAAATAAATCATGGAACTGGAATTTTTATCACTTTTTGCACGCCTCTGCATTTGTCAACATCATGGTAATTCATTTATGACAATTTTTAAACTGTAACGATCATTGAATCTGATATATTTTTTTTCAATAAAAACGTTAATTTTCATTTTAGATATCATGAGCCCCTTTTTTGCACGCCTCTGAATTTGTAAACATCATGCTCATTAAGGGTATTATAGAAATTAACTTCAAAATAAGTTGTAAAAAAGGACAACATGCACAAGTTGATAAAAACACTGATCATAATTATGATTACAAAAAAGGGGACTATCATAGGTTATACCACTTGCTAGGTCAGTGTGATTGGGTTAATACTGTCAACTCAAATGATCCAAACGAATGCACTGCTCAATTCTATAACACTCTGTACATGATCTTGGATGAATGTGTTCCACGTAAAACAAAATACAGAAACAAATATCCACACTGGTTCTCCAAAGAACTTGTCCAAAAAATAAAATTGAAGAAACGTCTATGCAAAAAATCAAAACATAATCCAGAATATCTACAGAGGTTTAGAGAATTGAGAAGTGAAACCAAAATACTAATCAGAACATGCCACGAAAATCATATCAAGACCATTGAGGAACAAATCAATTGTGATCCGAAATACTTCTGGGATTTTCTGAAAAATAAAAGAAGTAATTCTTCTATCGCCAATAGATTTGTGTACAAAGATGAGATAATAGAATCTGACAAGGATATTTCTAATGCCTCTGCAAACTTCTTCAAATCAGTATATAGTGAAGGTACAGATATTCCCCGAGACACTGAATATAAAAACTATGGTCTCAATAGTCTACAAATAGAAAACATACAAATATCTGATATTCTTGAAGCCATTCAATCATTGAAACCTAAATCTGCAATGGGTGTAGATGGAATACCAACCTACTTCTTCAAAGCATATGCTTGCCTATTGGCATCACCCCAACAAATAATTTTCAATAAATCACTGGCATGTAATACATATCCTGATAGTTTCAAAATTGGGCGTATAATTTCGATTCACATATCTGGCAAAGCAAACTAAATCACAAACTACAGACCAATCACTATCTTGCCCTCACCCTCAAAAATATTGGAAAAAATTATGCATATTAAGATCTATAATCACATATCCACTGTATTATCAGAGGAGCAAAGGCCTTCGATAAGGTAAATCACAATGTTCAACTAAATAAGTTGTTGACATCATTCTCATCTGATAAAAATCTGGTTGCATTCATCAAATCATATTCGACAAATCGTCTAAACTCTGTAAAATTCAACAGCTCACAATCACATAGCATAGATTTTGGGACCGTTGCTTTTTGTTATATTTGTCAATGATATTGATGATTACCTCAAAGATGCAAAATTTCTTCTATATGCAGATGACTTGAAAGTTTTTATGAAAATAACCTCAGTAGAGGATACAAAAACATTTCAATGTATTATTAATGAGATAACTAAGTATTGCAATGATAATGACCTTTCACTAAATGAATCGAAATGTAAAATAGTTCCATATACAAAAAGAAAAAAAGAATTCCTTGTAAACTATACCATCAACGATGTTGATCTGGAAATATTAGATGAAATCCGAGATGAAATCAGAGATCTGGGTGTACTTTTTACAAGGTATTTTTCATTCAATGAACATGTCAAGTGCCTTAGCAGGGAGTGCTATAGAAAACTAGGTTTTATAATGAGATCCAGTACGGATTTTCAGTATCAAACTTGCATAATGCTTTTTAACTCATATATCATATCAAAGTTGGAGTACTGTTGCGAGTACTATTGTATTATATGGAATCCTGAGGCAGAATTATGTTCTAATACGCTTGAAAAGATTCAGAAGAAACTTCTGAGACCTATGCATTCGAAAAAATATGGTGTATATCCAATGAGAGTATCATATGAACACCAAAGGATGGACTTCAACATAAAAACTTTGAGTAAACGGCGTGAGAAAATTCAGATCTTGTTTATTTTTGATATCTTACATAATTTGATTAATGTACCTGACTCATTGATGAATATTCACATAAATGTACCCGATATAAGGCTGAGATCCGAAAATACTGTTTCCAAAATTTGTTGGTCAGATGATATTGATTTGACTCTATCTAATAATCAATTACCGTTTCTAGATGTTCTTATTGAAAAATCAAATAACATCTTTGTAACGAGTGTTTATCGTAAAAAGACCCATACTAACAGATACTTGAACTTTCAATCAAATCATCAGAAAAGTATTAAGAAAGGAATAATCAAATCACTCCATGATAGAGCCAAATCAATATCATCTGACCAACAAATTTTCAATAACGAAGTCCACCACATTAGAATTGTTCTCCAACTCAATTCTTATCCAAAGAATTTTGTCGATAGGACGATTCATCAAATTGAAAACAAACAGAGGGTCAACCACAACAAAATCAACCATCAATAACGACAAATATAATACCATACATTCCCGGCATATCTGAAAAAATAAAACGTGTTGGTGATAAATTTCAAGTGAAAACTGTGTTCAAAACTGAAAATACAATGAGATCAATTCTAACTCAAACAAAGCCGAAAAATGAAGAACAATCGTCAAAAAATTGTATTTACAGTATACCTTGTGTTTGTGGAAAGTTTTATACAGGTGAAACCAAGAGACCTCTTTCAGTAAGGACGAAGAAACATAAGTACAATATAAAGAAAACAAACATCGATAAATCGAAACTAGCTGAACAAATCCTTACTGAAGACGGACAACATATGGCAGAGTGGAATAATATTAAAATTATTGGAAAAGAAGATGAAAACCAGAAGAGAAAAATCAAGGAATCTGCTTGCATTCTTCTGAACTGAGACAATAGCATTGCTTCTTGTTCAGTTGATATAGACAGAACATGGTATTCACTACTAAAATCTGAACATGAAAATGGTATATTCAAGATCAATTAATGAAAACATCCTGTAACTCATTTGATTGCCAACGTCACCAATTGTCATTGAAAACTGAAAAGCTTCAAGACATTATACGACTTCGCTATTGAAATAATCTCTTCTCATGTTGAAAACGGGAGCAGAACCGGTCCCGAAACGTCCAAAGATAAGTGAAAATTTGTTATTTTTTCTATATACGTTTATTTCCCTTCTCCAAAAATGTTTTCAATACAAATTGTCACTGACAAGCTAGTGAATTTTTCTTTTAGGCTCTCTGATAGGAAAATTCTTTAAACACAGTGACATTTTGGGGCAAATCATCTGATTTGTCCTTCATACACGTATATTGGAATAATATTCATATTTTTATTTTATAGAAACGAGAAGAGAAAATCCCAAAAAATTTGGAAAAATGAGTGAAAATATTCCTTGTTGCAGTTCAGATGTTGAATGTTATTGTACAACTGAAAGAATCCACCTATTGAAATAAAATTCAAATTCCATAAGATGGCGATTTTTCCATAGCAACGCAATTCATCGCAAACATTTCAAAGACGTCTCGAGGTATCGGAGCAACCATTTACCCTACATCTGAAAAAGAATTCTAGAATGCCTGACAGTTCCAAAATGATTTGTAAATGATTCAGAATCTTTCCGCCTCTTGAGTCACAATCTGTACCAAGAGAACCTATCGCAAAAATAAAAACCCGACGCCAATGACGCAGTGTGAAAATGATTGTAGCGCTCCTTTGTAATAATTTACGTCCTCAAGAAATAATTTTTCTCCAGATAGAATGCTTACCAAGTCATCGTTGCTCCAGTTTTTGGTGAAGGCCAACTCACTATACCTACTTGATATCCTTGTTATCCGATAATCACCATGTATATCTTGAATGGTATTGAACATATTTCTTCATAATAATAAGTGGATAGGATCTGTTCGAAATATTTCTGAATTTTTGGTTCATATTCCACCCATGCACAGTGTATACATTTGTCAATAGGGTATAATAACATAATATCCTTTTGTTATTCACATTTCAGGTAGAACAAATAAATGCCGAGTACAAAGTACGGGCTCTTCAATATCATCCAGACAAGAATGAGGGGAACAAAGAAGCTGAACAAAAGTTTCAATTACTGAAAGTGAGTATCGTGTTTTCTTGGAATGTTCTGTCTATTTGTATATATTCAGATTGCTCGTCAAATAACTGGTCTCTGTTTACTGCTTGATATTGACTATAATATGATGTGAATGACGCTAAAAGTTCTTCAGAGATTTTATTTGGATATCTATTTCAAAACTTCTTGAACTTTTTGTATTGAATAGGTACAATATATCTTTTCTGTAGCAACCGTCAAAAGTGATACAGAACGTTGATAAATTGAAATATTAAACGGCTCTTGCCAAAAGCACCGTCTGACTCAATTGATTATTCCACTGATTTTGAAATAACCATTCCTGATTGATTGAAATATCTGTGTTGATAATCGGAAACATTGTGTTCTTGATTTCGTGTTTCGGCAGTTAATTGGGTACACTGAATACTTATTAGCTGTGTTTTCGATTTTGTATTTCGCTTCGTCATTGGTAGTTTGGAAATCGTGCAAATTTCAACTAGGATAATGAATTTTGAATGAATGAACTAAACAAAGCTTTATCGATAACAATATATCAATATTTTCTTGGAACTATATTGATTCATAGTAGGGACTTACTACTGAATTAATCACTAAATAATATAAATGCAAAGAATGTACCAGTAATGAACACTCAAAATCAGAAGGATTTGTATTCCGATAATAATCAATACACTCGTGACATCACATACGATTATTCCACTTATTCCAAAATACATGTTTTTGATTAGTCAAAATATCTACAAAGCTCAGATACGGCCTGTTCTAGAATACTGTTCCCACATATGGGGTTCAGCACCAAAACATACGCTGATGCTCTTAGATTCCATCCAGAGAAGAGCCATTCGCCTGGTGGGTAACGCCACACTCACTCACTCTTTGACATCATTGGAACACCGTAGAAAGGTCGGCGACCTTTTACTTTTCTATCGATACTTCCACGGGAAATGTTCTTCAGAAATCTCTGCAATCATCCCTTCACTAGCAATACCAATCAGACGAACTAGACAAGCCCAGTCAGCACTCCTTTCGTTGTCAACCTCAAAAGATGTCGAACAGCACTCAAGACTCCTTCATCCATAGAACGGCTAGGCTCTGGAATTCATTGCCTGTGGAAGTATTCCCAACAACATATAATCTCCAAGAGTTCAAAAAAAATTCCAATACCTACCTCCTGTTCCTATCCTCCCTAGGAACGCACGATGTTCTTTGAACATTATAGGGATTCCCTTTCGTGCGCTCCAATCGATAAAAAAAAAATCTGTGTTGATGATCGAAAACATGATATTTCCGTTTCTGTGTTTCGGCTCTGTGGTTTCGGCTGTAGATTGGCTGCTAGAAACCTGAATGTGCTATATTTTCGATTTTTATATTTTGCTTCCTCATTGGTAGTTCACTAGAAGAGAAAGATGGTAGTTATTACCAAACGTTTAGTAAAATAGGCGCCAGTCACAACTTTCATCAAATAATACCACTACAACACTATATAATACCAAACTATGAGTATTATACTATTTTGTAGTAGTATTATATAATGTTGTAGTGGTATCATTTGATGAAAGTTGTGACTGGCGCCTATTTTACTAAACGTTTGGTAATTACTACCATCTTTTTTTTTCAGTGTTCGATTGAAATGTTAAAACAAAATAACTCACATGACGAAATCTGTCATGGAGATGAATTCCATAATATTTCAATATTCCGGGATGAATAGCACTCAACACTATACTGAAGGTATTGAAAACAGATTTGACAGATGCCCTCAAAAAAACACACCCGCCGCCACACACTGTCAACATCGACCGGTCCTTGTTGAAAGACTCTTAAGTTTGCTCCCATTGAAAGTTGTTATACTAGATATATTCTTTTCCAGGAAGCCAAAGAAGTACTGTGTGATCCAGGAAGAAAATGTATTTACGATAAATGGAAAAACAGTGGCATCTCAATCTCATACAAACAATGGCTAGGAATGAAAGAGCATGTTCAACAGGTAAGCATATTTCTATCAAATGAATATGGTACCTACAATCCACAATATTTTGAGTGCGAAACTACTCAAGAAGAAGAAATTTTATCAGAATCGATAAGAAATGGAAAAATATCACCTATTCAGACACACTCACTTCAGTAGAGAGTCTCACATGGTCCAAAAAACATTCGCAGTGGAAACAAACTTGTAATAGCACCTTCACATAATAATAATAATGATAATAATAATAATCTCGGGCGCCCGAGACAATTATGCACCTGCTGTCTTCTTGCACGGTGTATGCAGTCTCGGCCTATATCCATAGACACAATGCGGCATTGCGAGTGCTCTATTATCACTTGAGGCACTCGTACGGAATAGACGAGACCCCAGTGCTGCCCTATGCTCCGGGGGATATTGAGTCCGTTGTGGAGAATGAGAGGTGCCGAATTTATTGGAACTTCTCATTCCCCACCCCCAGGCAGATACAAGCTAACAAGCCTGATGTAGTCCTCCTCGACCATCAAACCAGAGCGATGTTCGTGATCGAGTTTTCGGCGCCAGCCGAACCGAACATCGTTTTGAAGGAGGAGGAAAAACGGACTAAATATCGAGATCTTCTCTTCGAACTCCGCCGGCTCTATCCAGACCATTCTGTGGAATTGGTCATCCTGATTATCGGCTCCCTAGGAGGCACACGACACACGCTGCTCTCGGAGATCCAGAAAATCCCAGCGTGCCGTGATAAGGCACACATCCTGGCTGGTGGAATGCAGAAGGCCGTCATACTAGGATCATTGCGTCTACTCAGGGCACACGGTACTTGGTCCCAGTGATTACTCACCTCACAGGCTGTGAGGAGTAGTCACTGGATTTTATCCAGCACAACTCTGCGTGACGTCGAAGGCCGCAGGGTCGTGACTGGAATTACATCAATTCAAATCATGGTGATAATAATAATAAGGTTCATTTGGATAAAGTTCAACAACATAACATCTTATATACTATGAATGCAAATAAACAGAGGGACAAACCGCAAAGCCACTGGCTGTCCGCGGTGTGAGTGATTTAAAAAGTACCTACTAAATTCCTAATAATTGAGTATAACAATACTATAGATTATTAATATAATTTTGCGACTAATACTAAATGAATAACAATAAAAATAAGTGATAAAATACATCAAGAAGTTATTGGGAAATATTTGATGATGAATTGATCGAGAATGCGGTGAAAGCTATCAAATGAAATTTTATTTAATTCGGAGGGGCTGTATTATTTATAATGTGGTGAATTCTACGTCTTTCTACGGAATGCAAGAATTTTTTCATATTATATCTGAAAATATGGTGAGGAATTATATTTCTAATGGTTTGGGGTAGGGAATTGTAGATACGACTTCTTTGTCCAACAGTTTTGGTGCTGGTGGCAGTTGGTAAGTTTTCATTTATTTCATTTCGAGTTTCGTATGAATGTGTATAGGAACCAAATTTAAGCTTATCTTGATGACAGTATGTAGCTAATTTACAGAAAAATATCTGGCGAGTGTCAAATATTCCAGTTTCTTTATACAACTGGTCACTGGAAAATCTCCTTTTTTTTTTTTTTTTTTTTTTATCGCTTGGAGCGCACGAAAGGGAATCCCTATAATGTTCAAAGAACATCGTGCGTTCCTTGGGAGGATAGGGACAGGAGGTAGGTATTGGAATTTTTTTTTAACTTTTGGAGATTATATGTTGTTGGGAATACTTCCACAGGCAATGAATTCCAGAGCCTAGCCGTTCTATGGATGAAGGAGTCTTGATAAAGTGCTGTTCGACATCTTTCGAGGTTGACAACGAAAGGATGAGCTGACTGGGCTTGTCTAGTTCGTCTGATTGGTATTGCTAGTGAAGGGATGATAGCAGAGATTTCCGAAGAACATTTCCCGTGGAAGTATCGATAGAAAAGTGAAAGGTCGCCGACCTTTCTACGATGTTCCAATGATGTCAAAGAGTGAGTGAGTGTGGCGTCACCCACCAGGCGAATGGCTCTTCTCTGGATGGAATCTAAGAGCATCAGTGTATGTTTTGGTGCTGAACCCCATATGTGGGAACAGTATTCTAGAACAGGCCGTATCTGCGCTTTGTAGATCATGAGAAGCTGTTGAGGTGTAAAGTAGCTTTTCGCACGGAACAAGAATCCGAGTTTTTGTGAAGCAGCTTTTGCGATGGATCTGACATGATTATCCCATGAAAGAGTGTTGCTGATGGAAATACCGAGCATAGATATGGTGGGCTTGGTGGGGATGGTGGAGCCAGACATTACAATATCGGGCATACTGAGTTCCGCCTTTCTAGAGAAAATGCAGGCTTGAGTTTTGGTGGCGTTGAATTCAACTAGGTTGTTTGTTCCCCAGGCTGTGATTTCAGCAATATCTTCATTGACAGCATTGACTTGCCTGCGCCGTGAGTTCTTAGTTTCCTGGGAAGAAATGGGAATTCTAGAAGAGAACGCAGTATGGAGGGTACTATCATCTCCAAAGCTATGGATGGGGCAAGTTGTTACTCTCAACAGATCATTGATATGAAGCAGGAATAATGTTGGTGCCAAAATTGATCCTTGTGGAACGCCGGAATTGATGCCAAAGGTATCAGACGATACACCGTCCACCACCACGTGAAGCGATCTGCCTGAAAGAAAACTCGATAAGAGATGGCATAGCTGAGGTGGTAAGCCGTATGATGGTAGTTTGTGGAGGAGTCCTTCGTGCCAAACACGGTCGAATGCTTTCGAAATGTCCAACGCGACAGCTAGAGATTCCCCGTGTTCCTATTTTTATTGTGCATTATTTTGAGAAAGAGCTTCTGCAAGATGTTCAATTTCTCCAAATAGCAATTGGCCACTCCCCCCCACCCTAGTATTCCATAATTCGATCTTGATTCTATTAGTGCATAATAAATCATTTTTAGTTGGGGTAATTCCATGAGTTGGGAGAGGAGTTTGAATTTATGTAACAAAGTCCGGAGAGTTTTGATTATTTGAGTGATATTCGAATACTTCGAGAAAGTTTAGTGCTATTAGTACCTATCGCAATATTAGAGTTATAAATATACCAGTAATAATTATCCAATCTACAAGAGAATCAGCATGCCTGGACAATATTCACTTGTAATACTATATGAGTACTTCAAAGTATTCGGATTATACTTGTTGATCAAGTTTTTATGTTTGTATGAACAGTGTCAGTTTAACAGTCGAAATATTCCGGCTGCGTAGCGAAAGGACTATTTTGTTGAACTGACACGATTTGTAATTGGGAAGGAAATTTGCAATGCAAAACCTTGATCCCAGTACAAACTCGTTGATAAAACGTTGAATAACGGTTGGAATCGTGGAAATAACGTTAGTTGTTGGGAAGTTCAATGTTGAAATTTGGTTGGAGATGACCAGGAAATAAACACGTTATTTAGACGTTTCATCCCCAACATTTCAACCTTGTCAAGAATTGAAATAGAGGCAAAGCGGGATTTGGCTTTTGTGACTGGTATTAAATTTTGGTTCAAAGATTTGAGGGAATGGTGGTGGTATAGTCTATCGATATGGTGTCTGGGAAAACCATTGTTAAGACCTTTCTGTTTCATAGTATTCAATTCAATATCAAATTGAATTGAATACTATATATAACGCGTTCTGCGTTTTGTGGATTGCTGGAAACGCCACTTGTCCTGTATCATCTGATGATGAAGGTTTGTTTTGAGTAATTATTTGACTTCACCGTTTTTTCGGTTATTCCACAAATGGGTTTTGCCATTGAATCGTGATGATGTACGACCTCATAGTGGCACAGGGCTCCTACACAATTCACCTGACCTTCGATCGGTGCTTATTTGCACAATAATTTTATCGATGTATTTTTCATAATGTTTTTTTTTCATTTCCACGTGAGTAAACACTCTATTTTATACATCTTTCATGATTCACTAGTATCATATCATAGAAACTTTGGTCTGTAAGGATTGAGGCTGATGATGGACACATGACTGTCCGAAACATGTTCCCCTAAATAATTTTTCGATTATTGAACGTTGTGGAGATATTGAAAAGGAACATTCTCAGATATATTTACGAACGCAAAAAATGGATACATATATAAAAAAAATACATTGAGAATTCGCATTCTCCATGTGATGAAAATATTAATCCTTTCTCGGTTTATTCAACAGAAAACAACTACTTTCCTGGCTATATCCCACGACGAATATTGAATCAAATCTATTGATAAGAATTTGAAAACAAAATCTTCTGAAGTAGAGAATTTGCATTCTCCTTCATATAAATATATGCATATAATATAATGCATAACATTCAACAGAAAAACAACTACTTTCCTGGCTTTTTGCAACATGGAACATTGAATTATATGTGTTGAATATTGTCACGATTATCGAGTTGTTTGTTGATACATATCGATTTATAAGGGGTAATATGATTGGCTTAATATTCTGCTAGAGGTAATATTTAAATAGGCACTAATAGTTTAGGGGTAACTGAAAGAACGAGACTACATTCAAAGATAACAATATGTATTGAAGCATGAAACATTATGGGTGGCAATGACAAATATGAATAACCAACAATGAATATAAAGACCGAATAACAACTTACATTATAACGACCATTACGACGGGCTCTTGCCAAGTCAAGAGTAGCCCCAGACCAGACTTACTTCGGAACCCTCACATCCAATATTTATTTACATCATTTTATTAGATTTGCACGTTTCTCATGAGAGTTCCTTGGTCAGTTTTCATAGTTCAATGTCAATAGATGATTTGATTGATTTTATGTTTATAAAACCCTCATGGTTCCAAATAACTATAATATACTGTATGTTCTACTCGTGACAATATTCAAAAAAAGAGTATGAAAAATCAAAATCCTCTGAAATTGAGAATTGACATCATCTCTCAAATCGAATGAATTAATATGATGTATTATGATATAAGAATATAACTTAACAAAAAGGTTAAGTTTTGAAATGGAAATTGAAATGTATAGGAGAAGTTTAGTATACTTCTATGATCTCTCATTTTGATGAGCTTGGGACTTCCAAACAAATCATTCGTATCAGTGATATGGGAATTATATCTCTCACGAACAGGTTGTATGAATTAATTCCGGATATCATATCCACATTAGTAACCTGAAGTCCACATATTCTTTTAGCCATTCTTCATGATAATTTTCATCTCCCTATAATATAACCAAAACTATAACGGACTGACATCTGAGAATTATTATGATTTGTTGACATATAGTCCTGTCATTTGGGCATTGGTTTTTTGAATGTATGATAGTAGTAGTGTGAGGAGGCTGTAGCCAGGCAAGTAGGCCCCCATGGGCCCTTTGCCAACCCCTGCTCCCCACATATCTACACATCCCTCTTTTAGTTGTCTTTCTCGAATCTTCCCGACCTTCTGATGAAGGTCAGGATGTCTGTCCACTCTAATTCGACCAAATCTTCCTGTTGTAGTTTATCAACTCCAAAGATTTCGAATCTCATCCTTCCATACGCCTCATATTCTCCGAGGGAGTGAAGTGATGTCTCCTCATCTTCTCCGCATTCACGGCTGGGAACTATCTCCCACACCTATGAGTGATAGGTGTCTGCGTAACCTGTTGTGCCCTGTCAGTACCCCTATGAAAAGGCGGATGTATAATGAATTGACATTTATCATACAGGACGTGGAAAGAAATTCTGAATTGGCAAAAAATCTAATCACGAATCTGCGATTGAGATGATTTTGTGTTTTCTAACCCTCTCAAATCCCCTCTCACATCTTCCTATCTTATCTAATATCTAATTTGTGTTTCAGTCCATGCATTGGAGTACCCCCAAGACCAAGGACCGCATGCTGGAATCCGGAGGATCTTCCGGCCCCTCTAGCCTTGGCAGCGGGGGGTCTGCTGCCCACCGCAGGGCCTCCGAAGGGGGGGCTAACCTCCATTGGGGCGGCCGTGGGGCAGGGTCCCCTTGGGGAAAGGAGCCGCCCAGCGAGGTTGTCAGTAAATTCAGAAATTACGAGATTTAAATACCTGCTCGGTATCCAGCTTTCCACCTTTCTTGATATCAATATGGATAAAGTGTTGGAGGGAATAGCTATTTATATTTTGAATTGAATCGGCCGTTACTTGATGGAAATCTATGGCAAATGTGAAAACTTCACAAACGATGAGATTTCCACAAAATTCTCAAACACATGACATGTCTCGCTAACTCAGTAGCTTCGTCAGGTGATATACTGGTACGATGAACTTAACTAACCTTGGCTTGCTTATATATCCTACTTTCCCAACCTGAAGAATCAGTTACCTGTGGTCAGGTTCAATAAACCTTCATTTTCGGAAATTAGGCACAATATCTTCATTGACATACGGTGTACCGGATCAACTTGAAAGGGTTGATAGTAAATACATATAATCACCAATTGAGAAAACAAATTCAACTGTGATGAACAATTGAGGTATTATTGCCGTAACAACACTTCCCAGGGACGTCCCGGATTTTATGCTAGTACATTTTAGAGATGTTATTTGTCGGGACAACGTACATACCGAAGATGTCCTAGCGACATCCGCTGGCCGCCAAAAAAGGCATCCAGGGGATGTCCTTCTGGTACGTCCCTGGGATGTACCAAGTACGAAGAAGGGATATTTCTAGGTCGTCTCAAGAATAACCCAGGGACATTTCTTCGACAAGAGAAAAAAAAATGTAGGTCGAGTAGGAATTGAACCCGGGACCTTTAGCTTATCAGGCACGAACCTTACTCTATTGGCTAATGTGCCTTCTGATGATTTATGTACTAAACGAATTTATAAACAGGACTGAACTACAGAAACCTGAATGAATACAACTTCGTTAGGATTTAGGTATAATTATCATAATTCTTAGGTGTTCAAAAATGGTAATTTCTTAAGAAGTTTTGAGACCTTATTCTTAAGTTTCAATACAAATATTTTGCGGAAGAAAAACAAACATTTGAAAAAATTCAACTCAATAGTTTGATGAAACTCAATGACTCTGATGTGAATGGATATCAGATATTCCAGGGACACGAATAGGATAACCTAGGGATGTACCGGGCGGGATGTCCACTGGACAATCACTGCGGGACATCCCCTGGATGCCCCAATCATGTTCTTGTACCGCGGGACAAAAAACGGACGTGCCTAGGACATCCCTGTGTTGTTAGGCTGATCGTTAAGTAAAATGTCAGAAAATTCGAGTTTGTTGATTGCTAATGATTCAAAATGATTGAGTTTCATTCCTTCATTTTCTACGTGTAGA